>CM029532.1:26992869-27123096 GCA_017141395.1 Laodelphax striatellus | reverse complement strand
AATGATGGTGTTAAACAGCTGTTTGTTAAGTTTCCATTGATATCTCTTTCTCTGAAACACTAATAGTATAGTAGGGACTTTTCAAGAGGCGCCTGCCGAATCACATATAATTCAACGTTTCCCTAGTTAAGATTGATGTTATTCTAGCTCTGTCTTCCAGTCTGGATGCACAGTTTAAAGAACCGTCTTGCTCCAACTGAGAAGTGCTGTCTATTTTGAAAAACATGAAATAAGACATTACAGTGTATTTCTAGTGACCATACAGTCGGTATGTTTTTAATATAAATATATATGTGTGTAGGTCCCATAAGTCTGAGTATCCAACATTCCTGTCTGGCTTCACTACTACTATGGCTTGGTTCAGGTGCCATATGAAAATCCTATTATAGTAGTCCATATGACTTAAACTATAAAATTCACAAACGTGTTTTATCAGAGAATGCTAAATTATTCAAAAGTAAGGTAGTGGAATGAGCTACATGATGTTCATATAGCAAACATTTCACTCAATTCAATACATGAGCATGCTCAGCTAAAGTTTAGTCATATTCCACCTCGTTTGGGTAACTATAGAAAAATTAATATTCTACATTACTGATATTTTCATTCCATGGATAGATAATTCAAAAGAATTCCACAATGCCACGATTCAAATGTTGATCTTCTCTGTCCATAGATGAACCAGGCTGCGATATGCTCATGAAGTTTCTAGAACGCTGATTGATGACTTCTGGTAAGAGTAAATAAAAGATGGACACTGCTGAAGAATACTCCTGGAATGTCAAATAAATAAATTTGTTTTAATTTGAAGTAATAACATTTATTACAAACTTGCTTCAAATAGATAAAAATTCATTGTTTTCGAAATTGTAAAGCAGTTTTTGTTGTGACCAGTTCTTTGGTGAGAAAATAAGTTCATGAGTTCAACATTATGAGGAAAATTTTTAAAATTTTTAACGTTAACTATTCCATTAAATGCCGATTTGAAAGTTTATTTAGGCTACTTGAATTTACTTGGAATTCTTATTCAAGAGCACCAACATTATCATATTTTCATTATCTAGTCCATTACGTTTTGCCTTACAAAAATTTGGAATGCCCATTATTCACTTTTTTATATTGTTAACAATAACAATGATATCTTAGTTAGCATTACAATACACCGAAACGTTTTGTCCAATCTCAGTAATCGGTTATTTTGATAAAAACCCATAACCGACATTTAAAACCAACCCATTCTTAGTTTTCATTAACTGTGCCAAATAACAGCGGTAGTAAATATAGAGGGTGACTTACGGGAAACGGATGTTTTTGAGATGGCTAGTGCATGCCGTTGGTAGGTGGTGGGGTGACGGAGGGCGGGTCATACATTCAAGTGCGATGTTCCATTTCAATTGCAATGGGGCGCATACTGCTGGCACATCATTGGAAGTTGGGATAAACATTTTTTCTCGCTAGCTGATTCGTCTTCCTCGCTGAAAAATCATTTGAAGTCAATTAGTCAAAATCAATCAAAATTCAAATTTTCTGCAATTGCGTCCTTCAGGTCTAAATCGCGGGGTTAGTGAGCATAAACACGTGCTTCCAAATACCCCCACAAGAATCACAGTAGGATAAGTCTGGTGACCTTGGCGGCCACCAAACCGTGAAATCAGCTTGACAGGAAACATACTTCTCAAATTCCATCAATGTCAATCAATCATTTTATTTTATGAAAAGCAATTATCAAAATGTTCCCACTAAATCTAAAAATATTCTACAGCAGGTGCTTTTACACTATACGAGCGTTCTTTGCTACCGTATCATACACTAAATATCGGGGGACTGAGCTCTGCTCGGGAGTATAGAGGCACAGGAATAGAAAATTTATTTAAAAAAAAAACAACAACATGAAATTAAACTATATTTACTACACTATTATAACAGCAGATGTGTTTCGATATTTTTCTCAATTTTGATAGTGTAGCTCTTGATATCTTTCTCAATTTTACTAACAAACTTAAGGAAGTTAGTGTAGTCACAGATTGTGTGCATATTTTACATTAATTTGATCAGATGATTAAAATGCATTATTTCAACAGCTGAAATAATCTTGTCTCATTCCCACTCACTGGGCCGTATGAATAAAGTTGAGCATTTGCTTATAACTTACTTCTAAAATATTGAGCATAGCCTATGCTTCATTTTCTATGAATAAAAGCGAGCAAAACCTTATGCTCATGCAAATCCAAAAATTAGTTTGAGCATTTGCTCAAAAATGTATGAATAAACTATGTTATTGAAATGAGCTGTAAAATTCTAAATGATCTGGAATTTAACCTTTACTATAATAACAAAGTAAGATGAATCAGCTGATGAAAAATCTTTAGAATAGATAAGCATTTGCTCCAGATTTCAGAAGTACGAGGTAAGAGTATAAGGTAAAGATTATTCATATAAAAATGAGCAAATGCTTATGGTCTCTACTGAATGCTCAGAAGCAAAACCTTCTGCTTCATGCTCGTGCTTATGAGCATATGCTCAGTTTTTATTCATACGGCCCATTCTCTCTGATTGTGGCGGAGGAACAACCATCATTTCGTAAGACGGCTAGTAGCGTCAGAGAGCCAAGGGCCCAGACTCTTAGACCATGTTTAGATGTGTTTCGATATTTTTCTCAATTTTGATAGTGTAGCTCTTGATATCTTTCTCAATTTTCCACGCCTTGCCAAGGCCAAGTGCCCAAACTAATTGCGCGCACTGTAGGCTACTAGTATGGGCTATGCTATTTATTATAATTATAAAAGACCAGAATCACATAACTTCACGTTATTTTAGTGTAAGATTAAAATTCTTATTTGATAGACGGAAATTCTGTAGGTCTGACAATAATAATGAAGTTTTTTGCAGTGTCTTTGAAGCATATTGGACTCCAAACAAGTACAGCACGATTTGCAGTGAGCACTTCATTGGAGGTAAGAAGTCGGATGCGATGAATAGTCCCAGTTATGTGCCAACAATATTTCCATCTCCAACACCAAAGGGTAAAAGGAAACTAGACAGGTACCTACACCTAATATTTGTAATGATTCCATGACGAATTTGAATTGTTAGTGTACAACGGGACAGTATTCATTATAGCATGAAGCAGGACACTGGACTTGGCTTGCAAAAAGCCAAATAGCTAAGTAAATCAGCATTCTGTAATGTAGGTATGGTTTTAAAAGACCATACTTTCACTGGTAACATTTGACTTGATTCAATGCATCTCCATCATTTTTAATATATATATATTATTCATCTATCTATATTAATAAAAGAGAGTTGGTGTCTGTACGCTCGCTTATAACTCGAGAACGGCTGAACCGATTTAGATGATTTTGGATTAGTTTGAATTTTTACAGCACTGGTTAACATAATATGTAATAAAATATAAGAAAATCTCTTTATAATTAATAAATAATTAGTAGATTAATGACCTAACCTATCAAACATTTTAAAGACCTATGTTCAAACTTGCCGGCGGAACGGGTACCTACAACGGAGAGATGATCGTGATTCAAGAACAGTAAAGTTAGCAGGCAGTTCCTACGTCTCAGTAGCTCAGTGCATAAGTTTCTGCTTTCAAACCTACAGGTCGCGGGTTCAAACCCCGCTCCGGACCGTTTCTTTTTGTTCTAGGTTCTCTACTCTAATTATTTTTTACGCTACAATCATCAATTAAGAATGAGTTATCGTTCATATTATACATGTTTTTTTGTTTCTTATAATTTATTTGAGGTATTGTACATTTAAGAATGTTAAATACATTATCTTTTCTCTGTTTCTGTGCTTCGATAAAAAAATTATTACTATTAAATTAAATTATTAATATTATAAAAAATATATTATATTATAATAAAATAAATTGAATAATATTATAAAAATTATTACTATTGAATTAAATTATTAATATTATAAAAAATAAATTAATATTAGATACTCTTTTCTCTGTGCTTCAAGCTATCTACAATAGTATATGATAGTATTAAATATATTTTTACTTCGTGACATTTTTTTGCGGGGGGGGGGTGGTTACATGAAGGGGGGGAAGAGGGGGGTGACATTTAGTGGGGAAGAGGGGGGGTGACATTTGGTGGTGAAGAGGGGGGTGACATGAAGGGGAGCATGAAATTTTTTGGGGGGTGGCATGAAGGGGGGACATTTGAGGGGGGAAGAGAGGGGAAATTTGGGGGGGGGGGAAAGGGCGATACAAAGTTCGCCGGGACAGCTAGTATATTAATAAAAGAGAGTTGATGTCTGTACGCTCGCTTATAACTCGAGAACGGCTGAACCGATTTAGATGATTTTGGATTAGTTTGGATTGTTACAGCACTGGTTAACATAATATGTATTAAAATATAAGAAAATCCCTTTGTAATTAATAAATAATTAGTAAATTAATGACCTAACCTATCAAACATATCACAGACTTATGTTCAAACTTGCCACCAAGCGGCCAGGAAGATAATCGTGTATTTGAGACTCGGAAAATCTGCTCCCAGATCCTAAGCTTCCGCAGCGCAGTGCATAGAGTCTATGTCGTAAGCAAGAGTTCACGTTCGATCTGCGCTCTGATCCATTTCTTTTTGTACTAGGTATTCTACTCTAATTATTTTTACGCTAGAATCATAAATAATTAAGAATTGGTTATCGTTCGTATCATACATGTTTTACTGTTTCAAATAATAAAATTGAAGAACGGAAAAAAATAAAAAAAAAATAATTTTTTTTTTAATTTAAAAGAAATAAATAAATGAAAAAAAACAAAATAGAAGAAATTAAAAAGAAATAAATAAATGAAAAAAAATTACAAAATAGAAGAAATAATTGTAAAAAAAATAAATGGAGGGAAGAGGGGAGTGACATTTGATGGGAAAGAGGGGTTGACATGAAGAGAGGATATGGGTGACATTTGGGGGAATGAACAGGGTCATTTGGGGATGACATTTTGAGGGTGGCATGAAGGGGGGGACATTTGATGGGGGAAGAGTGCGATACGAAGTTCGCCGGGACAGCTTGTATTTTATATTTTTGATTTTGAAAATTGGGTGTTCCACCGCTTCCCAGACGGGAAGAGAAATATTATGACTAATGACTGGAGATGCGTCGCTTAGAAGTAGAGCAAAATACTGGATTCAAACAAACGTTATTCTAATAAATTTCATAGTTTACATGAATTGACAACAGTTTTTGATGAAATACAAGATCTATTTAATTCAAGTTTGGAACAAAATAAAATAAAGAACTGTAGTAATTTCTCATTTTATTTAAAAAATGATAATCAAAGGAACAGGCAGATAATTGAAAGTTATTCCATTATTTCATTTCAAAAAGTTTTTATATTTATTTTCACGTTCTAAATTCTTTTGAAATATGAGGATTTTCCTTGTAATCTTACATTTTGTATTTTTATCTAAAAATTTATTTAATCGTTATGTAAGTTTTCCCGAAATAAAAGTTATTATGAATTAATGAAAATATATTACCTATATGAATAGAATCTTTCTTAACGATACCAAATTTAATTCTCAATGACCTTCAGCTGGATGGAAAACCAGAGGGAAGTTCCAAGTCCTGGCCAGTCAGAATCTTCAGGAGGCACACAAATAACAACTTATGCTGTTTAATTTTCTTTTGCAGGCATTCTGGATACAAAAAGTGAGTGTTAAATGAAATTGCAGTAAAAGAAGATTTCTCAGCAAAAAAATAATTGAAGGAGAATCTTTGGATTTTGACAATTCTCGTAGTAATTCTCACGATAAATCATGCCAAGCTTTCAAGTGTGATGACGATTCTTTCAAACCCCAACAAGCAACATTTGTTTGTGTAAAATATGTGTACAGTGATAGAAACTATGTTGACGAGGAAATTCAAACGGAAATAAGTGGTAGGCCTAAAATTGATCCTAAAGTTTTTGAGATTAGAGAATATGTAGACAAAAGTTGTGGTACTCATAAAACTTTCAATGATGTAGCTGTAGGACCAAATAACCCTGAAAGTGATGATAGTTCAGCGTTTTCAAGATGTTTTCAAGAACATTCCTCGATATCAACTGAAGAAGAACTCATTGACATGACGGGCGTTTCATTAAAAAAATTTAAACTTTTTATTGAAACAAATGGATTTCTCAGAAAAAATTGATATTTCAAAAGAAAATAGACTCTTAATTTCACTCATGAAGTTGAAAACCAGAATAACATTTTCAGCAATGAGAGTATTATTCAGGGTACACAGGACAACAGTGTCAAGAATATTTTTCAAATGCTTGCATCAATTAGCAAGTACAACATCCGAGTTGGGTATTTTGGCCAGACCAGGAGGCAGTCCGTGCAACAACGCCTGATTGCTTCAAACCTGAATTCAGTGATACTCGTGTGATTCTGGATTGCACAGAATTCAGAATTGAAATTCCATCCTCTGTTGAGAATCGTGTGTTCTGCTACTCACACTATAAAAGTGGATTTACTTTCAAATTATTGATTGGTATAACTCCAAGTGGTTTTATATGTTTCAAGTCTGATGCCTATCTATGGAGGACGTATAAGTGATAAGTGATTATAATTCGCCATGGAAATTATTTTGATTTTTAAAATATCTCACATGTATTACTGCTTATTAGACTATTTCAGATCACTGAACAACATATATTAATAATGTATTTTGGACGTTATTACTGCTTTATTGGAATATCTTATAAACGGTTTGACAAGGCAAAAACATATTATCGGGATCTTTCAATTTTATCAAAGATAGTTCAATTTCCTTTAAACCCTTCGACCCTGAAACTCTTTTAGCAATACAGTAATATCGGGAAGGATATTCTACATACAGATATGTGGTTTAATTGGAAATTTGAAGAAGTTGCAATTTTTCACAATCTGACAACGCCGTTATGTCTTTTGCTGGAGTTTCAACTTGTTTTATTCAAAGTATAGTTTGTTTAACAATATTTCTCTAGAATCACATCACACTGATCCCATCACTCACACTCAATTAACTGAATACTTACCATTCAAAACCTTTCTCCAAGCATCCAATCTGCTAAGATCATTGATCATAGCATGGTGATACTCTCAGCACTGTATACAAGATGTATTCCGGCTTCAAAACATCCCAATCCCTTATGTCTCCCAGCGCACATAATTATCTTGCCTCCAAAATGCATTTCTGCTACTCGTATTGCATCTAGTTCAATCTCCGAATAGAAGTGAGCATCTTTACTTAATCCAAAGTTTTTCAATGCAACAAATCCTGTGAAAAAAAAATTAATTAGATAAGAACATAAATTATTGAAATTTGGAACTATAGTTCCTTACACTATAAGTATCCGTGACAAAGAATTTCGATTGAATGTAATTCAATTTGAAAGCGAAAATGATATAAAAATCCAGTGTTTTCACGATTATATCGAGTACAACTCTAACGATTCTGATCAAAATCGTACTTCAATATGAAGTAGTACTGAACGTAGTACGGGCTCTGCCCCATCCATGCAAAAATTGATTTGATATTTCTAATTATCAAACATAGGATACATGATAATTATTCAGGTGGACCAGATTAAGCATAAAAATCTCTACAATCAATGTTAAGGACAATTTCTACATAAAATAATAAATAATTTCTAGTACCGTACCATCCATAAAATACCATGATGTATAATGTTTTCAATTACAACCCTACTCTGCAAGAAAGGAGGCGAGACTCCTGCCTCATGCATGTTGCTAAGTAAACACGCATGATTTCTCTGTCACTGTTGAGAGTTAAGTTTGAGAGAGGGCCGACTGTGTCCTAACTCCACCCTTGACTCTCCCATGTAAAATCAAAGGCAGTCATTCAATTCAATTCACTGAAAACGCCTTTGGTAAAAATGCCTCACCTCGAATTTTTATGTGTGCGGCTGGCTTTTCATTGAAATTCTACCATCCTGTACTACACTGGCAACCATTCTACAAATACACAAGAGTGATATTGAAAATAAGTGTATGATCCGAATATCTTTCTCAGCAGAATGTGTTTCTAACTCACTCCACATACTCGGATTTACCAACAGTATTTCGGGAGTTTGTACAAACCATGTCCTGCCAGCCCGTTTGCTAGTCGTCTTCCCAATAATTTGAATATTTCTCTCCTCAACATTATGGACACCAACGCTATTCACACCAGTATATTTTTGAATATCAAATCCAATATAATAAAATATAGTATGAATGGCTCACCCGTAGCAATTCCATCAAATATAGAGATAGTTTTCTCACTCCACGATTCCTCTTGGACGGAAGGAGTTCCTGGGAACATAATGAAAAAACAAATTATATGATAATGTAATATACGAGTCCTTTGGAAAATTTGATTCTGATGAGAAGAATTACTTAGGGTGCGTTCACAACGAGTAAGTCGCGGTCGATGCCAATAATCAAGTCGCAGTGAATGTTGACATCCATGTAACACAAATACATTGAAATGAATGGTAGCGCGAAGACATCAAGGAGGTTTATATCCATGCTTTTCAAAACCAAATGAGTATGTTTTGCCTGGTTGCCGACCGCGTGGGTCTACAGCGATGTTTATCTATGATTGGAGCATTGCCCTCCATAGAACTGGCGTGACTTTCAAATTTAGAGAAACCTCTATTCCTTTAAACAAGTTGTAAATTTGATAATATTCAAGATGAATAACTATTCATGATCAATATTATAGAAAACCGTTTCCTCTCACTTCCTTTAATATTTTCATGTTAAAATTGCCGATAAAAGGTGACACCCAATTGAAAAAATGAGAAAGCTTATTTTTCATGAGTTTATAATTGGACGGTCTCCGGGTAAAAGGGAATAAGTCATTTTTTCCAATTTTTTTATTATTAAAAAACAACTTCTTTGACAGCTTTATCTTTGGGTAAAAGGCAATAAGTCCATACTCTAATATAACAGCTGTAATTACCCATGTGAATATTGTAATAAGTATTTAGTTGATAACTTTATGTGGGTTGAGTATATTTTTGACTTATTCCATGAGACCGTTTTTTCCCCCTATTTTTCCGTATTTTTCCGTTTTACCCGGAGACCGTCCAATTAATCATTAGTCTTCAGACACAGATTTCTGCAAATTGAAATATTTATCTGGGCAAAGATGTAGAGAATGATTGTTACCATGGAAATGTTAAATAACAGTCATTCAACAGCCGCCTTTCCTAAAAACAGGTCTACTCAACCAATAACTGCTAATGCATGATTGTTTTTCCATTTCAATTTCTGAGAATAAAGGATATGTTGATTAGATTATCATTGTGCACAAAATTTCCGTATTGTGGAACAAGACCCACGGGCAGAACCACAATCGACATGTTTTAGAAAAAGAGGCTAGCTACTGAACTTGGAACAACAGGTAATTAATACGAATGTGAGACTAAGCAAATCAATATGTGAGCAGTAAGTTAGTTATTATAGATACATAATTATTATAGTAGACTAGACGAATTAGAACTTTTTCTAATTTCATTTGACGTTCCTTAAAAAGGGAATTTGAAAAGCTGAAAAGATTGAAACTCTGGAACACTGTTCAATGAGTGAATCAGGTTTTCCATTTCAATTCTATTCATTAAAAAAAAAGATTATTGGTACAAATAATCAGGATAATACATAATATAAGAACATGACTTCCTATTCTCAACTAAACAAGTTATATGATCTCGCCATAAAAGACAGCAAACAATATAAACTTATACATTCAATATGCATGTATTCAAATCTTAATAATTTAATATAATAGTTACCTGATTGTTACCACCAATTCTTTTTCTGATCCAATTGGAGTTCGTTGACAGTTTTTATGAGGCGTCATTCTCATTGTAAGAAGGAAATTGTTCCTGATCATTTTCAAATTCTTGGAAAAGTTCATATTTCCCTGAACGCCTTATTTTCAAATTCGGAGATGCAGCACGAAAACTGTCTGTTTGATAAATTACCTATCAGCAATAATTTGATGACTGCTGACATTAATTCATCACTATCATCACTCGACTCGCACAACATCGCAAAACACAAACTTTGCAATCAAATATCATGCAACTACTTCTCTTGACAGAAGTGCTAGCTCGATTGAGCAGCGTGGTAGACGTCCTTGCTATGTGCTATGAGCATTTGACATTGACCGCGACTTACTCGTTGTGAACGCATCCTTACTCATCTCTAATCATCCACTTATGTGCCACAAATCGTGTCTGCAAAAAATAAATAGAAAACCAATTCACCTTCTTTTCTATCATGGACATGTAATTTCTGAGAATACAAATAAAAATGATACAAAAATACACAATGGGAAACAGTGGTTAAGTAACTTCATTAGAAATATTGTGTAGGCACCAAAAAATAGGTGATTATTGAATATTGAACTGTGCGGAGAAGGTTAGATTAAAACTGTCTACACTTCATCACTGATAAATCTACATAAAACGATGAAGTAAGAGAATATGAATGTCTTTTTCGAAAAATGCGTTACAATTTTTGATACCAATCAACAAATGCTGGGAAGATTTTTGAAATAGCAAATTTATCAGTGTTTACTGAGTTCATATCTTCCAGATTCGCATGATTCAGGAACAAATACAACTAAAACTTATAGCGCAAATAGAATAGCTCTGGATTGACGATGGCATAAGGAGGAAAGGTTACTATGCATAAGCGACTCTGAAAATCATAGTCAAATAGCAGTGCCACCATAGGCGTAGCGTCGGCCATTTATTTGAGGGGGTACAAATCAAAATTTGGGTGATAAGAGCCGTGAATCACACTATAAAAATCAACTTTTATATGTTATGCCGCGTCTACACCATCGCGAACTAGGCGAACGCGAGCGTGTAGATGGGGTCACTCGCGTAGTTCGCCTACGCTTTTATATGGGAAAAACTCTCGGGCTAGACTCGCGTTCGCCTAGTTCGGCGATGGTGTAGATGCGGCATTAGTCTAGTCAATAAAATGTTTAGAGTCATTTTGTGTAGGCCTGAACAGAAACAATATTAACACCAAATATTTAGATTATTTGGCAACTCTGAGCAATTTTTTACAAGACGAGCCGCCCCTGCTCCACCTCTGAGTGCCACTAACTCTGCGTCGCATGCAACAGTGATAACTCCATCAATCCAATCCAATCAATCAATCAATATTTATTGCCAAAAAGTAAATTGTTTAAAAATACAACAATAATATTGGTTAACAATACAAAGTAAAATTGGTACAACATTAGCATAACATACAAAAAAAAATAATAATAATTACCTTGAGAATAAATTTTAAACCATCAACAGTATTGTTAACAATATGGCACTACCGGCAAAAGATAATCTTGTGCGCCGGTAGTGAGGTCAGAAGTCACAAAAATGCATTAGGCTTCTGCAGCAATTAAAAAAGAATTTGAAAAGCAAATAATGAATTGATAATTCATTAGAAGCCAAATGAATTAAATCAATCTTTAAATTCAATTCTAAATTAAATTTGAAATATTAAAACTTTAAAAACAATAAAATAAAAAACTAAAATAAAAATTAAATTGAATTAACAAGTGTTTTAAGATTCGCAACTACAGAAAAAACTAAACAAAGACTACGTCAACTAAGGAAAACATTACATTGTGAACTCATCAACCAAAGGAAAAAAAAACATTGAACAATGAACTTATCAATTAAAAGAAAACATTACATTATGGATACAGATAATTTGAAATAAATATTTCTCCTAATCCATCATGTTCTTTTTCTAGATTACACTAGGTTTGGTTAGGTTATCGCCAGTATTCTATTTTTTGATATAGTTCAAGCGAGAGAAAATCGTTAGTTACGTTTCAATAGTTTAACTTACTATTTTTTATAATATTCGTAGTCATATTTGAAGAAAATGCCTGTTATTGTCAGCATTGTGGTAAACCTCCCACTTATCAGGGAATGCTATTCTCTTCGCGCGACAACCATATAAATAGCAGTAGTGTCCTTACAATCATGCTGGTTTACCGGGATATAAGACATGCGTCAGGTGATGAAACTAGGAAAATCAACAATAAGCCGATAGAAAGTATATTTGTTCAAGAAATTGAGTGTTACCATTAAAATAGGAATTTTTCTGAATAGAAAGTGAAGTTGACCGATAGAAGATGTGGGAATTGTAGAGAGAAACATAAAA
Source organism: Laodelphax striatellus (assembly GCA_017141395.1). NCBI lineage: Eukaryota > Metazoa > Arthropoda > Insecta > Hemiptera > Delphacidae > Laodelphax > Laodelphax striatellus. The sequence goes on along the minus strand of CM029532.1, from coordinate 27,110,905 downwards.
AAAAATTAGGTTAGGCCTACCTGTTTTTTCCGCATAGCATTTCCTGCTACATTTTCCAGCCAAATGAGCCTAGACTTCAATCATATCGTGTTGCGTAAAATATTATCATTCACAAATATTCTCACATCACCTTTCCTATGAACACTACCGCTTAAAGTTGAAGTTTCAAAAGGCATCTGGAATAAACGGAAAAAATATTATAAAATTATTACAGAATGAAAGTATAATCAACATTATTAATAAAAACGTTTGTTAGGAAGCCGAATTTTTATTAGTAGAATCATAGAACACCCAAATATATTATCTCTGGTAAAGAATGGATTATCTCTTATAGAATTGAAAAGAAAATTAGAGGAATTTTAAGGGAAGAGTAGCCGAAATACTCAAATGTAATAGAGAACATTATCATGAAGCTACCATCTACCATGTACGTTTTCATTAGGGGAGTTATTTATTGCTTGCCCAGTAAGCGTTACCACTAATTCTACTGATTGCAATATCACAGCCTTCAAAAAGTAACATTACATAATGAAGAATAAAATTACAATAACTTTAATTGTTATCAACAATTGGATGTGTTTTTATATCAATTTCATACATAGAAAAGCTTACGCATTTCAAAGTCCGTTACAAGCCTCATTGCAATATTATATGAGAGATTTTGAAAACTGAAGGCAAAGCTGAAAGCCGGCATGACTCAATTGTAAGCTATCTCTATTTCTTTTACTTGTGTTAACTTTTTGACATTCTAATGCATTAATTTTCAGCATATGAACGATAGAAGCTTTTGTGAACCAATCATGTGAATAAACTGAGCTACATCAATGCATTTGAACAATTTTATGAAGGCTGAAAATTTAAAAAATTTACTGCTTTCAAAATTTGTAAACCAAAGTTAATCGCAACTTGAATTGGGACTAAGAATGAAGTTCGACAAGTAGGCATTTTATAGCTGCTTGTTTCAGTATGTGCCCAGAAGATGCATAAATTTGTATATAACCGTAATTTTTTAATAAAGAATAATGACCCTACAACGTACAGGAATACTTTAAAAAAATTTCAATTGCAATTGAACTTCTGTACTTGTGGACTTACTGAAGTGAAAACTACTTTGATTCTTCGAGCATAGGCTATTTCTTCAATATTGAACATGATAAATAGTATGTCATCAGTCATCAGGTTAACAATGTCCATCAATAACATTTTTTGATTCATGATAAATAATCTGTAAACAAAGAAAAATAAATTGGCATGAGTTAAGAATAATATCAAGAGCCAGAGAAAAACAGTGATTAATATTTTTTAATATTGTGATTTTAACTCTTCATTTGATCAGAAAAACAAAATATTTACAACAATCAGTGCCTAAAACAATTTTCAAACTCCTTCCATGTAACAGTTTGAGGAAGCGTAGTCCAGTTATTCGGGTTCATTTTTTGAATTACTAACTTATTAATAGCCTAGGCTAATAAGCAAACTACAGATGCGAGTAGTGATGTAAAATTCCCGGGAATTTAAAATCGAGGAAATATTCCCAGGGAATTTAAGGGAAATATTCCCAAAAATCATAAATTCCCGGGAATTTATGGGAACTTATGGGAATTTATGATTTCTTCCATCTAAAATGACCGAAAAAGACTTCTTTTGTTTCACAAAGTTTCAAACACCTGTCATATAACATATTTGTGTAAAAAATATAAGGATGAATAACTTGAAAACTGTAATAACTTGAAAGAAAACAGTAATTTGAAGTTCATAGAAGATAGACTGATCATTTTCATGAAAGGTGTAAGGAAGAATGAGCACTCAATTAAATTTTCTCAATTATTTGTTCACCACTATCATTATTTTCCTTTATTAATAAATGCTGGTAAATCAGAAAAACAAGTCCTTACCAAGGACATCAGAGCATACTTTGAAAGTCAAAGTATTAAGTGTACTTTGACTTTCATTGCATGATTTTATTCCATTTATTCACAAAAAATAATTGAACCCCTAAATGAAGAATGAGTAGAATATAAATCTAAAAATTAGAAATGATGATAAAATACAACAAAATTAACTAATACGAGAACATTCTTACTCCAGATTAATTGAATATTAAAAAAAATAATTACACAGCTCACAATCTTTCAAGAGTCACTAAGGCTCACTCAACTTGTACCTATCACTTCACCTATCACTAAAGCTGCCATATCTCAGTCAATATTAACAAATGAGGTTTCAATCGATTTGTAATTAAATTTACTGAAAAAGGTTATTCATGTAAAATTTTCGTAATATCAACGGTTTTCCAGTTATTCAGGAAACAAAATTTCAAAAAAGCGTCATTTTGTTTTATGAATTTGAAAAAATGTCATAAAAACCATTTGTAGCTTTGTCCAGTTGTCATGAATATTGGTGCAAAGTTTCAATTCCATATGTTTCACCATTATTGAGATAAAAAATAATGTGTGAAAAAACAAAATGGCAGCTGTGTGAGTAACTAAGGACTTCTGGACAATTTAAATATGATATTTAGATATGGTTTTTACCCAGGAACAATGCCTTTAGAATATTGGTAGGGAGTTCTGAAACACTCTGTATACAGTTTCAAATAGTATATCTGTATATGTATAGTATAATTATTGTGTATGTATGAAGCTAGGTTGGAAAGGAAGAAAGACAAGAGCATAAGACAAATACAACTTATTTATAGTCATACAATGAGCATTCCTGTAAAAGACAGTGAGTGAGCAAAAATAGGCATGAGAATGATGATTTATTGATTATATAATGTGAAATTTAACTTAGATTGATCAATTTCAATTATTTTTAAAGCACTTTTATAAATTCCCTTAAATTCCCAAAAATTCCCATAAATTCCCAAAATTTCTTGGCCTCGGAAATATTCCCGGAAATATTCCCAAATCATAAGTTCCTTCCCATTGGGAATATTCCCGATCCACATCACTAGATGCGAGTAAACATTGCATATTTTCATTATGTGTAGGCCACCGTACAACATTGGGACCATAATTGATATTTTTCACCTTCCTAATTTAATAAAAAAACAAAACTGATAGAGAAGTTTCACGAAAGTTGAGAATTTTACTTCATTTAGGCACCCTTATTCACAAGATTAATGTAGCCTATTATGTAATTTATTATATTGTATAACTACTAATGTATGAAGTGTAATTTAGGCCTCAGGAGGTTTTTCATTATGATGAGAGAATGCTTAAGTTTTTCCCACACTGGCTAGGCCTCGGGAGGTTCTTTTATTATGATAAGAGAATGCTTTATTTCTACTTATTGTGAAATTTTTTGTGGATGAATAAGATTTATTTACACTCAATTCAATTTGCCGTTCGAATGACACGGTAAATGCCGTACACAATATCGTCCAAATATGCCTGCAAATAGGCAACATGTATTCGTACCTGAAAGGGTTAACTGTTAGGAAATCAGATTACTATACAGTACCAAATAGCGGAAGGTACAAATCTAGGTGGGGTAGTCAAAAATTCTATGGCGTGCTACGGAGGTTGATAAAATGTATTTAATATTATTATGTACAGTAGTTAGTTTTCACTAAGTTTTACCTAACCTAAATAGCTTTGTACTTTGTTAGAATAGAAGAAGAGGAAATGGTTCCACTTTTCTTTCCACGTCTTGCTTGTCCCAGAGCACGGCTACGGTATCTGTAATGATATTTTATTATAGCCTATTAGTAATAATTAATGTTCTATTTATGGTTACAATTAATTAGGCATTTATTATTATTAGTATTATACAGATTTTAGAAGTAAGACAATTAGCTTCATTTTTTTAAAAACAAGAATGATGCATAAAATAAAAAATCCAGAGAAACACTAGGTGAGGTAAGAAAAAATTAACCTGGGCTAATTTGAAATAACTTAAATAAGAATTTGTCTCCAGCTAGTTGGGCCGATAATTTACACCTCATTTTTTTTAATTCAACAATAAGCAAACCCGCTTCTACGCGATATTTTATTTAAAATAAAAATACGCGATATAATTATGTAGGCTAGGCCTAAGTGGATAACATTATCTATAGCAGGATCCTTTTAACTTGTCATAAAACATATGATTGACGAGCATATGATCACAATACTTAACCTACAAATTCTGATTCTAGCAGATTATTGAAAAGATCTTTTAAAAAGTTATTTTTTGAAACTTTTGAAAGGTCTCTTAAAGAATTTTAAGTCTTTTGATCATTGTGTCGAAGTCACTGTTTAATTATTACCAGAACAGCTGATTTATGACAAGTTAAATGGATCAAAGTGCTATAATACCATCCACTAATCAACAATTTTTTAAATAGCATGAAATCTAATCTTGGTTTGCGAGATTGCGGGTGACAAAACCAGCTTCTTCCACTATAATGACATATCAACCCTTGACGTTATCATCAACACTTGTGAAACTGTGTTCTACGACAATAAAGTATTTATTTATTTACCAAATAAGGGCTAAAGTGCAGTATATCAGCACATTTTTTTCTCGGCTATTTTTGAAGATATCGACTCAAATTTTTTTTTAAATGAAACTAGAGACAAAAATAAAGCGCGCTAGCTCAATTTCAACTTCATTACACCTATTCTAATATTTTTAATAATGCTTTGAAATATTGCTGTTACTAACCTGTTTTGGAATAACACTGACAAATTTACATAGGTAAATCAATATTCAGTTATTTGTAGATGAATTCAATGCTAAATTTATTATTCTTATGATATCTGATGTAAAAATTCAGTTTCTTTTACTTGAAAAATTATTAAAAACATTAATTACGATCACAATATTGAATATCGGAATCACGGAGTGTCGAAAATTGTCAGCCATTTTGCTATTGATATTTTAATCTTGATATTTATCGATACTTCGTAATCGATGAGCTGTAGAGTCAAATTATCAACTGATCAACTATCGATATTGGACCATTGACAACTTTGTAACCAATTAAAAAATTACAGCCTTTATTATTATCATTTCAACTGAAAAATATAGAAAATACAATCAAAATATATATTGTATTATATTTCTTACATATTAAAGTTTAGATAATTAATAAAAATAGGAGGTTTGTGCAAATATATTGTTGTTTCTGTCTCTTACTTGAACAAAATTATTTCAATGATACTATTAACTTTCAATTTATTTGTGAGTTGATGATGGCTGGAGGAAACCAAAGCTAAGTAATCCTAGAAGTGTGGAGTGATTTATTTGAGTCATAGATTGAGGAGTGCATGAAATGGGGAATTTTGAACATTAAGTGAATTTCAACTTAAACTAACCTAACCTAAGCTTGTACCAAGACGAGCTCAAATATACCAAACTTTGTTGTTGATTTTAAAGAATTGACAGAAAAAATATGGCGAAAAATTGAGATTATGGCTACTTTTTTCAATTTTTTTCTGGATCAAATTGTACATAAAATAAATTGTACAAATATTCATATCATATATAAAATTTGCTGAGAAGTACAATGAGACCAGTTCGAAGTTTGTAACTTTAGTAGTTACAAATTTGTATGTAGATTTTGTAAGGTTCTCACCGGTCTCAACCTTTCTTTTTTCCCTAACCTTCGCTAACCTCGCTAGTGGGTAGCAAATCACCTTGAAATTACCTCTCCTTCAAGCTAAAAAGCCTATAATAACTTAGTTCGCGCGAACCACGTTGTATTCAATTCGAATTTTAACATTGATACCGTAGTCGGGACAAACGCCTCGACAGGTAAGCTCTCTTGGTTCCCACCGGTCTTTAACCTTTTTTCCCCAACCTTCGCTAACCTCGCCAGTAGGTAGCAAATCACCTTGAAATTACTTCCCTTCGGGCTAAAAGCCTATGATAATTTTAGTTCGCGCTTCGCGCGAACCACGTTGTATTCAATTTAATTTTAACATTGATACCGTAGTCAGAACGCCGCTCGACAGGTTTCTTGGTTCTCACCGGTCTTAACCTTTTTTCCCTAACCTTCGTTAACCTGCTGGTAGGCGAAATCACCTGAAATTACCCTTCGTTAAAGTCTATGATAAGTTCGCGCGAACCACGTTGTATTCAATTTCAATTTTAACATTGATACAGTCGCGTTCGACAGGTAAGTTTCTTGGTTCCCACCGGTCTTAACCTTTTTTCTCAGCACCCGTTAGCAAATCACCTGAAATTCTTCGTTGTGGCCATGATAGCTGGCGCGAACCACGCCAATTTGAACATTGATAACGGGACTCGACAGGTAGCCTCGTCTCACCGGTTCCGGCCTTTTTTCTCATGGTTAGTAGCAACCACCTGAAATTACCTCCCTTGCCAAAGCCCATGATAGTTTGAGCTTCGCGCGAACCACAATATAGTCCCGACTACGGTATCAGAGTTATAATTCGAATAGAATACAATGTAGTTTGCGCAAAGCGCGAACTAAGTTTATCATAGGCTTTGTTAGTTTGAAGGAGAGGTAATTTCAAGGTGATTTGCTACCTACTAGCGAGGTTAGCGAAGGTTAGTGAACAAAAGGTTAAGACCGGTGGGAACCAAGAGAGCTTACCTGTCGAGGCGTTTGTCGTGACCACGGTATCAATGTTAAAATTGAATTGAATATAACGTGGTTTGCGCGAAGCGCGAACCAAGGTTATCATAGGCTTTTTAGCTTGAAGGAGAAGTAATTTCTGGCGATTTGCTACCTACCAGCGAGGTTAGCGAAGGTTAGGGGAAAAAAGGTTAAGACCGGTGGGAACCAAGAGAGCTTACCTGTCGAGGCGTTTGTTCCGACTGCGGTATCAATGTTATAATTTGAATAGAATACAACGTGGTTCGCGCGAAGCGCGAACTAAGGTTATCATAGGCTTTGTTGGCTTGAAGGGGAGGTAATTTCAAGGTGATTTGCTACCTACTAGCGAGGTTAGCGAAGGTTAGGGAAAAAAGAAAGGTTAAGACCGGTGGGAACCAAGAGAGCTTACCTGTCGAGGCGTTTGTCCCGACTACGGTATCAATGTTATAATTTAGATTACAATGTGGTTTGCGCATAACGCGAACTAAGTTTGCATAGATAAGACCGGTGAAAACCTTACAAATTCTACATTCAAACAGCTGTCGAGCTGTCATTAGATGACTTAACATTTTCTCTTCAGAATTTAATTTCAATGAAGAAAACCTACCTGTTTATCATGAGATAAACAAAATAACCTACTTTGAACTAGGAAAAACACTTTTTTAACACATCTTTCAAAATATCTCAATAACTACTGAAGTTACAAACTTTTAACTGATCGCATTGAATTTCTCGGCAAATTTTACATTTAATAGGCTTTATTAATTTGAATTTAATCAATTAGACAATAATTAAGTAGTGAAATTGTCTTTGGCAAATGAAATAACTGTACGTTTTTGGCTGTTGGTTTATTGAAGTCTGATCTCGAAGTTATCAGTTATCGATATTGAAGAACAATCGATAAAAATTATCGATTACTTATACCGAGATTAGGGAGTAGGCGTTCGTAAACAAACAGTCAAAAACATGGCTTCCAGCATCCAGTTCATACTACAATTCAAAAAATGAACTGATTTTAATAACAATTAATAAATAAATAGCCTACTGTAATAGTCAATATCGTAAGTAATTGATATCAATTATTCAATTTTCATATTGTGTCCACACGGAATAATCAATTCAAGTGATAGAATGTTGATGTTTCAAAAGATAGGTTAGAATCAAAGCAATATTTCAAACCGATATTAATAATATTAGAATTGGTGTAATGAAGTTGAAATTGTGCTAGCGCGCCTCAATTTTGTCTCTAGTTTCATTTAAAAAAAAATTTGAGTCGATATCTTTAAAAATAGCCGAGAAAAAAATGTGCTGATATACTGCACTTTAGCCCAAATAAGTAAATCTATAGTAGGCCTGAGTAGCGTCTACACAATTTCTAATTTCAATCCTCTAAACGTGGCTCAAGCATCATTTACAATTTCTGTCCTATAATCATTCTGTTGTTTTAATCATTCAGTTGTTGCCACAATAAGATGCAAAATTGTTTGCAACGAAAAATTATAAAAAATCAAGATTTTGATTGTTGAAAATTAGTCAAATAATCTACTGGGAATTGAAACTAAACTTCTACACCAAGAGTTTGCTAGGTTACCTCTCCATTTTTGTTATTTCAAGATATACTCACGTTGAATTTCATTGCGATGATGAAATACAGTTTAGAAATAGATTAAAAAATAAGAGATTAGCATAGAATAATAATTATATCAAACTCTAGTTTAAAATTCGAAATCTCAAACAAAAATTGGTAATAACGTGTTCATGACATGCTCAACATATTCCGCTCCGTGCGCGCCACACAGGACACAGCCACCCACACTCACACATAAAGTCATCGCCTTCTAGATGCAGATGTATAAAAAAAATACATAATCTTGGAGTTTGTCGACATTGATTACAATTTTTACAATATATTGAGTTACGATATATGATTATATGTATTCGAAATAAAATATTCTTTAATATTCTGTTGAGGGGTTGAGCCAGGGAGCTGACATCTAAGGGAGAGGAAGGAAGAGAAATAAGGGGAGTTGAATGTCGACCATTAATATGGACCTACTTTTGGAGGTATATTTGAAAACATCTAAGTACATAATAATTAACTTCTACCCAAACCAGCCTAAAAAATACAAAATCCGACAAAAATGTTGTATTTTGCCGTAAATATCAACTATATTCTCTCAACGGTTTTGATTTATACCGCAAAAGATACCATAAACTTTCGCCTGCGGCTCCTGCGTAATAGTTTCTTTCCGTGCAGCAACAGTGGCGCACCCAGGGGGGGGGGGGGCTTAAGCCCCCAAAGCCCCCCCCCTATTGAACCCTATGATTGAACCTATGGTCAACTCTTTCCGGGGGTCAGCTGCATATAGGCTATACATTTTTCAACAATTTTATTTTTAATTTTCATAAACTTTAAACCTATCTTTTGTTACATAAAATCTTGAAAATTAGAAGAAACAAGAGGAGAGCGGGCCCAAAGCCTATGCAAACTCATATACCGGTACTGTATTGAAAAAAATTTCAACTAATGACAGTGAAAGCTGAAGATAACAAGGAATATCAGGGGACACCGAGCTTTGCTTGGGAGTACAAAGACATAGGCTACAAATGCACAATTCAAAAGAAAAGAAGTATTTAGTTTAATAAATACTAATAAACTGGCCAGGAGGCTCTCTTCGATCGCTTTATTTGTCCGCCCCCTGGACCCCCGGCGGAATCAGCCAGAAATGACACCAGGCGTTATTTGGGGATGTGAACAAAATCTTCTGAATCTAGCCCCCCAATACCTCAGCTGAACCTGTGTATCATGTTTTTATTTTTTTGTTCTGTTGTTCTTGAAAAAGAAGAGCCAAGAAAATCTATAAAAACGTCGATTACTACTGGCGTAATTCAGGGATAATTTTGAAATACTTTTCCTTTTGGAATAAACATCTTTCCTATTACTCACCTATGTACTAAATTTACTTATTTTTTTTCAAATCGTTCTTGAAAAATCTGAGAAAGTGCAGAAAAACGTTCAAAAGCGCAGATATTGGGCGTATCGTGTTCAACTCTGTTCAACCGTTGATAATGAATTTGAAATTTCAATTTCATCATTAAACAAATTGAAATCTAATTTAACAAAATTAATCCAACATCTTTAAAAGAGCAGGTGTAAGCTTTGAGCTAAAGAACTTTGAAATAATATTCTTTAGAAGTCTTCATCACCTCAACACAATAGGATTTGTTCATTTCACTGAGATTGGAAAATTTAGTGATGATTTTTTCACTTTTTACGTTGGCCAATTTCAACCCTGAAGCACCTCTTTTTCATAAAAAGCTGTTTCTAAATTTTTGAATTAAATGATGATCGACAATAAATTGAAAACATAATTATTATTTAGGTCCAAAGGTCCATCTTTGCAAGATAGATCTCTTCAAAGTTCAACAAATCGGCGAAGGCGGAATTGATTGATCATTTTTTCAAATTTTCCAATTTTGACCATTAAGCATTACTTTTATATAGCATCAATGCTAAGCTTTCCCGCTATCTGTTGGGCCTACAGTAACCATTTTAGCTAATTCTTCCAAGAAAAAATTATGCTTCAGGATGAAAACTATCTAAAAATGTACATATTCCAAATTTATGTAAAAAAAATCTAAATTAAATGTAAGAAATTTTTACATTTTTTATGGTTTTTGGCGGTGATACGAAAGGTTGTCGAGGTCGAAAACTTAGATTTAACATTACATAATAGAACTTGAAAAACCCAAACATGCCATTTCAGGCAAGGTAAAATCACAGAAAAATCACTTAGTAAGTAAGACTAGAGAGTATTGCTTATTTATGGTGAAATGTACTATATTTTACTAAGCTACTTGGATTTTGTACTACATTGTTCAATATTCCAAGGGAAATTGAAGACATTAGAATTAAATCGTCTTGTTCTGTAAATCTGTGTAAATTCAACTCAAAATTCATTTTGTTCCAATATCTGAATATTGAAAATTAAAATGTAATAATGTATTCCCTAATTATTAATCGACCGAGCGAAGAGAAGACTGAGCGAAGCTCAGTCTGAACGAAGTGAAGTCTTGTTTCAAGTCGATTGGCTTTCGTTTGTGTGTAATGCATTTACGGCTAAACGCATTGACAGATTTCAATAAGATTTGGCAGGAATGTTCATTTTGATACTGCGCGACGATGTATATGATGTAAGGTTTTTTAAATTCTGCATTTTAAGGACGAAATAGAAGGAAAAGAGAATGGCTGTATGGAATATAGCTATATGGAACACGTTATAGGATTTATTTTGAATTGAATATAAACATCGTCATAGTATTGAATGATCATCAGCTGGGTCAGAATAAGATTTTTTCGCTCTAGTCATAACATTTTTTAGCAATCAAAGGCCGCAGGCAGAGGGGCGCCACGAAAGCGGCGGCTTGTGAGACGTCACGTATGTTTAAAAAATAAATAAATAAAAAATAATATAAATAATAAAAAAATGAAATGAAAATTAAAAAATAGAAAAATATAGAATATAAAGAATAAATAAAAATTTGAAAAATAAAAAAATTAAATTAGATGTACATAACGTATTTTGGGGGCGCCTGAAAACATCTCTCTCCACACAATTGACAAGACCAATTCTGTACACGTAATAAATCTACCGCAATAAATCTACTTGCTTTTAACTTTCTTACTAAATCTGACCGTCATGTACTGTGTCCAGTACTGACCGTCTGAGCACATTATTTTGATACTTGTGATTTTGTACTTTGTTATTTTGATACTACCCCCCCCCCCAAACCAAAAGTCTGGGTCCGCCCCTGTGCAGCAAAGTGCTACTTTACGCACTAGGTACATAAATAACTAATTTGTGTGAAATACTTGATGTCTCTGAAATAATAGACTTTTTTACTCGCGACATTGATTGTTGCACGAAGTGGGAAGTTAAACTTCAAACATCATAACCTTCAAGAAGAGTCTAGCAACAGGATGACGAAAATTCTGATAAAAATACTTTAATCCAATTAATACATTCATTAAAACACCTTGAAACCACTAAATAATAGGTAGCAATAAAAAATTAATGATACCTTAATGATTTAATTGAATTCTATCTCAAAATCGTGTTTTGTTCCTATCTCACAATGGTTAAAATCCCCCCAGGTTGTTCACTCTCTCTCACCTAGAGCGCGCTGATCAGGTCTATGAGCTACACCTCAATATTCTTGAGCGCGACCACACGATGACAGTCGTCTGACGACAGCTTTTAGTGTTATTTATGCAATTTTAGGTAATAAAACGCTTATTTTTCATCATAAATGATATCATAAGTGACATTTGAGTATTATGTATGATACATTCCAATAATTCTTATATTAATTAATATATATTAATTACAAAATTATTTTTAAACATATAGGTCTACACCTGATACACCTGATGATTGCTTGCCAGTCGACTAATGATTTTGAACGGATTATAGGATTTATTTGGATAATTTATCAGAATATTTATAATACAATAATACTCTAATGTCACCCATAATACAATTTTTAATGAAAAATATTTCTCGCTTTCACCACCCACTTATCTTTTGAAACAAAAAAGTTTCTCGAATCTCGAAAATTTCATGATTGAAATGACTCGAGAATGACGAACATAATATTCATTTAATTTAAAAAAACTATTGCTCGGAAGAAATATCTAAAAACCGTTAGAAAGGTTACATTTTCCTCGTTATATTAATATAAATAACTTACTTAATACTACATGCCATAATTCTGAGAGAAGTGATATTTCGAAGAAAAACATATTTTCGCGATTTTTTAATTTTATCATAAAAGTTTAATTTCCTTTTAGGCAGTGGCTACGCGTCCGTCAACCGTACGCCGCTTAGACGTACGTCAAAAGAGTCATGTGACCAATGACGTCATGGGCACAAGCACAATGACGGGTTGACGGACGCCGAGATTTAGTATTTGTAGGTTAAGTTAGGTATTGTGTCAAAACTGAGTAGGCTAACACAAGACCCTTCTACAACATTCCTCTACATTTTAGAGGGTCTTGGCTAACATCAGAGCTGCTTTAATGATCGCATATTCGGTTTACCAGGTTTTTTCGATACTTTGACAATTAGGCTACGCTTACACTAAAATTGGTAATCTCTTAATTTCCAGTTTATTTAGTGTATGAGACCTATTTTTTAAATCCTTTCTTCAAGATAGCCCCCTAGGAAAAAATCTGGAAGCTTAAATCGGGAGACCATAACCTGCCCTTCAGCTGAATAGTTTGAATTCATGAAGAATAGAAATGAATTCATTCTCTTCTTTTCTTCTAATGAATGCTGATGAACTGTTGTAACTATCAAATTTCAGCCCTTCCGCATCCATAGCTAATTAACAACTGAGTTCGATTTGAAGTGTATCAACTGCCCATACCTTATTCGTCCGTCAACCTACAGTAACCGTGACGTCATACCTTATTCGTCCGTCAATCCACAGTAATCGTGTCGTCATACATCACGTGACACTCTTGACGGACGTCTAAGCGGCGTACGGTTGACGGACGCGTAGCCACTACGTTCCTTTTAACCCTTCGATCCTGGAACCTTTTCAACACTACAGGAATATCGAGAATAAAATTCTACATACATATCTGTGGTTTAATTGAAAATTTAAAGAAGTTGCAATTTCACACAATCTGACAACGCTGCTATTTCCGCGGTTGGAGGCTCAAGGGACAACAAGTTTTATTCGAACTATAGTTCAATATTATATTGTTAGAATATAGTTCATTTATTGTCATATTGTCACATTGCATAATTTCTGTAACTGTTGCACTTGTGTATCCGAGCTTAAGAAATGTGAAAGAATCTGTGAAAGAATCACAGAGCTTTGACTATTGATTCAAAATATAGAATTTTTGTCAATTTTTTTTAAATTTTTGTAAACAGGATTTTCAGTCGGATAAATTTCATTTGCATTCCTTAAATCACGTAGCAAAGCACGAGAATATACAGTGATATTGGGAAGCTATCCTTTTTTCGCCTCAAAAAGGATGAAGAAGTCGGTTAATTTTATTGGCCAACGAACTTATATGTTTTAAACTATTTCGAGAATATATGTTTCAAATTTGAAGTTGATTGATAAAAGCGTTCGAAAGTTAACATACAAACAAACAAACAAACATACAAACGGACAACGCCTCAAGCCTTCGCTTCGCGTCGATCAATAATAGGTACAGTTTTGTGCGTCTTTTATAGAATTCTGAGGCAATTCACAAAATTATAATCTTCTCTAAATTGAACAGTATTGCATAAATTCTTCAGGAATTCTTCAGTTCCTAAACGATAGGGTCTCGTTTAAATTTCTGATACATCCAATAATACCAGTAGAAAGGTTCTATCTTGAATGAATTTCATTTTTGGTGAAATGTGCTAAAAACGTGATGTTCCATCGTTCCATGCTGGAAGTGAATCAACTTGTTTTACACTAAGCCAATATTTTTGATCCATAGTGTAAGGACAATCAACTACTTGTAGAAAATTTCATTTTAATGCAAAATGTGATCCTTGATAGGTCAAAACATAGTTTGTTTTGTTTCTTTTTAATCTTGATTTCTGAAGTTTGGGTGTATTTTGAACTTAAATGATGGAATGACGGCAAATTTTATCTTTAGAATAGAATTCTCTAACTTTTTTGGAATTAAAATTACTGATCAATTTAAAAATCAATTTAACACACTTCAAACCTGAGAGATCACAAATTTCTTGCGTATTTACCCAATTATCTCAAAAACAATAATTATCAAAGCTACAAACTTTCAAGTTAGTAGTTTCAATGGTTTGATCGAAAAATTGTATTTGAGTTGGACTTATTCTTATACTAGAATAAACCACCAAAAAGTATGTTAAACAAATGCGACTAAGGGAGAATTGACACAAATCTTAGTAATTTTTTATTTTTTAAATTCGTACTTCTATTAACTTATAATAATTTTAGTATTTTACCATTGTTTATAATCTATACTGTAAACGTTGAATGAATGAAGTAATTGATTCAAATACATCACCATATTGACAAAAGAAAAAGGGGAGCCCTTTCCTTTCGAAAAATCCTTTATCGAGAAAACATTAGTAATGGTGAGAATTTCAATTCTACAAAGAAAGCAATGCTTTTGTTTCTCTTTCAGAGAATTTTGTCAACTTTTGTATAAAACAACAACAAAGCAGCTCGAGCAACGTGGGAACTATCTTGAATCAAATGGGTTGCAGTCCTTTAACGTTCAAAACTCAACAATACACAACTATTCTTTTGAATTTAAACTACATGGTAAAAAATGGTTCCGGAAATAATGATAAAATTCTGAGCAGGAAACACGTTTTTCTATGAGCATACATTTTTTTCTCTCACATCGTGAGCATTGATTGCTTTCAAACTCTTTTAACACAGGGATGGGGGAGAAATGTTTTAAAATTCAGTAGAGAAAGTGTTTGAATACTAAAGGTCACTTTTTTAACAAACCTGATGCATCTAGTAAAAAAGTAGAAGGTTTTTCAGGTGGAGATTTGAGATACTTCGGGTCAGCCTTTCACAGATCTGTGTTGTGTGTTAAGCTGCGTCCATACTGAACAAACTTTTGACAAACATGTTTGTTGAAACAGTTTGGACAAATTTTATTTTGTTTTACAAACAATGTTTGTCCGTGGCCAGTGTGGACGCGATACAAACAAAATGTTTGAGGGTTATTAATGTAAGCCAGGAGGAAGAAAACCATGGAGAACGTTTTTTGAGTTCTAGGCGCATCTTGATCTGCGCAGTGTGAGCATTATAGAAACTCTCTATCTCCTTGGGTAGAACAGATTTTGTGTCGCGCCGCCATTTTTGTTTGGACTATTAATGTTTGCTCTGGTAGCGAAAACTAAACTTTTGTAGAGTATACTTTTTAGCATGGCGCCTCATGAATAACTTGTTATTTTGAAATTTCCATAGCAACAAGTGATGTTACCGGTATTCAATTTCCATAACAAGGTCGTAGCCAGGAAAAATTTATAGATAAATACAAATTAAATAGACTTAAAATAATTTTAATATAATCATCACGTAATCTTTGAAAAAATTAAAAATCTACATTAATTAATAATTAAATAATTAATAATTATAATTTAATTAATAATTAAAATTAATACAAAATCAACACAAGAAAATATGATAACATGAGAACATAAATATGATGATTCGATATCATCACACACAGCAAACGCCGAAAATGTTTGGCAAAACAGTATAGCAGAATCCTTTAACTTGTCAGAAAACAGCTGGTTTAACGTTAGTAAACGAGCGTAAATCAATCAACTGTTTCTGACAATTTATAAGAATCCTGCTATAATTTTTGTTTGACAAACAATGTTTGTCCGAACTTTTAAAAATGTTTGTTCCTTGAGCTCCTCAACAAACATGTTTTTCAAAAATGATTGTCAAACATTTGTTGAGTATGGACGCAGCTTAAGAGATAGGGTTGAATTTTGTATGTAGCTGGAGTTTCATTCAAACACTGTACAAATCAGAGATGTACAAAATGTACGAATGTCTTTTGTTTCTTCCCATATTGTAATGTATCTTGCAAAATAATAAACGATTGTAATGTAGTTATCAAAATAATAAACGAATATTATGATGACAGGAAGCTAACCTGCTGGACAGCAGTAGCCCAAAAGTCGAATTTTCTTGCTGACGAATCCGTTCTGTGTGTTTACATTTAGATAATAACTTTCCAGGCTTTCTGATTGAATAAGTTTATCACTGTATACGTATAGTTTATATGAACCCTCTGTTTAATTATTATTATTATTGCAATTGTTATTGTTCATTCTATAAATTTAATTCAGCTTTCTCCTTATCATTCTTATTATAATGTAATACTTGATTCAGAGATGCTAATTAGTCTTAAACTGGATGTTGTAAATGTTGATTTAGTATGCAGGCGTTGCCTGAATAAAGTATTTAAAAATTAAAAACACATCGTATTAGTTCTGCACCCTTATCTGACGTAAAACCGGCCTAACTCTTGTATAAATAATTGCTTCTTCTTACATTGTAATATTTAATAGTAAAGCCAGGAGAATCACTCTGACTTGAATCAGTACAATTACAAATTGCTTACATCAAATTTCGACAAAAAGTTTTGATCATTATACACTGAAGATTTATCCCACTCAGGAGCAGAGAAGTTATAAAAAATATAAACATTCATAATTCAAAAGCTTTTCAAATGTCTTTGAAATTTAGTGAACATGGTACAGGATTATATTTGAATTTGAATTTGAATTTATTACATTTTATATTATTTTATTACAATTTCAATTTATATTGCTTCCATTGTTATCCAATTGAACGATTTCAACAAATACACGTATTGTCCATTATTGTGACAAATTTTACATTTCTTTGCGCAATAAATAACAACAATTATAAAAACAACAATGTTCTAAATAACAATGAACGAGTTTTCATCAAGGTAAATACATACAAGGTAAAACCTCCTTCAAATCACCTTGGTTTTTACGGTATATTTTGTCATTCCACTCTTTTTTCTCCTGTTTCTTGTTATAGTATCACGGAATGGGACTATTATTGGGACTATAACTAGGCACAAAAATCATACATACGTACCCGGCTCTCTTTGTCACAATAATTGTTCACATTAATATTTATTTATTGCTTTTTGTTTTGTGCTCCAGGCACGGTCTTCGTTTCAGGTGAGTTTAACGAAATCACATTTTAAATTGATTTGAACTTGAAGTAATACTAGAATTATTACTAGAAGTAATAACATTGCATGGTAGAACCAAGGAGTTAAAGATGATCCTAAGGGTTCAGGCCCGTGCTGCTTCAGTCTCAATAGTCCATGACTCTAATGCATTGGAGAACTAAAATTATATGGAATTAGAATTTGTAGATAATGTAATGGTATTCAATATTTATAGGTAGAATAAATAATTTATAGATGTTTGGTATAGCCTGATAAAAATTATAAGTTCGACCTACTATTGAATTCTTGAAAAATAAATTTGTTTTGGAAGAACCTTGGATCTCATCTATCAGGATATTTGATGACAAAAATTTTCAGTTTAGGACAAATGCATCAGTGAAAGATTTGATTATTTCAGTAGAGAGAATTAGATCAATAAATTTTCATCCTGAAAAGACCAAACGATCATTGATTTGCCTGCACCGTTTAACCGTCACTGTTTAAGTTAACGTCAGTTGTAATCTGATAGAAATTATATCGATAATTTTTATCGATGAACACTAGTGTAAGTCACGTGATAAATCTGAAGAAGCTTCTGCAGATGCATTGTCTACATTGATTCATAGTGGCTTTATCAGCAGATTTATGCAAAAGAAAAGTTTGGGAAAAGGATTGGATTGATGGTTTCAATACCGTATTGAAGATTCCAATGAGCGAATGTGTGACTCGCTCACACACTCAATCAATGATTTGTTTTCAGTGCACAAATAACTAGCAACCATTGTCTCGTTCTTGGGAACAGCCTTGAATATTTCCAAGTAGAGAATGCACGCATCAGCAGCACATTTTGGAAGGCAAGAATAATGGGGTGGCTCTGCTTTCTTGCTACTGAGACAATGCACAATGATGGTCTGTGCTGCAGCAGGCAACCCAGCACTCTGAAAGAGCACATACAAAAACTACAAAGGCAATATTGTTAAAAGTAAAACGACTGGCCTCTGTATGACCTTGGCTTTTATACAGAAAGTGACATTTTATAAGAAAGACTCCTGCAGGGTAGTGGGTAACTCAGTCAAGGACCAAGCTCTGTTGACCCACATCCTCTGTCATTGTTTTTCAGAACACAATGTGCAGGGGATGACCTTCGGGCGAAACTAGACAATATTTTCAATTGTTTTGAATACAGATCTCGATGTTTTCGTTTTGTTTGTCCACGCATTCTCTACGAATTTCCACCCTCTACGCTTGATGCTAACACAAATTAAAATCGTCCATGACTGGCACAGCCTGGGAAAGTGTTTTCTAGAACATCGAAAGTCTTTTGACAAAAATAAGAGTGCCAGACATGGTTTATTTCTATTTCAAAGAGCTGTTTACTATTATTCTTCTACTGAAACAATGGGGTTGAAACACTCCAGAATATAGGTCTCTAGTTCACGCGTAATCTAATATAGCCTATTAAAGCGTGTAGGTAGTTTTCTCCAATAGTAGATTTCTCATCGTCTCTCCTCATATTCATTATCACAAACTACCAAATCATAATTTTAATGAGTTTTCAATCAATATTGCATAAAGTGTGTTAAGAAAAATTCCATTTATTAATATTATAATAGGAAATTAGACTGCAGTTAAGTTGAATGTAATAACAGATTTTTCCTCATAATAGAATAGAACCATAATAATATCAATGAATATCTATTGCCAAAAAATAAAAATTTTGGAATAGAAAATAGAAGTACTGTGTGCGAAAAACATACTTCTGTCTGCGCACAGGAGCTCTTCTCAATACAATATGAAGATGAATTCAACAAAATGCAGAGCAAAGAAAAATCAAATGAACCAATACAATGGAATGTAACTGACACATTATAAGTTTTCTATTTCACCATTACTCAAGCTCAGAAACATTAAACTTTATTTTCTTATACAATATAAGACAGTTATCAGTCAGAAAGACATTCTGTGAAAAGAAAAGGATTTTTCAAATGTGGAATATTCAACTTAATGTCGCTTGTTTTGATATAAACGTTGATTTTTCTATTTGAATAGAATAAATTGATTAGATAAAATAATTTTTACAAAGTTGAATAAGATCTCACCATGCTCTATATACATTGTTTTTCTACTGGCCAAATTATACTGATTTAAAAAAAAACTTTTAGAGAAGATAAAGAAACCTAAATTCTAAATTGATCAATTACTCAGACTCCAAGTGATTCTGAAAATCAAAAAATCAACGTCAATACTTATAGGAGCATTCAGTGATAATATTCTCTTGTTATCACCCACCAATTCCACCATCTACAATCATAGTAATGTATTAAAATAATGTGGTTCTATGCCAATAACATAAATTAGTGTTTCAGTTAGGATTATATTTCTAATTGTCTATTTTCACATATTTCTTTCTTGATTATGATACCCAAGTCTCAGCTATCATTGGCTGTGATATTTGTTTGTGTGTCCACCTACCCCTCGACATCGACGGTTGAAAGAAGTATCGGGGCGACCCTGATTAGCAGGAATGATATAAACAGATTTACGAGGGATCCGGCTTGTGACTTACGAGCTGGCCAAATTGAGGCCGCAGTCTGTTGACTTAGGAGCGATAAAGTAGCGCTCGTTCTAATTAAGTGGCTGCAGCTTTACGATGGAAGATCCAGTCACAGTCATAGTCAACACAGTGTTTACTGAGTGATGTGTCCTTCCTGATGTCCCTTCAATATTGATTGGCATTTTGTATGGCAACTTGCGATGTTTTATTGACGGCGCTGTCTGATGCGTTTGCCTACAAACAAGTCGCGATGACACCGCTTGCAATGTGCTTGCTCCCATCTAAACCAAAGCAAGATCCTCTTCAACTGATCAGCTCAGCAAACGCTCGCACACGCCGGTGCTTCTATTACGTGTGGTGAGCAGTGACTAAGAGCACCACTTCGGGGCATCCAATAAAATTTCTAATAAGTTTGTGACTCACGTACGTATCAGAAGGATTCGAATCAGTAGACGTAGTCTCTGATTAACATCGCTTTATCAAGTTCCAAATACCGAAATGAGTATTTGTGGAGTTGAAAATACTGGTTGACTGATTCATTAGTAAAATCATAGAGAACTATGATTATAAACCATTTATTATATAATGTAAATTTAATCACATAATATTATTGAATAGTGTTGAGTTACTTAGTAATTTTAGTAGTGAAACTGTGTTTGTAAAATTGAAATAAATAAACTGAATTGTAAGCTCTGAAAAGTCCAAGTTCCCAGTTATTGAAGTTTTGTAGGGAAATCCAATTAAAGTGACACATCAACATGGCTTTATCTTTGGTGAGTGGACTCGTTGCCTATTCATTATTATTTAATGACAATATACATCACGCTGAGGAGTATTAAAAGTATTCCAGTTCCAAATTGAATTAGAATCTAGATATTTTGCTGGTTATATTGGCAAATTATTCGTAGATTCAGAAGAAAGAGACTTCTATATTTTAATACATTTGGATTTGATTTCTATCATTATTCAAATCAAATCAAATAAATCTTTATTGCCATAAAACAAAGAAGTACAGTGAAATTCTATAATCTTACAATAAATATTCCTTAAATTTAGAATAAAAATTTCACAAATACAAAGTAATAAATATAGCCTACAGAATATTTTATGGCACCACCAGCAAAAGTAAAACTTGCTCGCTGGTGGGAGTCTTTATGCTAATACTAGGTTAAAGAGTTAAAGATTTACTGCAAATTAACGAAAAAAAAATAATAATAGCTTAAGCGACTCGCCAAGATGAAACAATTTTGAAACAATGATTATCATAAGGTACAGCCTACGAACAGAAGGACAGAGGAAAATCCCTGAACTATTACTCCTCTCTTGTATTTTATTATCCTCCGTTGTGTTTTGTACCCTTGATTAGATCATTACTCATCCTCATTATTTGGATACGTTATTGAAGTCTAAAATTCAATGTTAATACCAATGAAGTATGAAAATGTTGAATTAGAATTTATACGTCTGATAACAAAATCGATTTCACTTGTGGTATACACGGAATCCCTTTCTTCCTTTCTATTTTCTATCAGATTTGGGCGCAGGATAACATAATAAATATTGGAAACTTCTGACACAGTAGTTAGGATGGCACAATGATGCTGAAACATGCTTGTTAAATTCTTTAATAAATCAAGTGATATTTGGCAACATCCAGTGTTTTCATTATTGTAGACAATACAAAAAAGCTCCTTCTCCAACTAAAAGTTCAATTCAAAGTTAACAGGAGAGGTGTGTGAAGAAGTTTAGTACAGGTTCAGACTCTTTCTTAAAAGGCGAAAATTTTATCACATGGGAGGGAGTAATACTTCATCTCATCTCGGTAGTTTATAGCATGCACGAATGTTTCTTTCAAATGAGTTATCCTTGATAATAGAGAGCATTGCATTAAAATGATTTGGAGAATTATTATCCTACGTTACTTTTATTTTGAAATCCGATAATGAACTGTATACGATTCTTATTTTGTTGTCTACATAAAACTTTTGTTTTATCATTATGCATTATGCTTATCTACATCAAAATTACATCACTCATGTCAAACAAATTTCTCTGTTGAAAATACAATTTTAGTGCTAAACATAAATAATTCCAAAGTGATTAATGGGATACAGTACTTGTTTTTACACTGACAATAATTGCAGTCAATCAACAGCTTATTGATTAACTGCTTCTTAAAGAAACTTGAAGAGATAATTTCTTCAATATTTGTGAATAACGAATACATCCTACTAGGAATTAATCACGCGAAGTATCAGTTGATTGAATTCTTCACACATTCAGAAAGAGCGACTCAGAGCAGGGGTACGACAGACTACTTGTCGACAGACAAAATGACTCGCAAAAACTGTCACGTGTCAGAGTTCAAAGTCTAATAAATTCACCGTTCTCCCAGTTGCTAAACAAACAGCTAGAACGATCTAAAGATGTTGGTGAACACCAAGATCGGATTTCCAAAACACATGCTGGAGTTTTTCAGCCTAGATTCTAGTCAAATGAGTCTTTCCTGATCGGCTGACCACCCCTGCAATACCTCTTGGGTGGTCACCTCTGCGACAGGCAGTCTAGAATTCTTGGGAAACTTTATTAGCCTACTCGTATTTTTTACTATTATACCTATTGATAATAGTGGTAAGCTTCAAACCTAAATAACGCACTTCACAATCAGTTGAAAATAAAACATTGAGTTTAAAAACGTTCTGCGAAAATCTTGCATAGGAACTATTATTTCAAAGCATCAATAGTCAAATTGGAGATTTTGCTAATTCTGTCGATTGGATTATTTTTGTTCCAATTTTTTAAGATGATGTCTTTCTCAAGAAATATTTTAAGCGGAGATTCAGTCGGTTGTAGAGTTATAACGAATTAAAATAGACTTGACGGAAAGAAGAACTAGCTAGAATCTACGCTACGGCTTCAAAGGAAAGAATCTTGTCAACGAGTTACTTGTAGCTGGTATGAATTTTTTTCACAAGAGAACATTGAATGCACAAACAACAATAAAACTTTATAAGGGTAATATTTTTGACAAACAATAGGGTTTAGAAATAGTTCTAACATTTTCTTTGAATTCCACTCTCTAAAGAGACCTGGAAGGATCCTTATTTTGGAAACTCCAGGAGTTGATGGGATGATGTTTGAGTTTTAATGGTTAGGTTATAGCAGAATTTTAAATCACAGCACAAACAAAACTGAAGTTTTCGATTTTCACAGACATTCAAATTTTTTTCCCTCCTATTGGGAAACAGTGCAGACCGCCATTAAGTTTAATCACATCTTTATTACCTAACCCTATTGTACACAGTAACAACGAGAAGAAAGGAGTCAAAAGCAAGAAGAAGAACCCCTTCTCAAGGGAGAATCCAGATATGTAACAAGCAAATACCAGTTGTTCATTATTATACGCTCTTATAAATAAAGGTTGTCAATTTTTAATCAATCTTGTAAGTAACTGCTTCTAATGCTTTGTGTTTCTGCCATGTAATTGTGTAATTTTGTTCAGTTACAGTGTAATTGGTGTTTTATCTCTGTTCTGTAACTCTTGTAAATAAATAATTGAATGCTATGTAGCTTGCTTTGTAGCATGGTAGCCGGAACTACTTTTAGCTTCCAGTTCACCTCGCTCTTATTAGGGTATTCTCATGTGCTTTATTTAGTTTGAATTTTCAACTATTTTTAACAGTTCTCTGTAATGTGGTAAACATATAATTACTTCGAATTCAATTGACATAGATTTATCTAAATTTAAAGATTATTCGGAGGGCCCCTCTCGCTAGTTCAAAAGAAGTCATGAAAGATTGAAGCTTGTATTACTTAAAAATATTTTTCATCCTTAATTTTTTGAGAATCACCTTGTTTTGAAACCTTATTATAATAGGGTACTACATGATGACTCATATTATGCCCGAAATGTACGAGGTGACAATGACACTGAAATCAACTTGTAAATGGAACTTACATTGTAAACTATACGCAGCGCATTGAAGCTCGAATTTGGTGCTCTGTGATTGGTCCAGTCTTTGCCGCTTCAATGACGTCTCGTAAATTTTGGTCCTTAATTTTAATAATCATTAATTAATCCTTCTATACAAATCCCGTTTAATATTTCTTCTCGGTTCTCGCGCACTAGCCCAGCCCACATCGATTTAGTGTGTTTCAACCCTCAAGCAAGTTTGGCAGAGTGATTCTATTTAATTCTCAGAAGTCGAGCAGGAAGTCACATTTTATACATAATGGTGGAAAACATTATCTTTCATGATCTTAGAAAAAAGACAAGTTGAGCATCAGGTTGTCAACTGCTAAGAGTTCGATGAGATAGACCTCCTAACTTTATATTAGGCCTAATGTTCTGCGCTAAAGATTATTAAACCGGGTGATCCAGACTGTATTTTTATTTTATTGTTATTTTCATTGTCATACTAACCACCATCTTTCCTAATATCGGCAGGCTGCTATTGACAATGCATGATTGACTCACCACTCAAAGCATCTCATCTGGGCCACAAAATGAAGTTCCAATTCTCAGTGTACTGGAATGTCACTTGTTTATTTTCGGGCTTGTTCTGTTTACAGGAATTAGGGTATGTTTAGAGTTCTCGTTCCGGTCCTCTCAGTTTGCGGACATAAAATAGACGTCCTCTTCAAGACCAAAACACTTACTCGACTTGATGTGACAAGTCAAGTGTTGACTATGTTACGACTTGGGTTGAATGTTTGCCATATACTGCAGAGTCTTTTGGTTTCATTCGATTTGAACCTTCAAAATTCTCCACTCAGTCTTATACTGTACAATATCGCAGTAGTGACGTTGGCTTAATCGTTGAATGTAAGTCATTTGATGGCGTTTGCTAAATTTTACAAACTAAAATAATGCGATTAGTTGGTTTAATTTTGAGAGGATGTTTATAAGGAGACGTTTGCCCCTTAAAAACATCATTGATTGGAATCATAAGTGAGGCCTGATACTCTTCTTATATTGAGTATACAATTTTATTGAATGTTATATTATTATAAGAGTTCATTACATAAACGATCACTTGTTATATCTCAGAGGAATGTTTAAATCCCAACTAAATCATTTCTCCATAGGAGACTGACTCACTTCACGACTAAAAATGCCTTTCAAAGGAATGATTTTCATTGTAACTTTGTACCACTGTACTCGAATAAAAAAAAGCAATTGAAACAAAAGTATCAGTAAAGTTGATAGATGAAATCTTTAAAGGTGGGTTTTCGTTACTGCGACCGAGTGAAAAATTGAGTGAAAGATGTAAACTATAAATAGTTGGGATTTTTCATCAATTTTGCATCTGGCAACGCTGGGTCGGGGTCCGCTGCGGCACTCGGTCGCAGTAACGAAAACCCACCTTAACTTGAAAGAGTCACCTTCAATTGATTGAATAAATTGTTAATGGATCCTCTCTTAAACTGAAACAAGTTTAGAAATTGACTAGGCTATGAGAAAGCGAAGTATGCAATTGAACATTCAATGTAGCCTGATATGTAATGTAATGTAATATTCAATGAATTGTAATCTATCAAATAAGAGAGTTGCGAGAGTAACAGTTCAGCTCGGTAAACGTGTAAATTTGAATCCTTTGTTCAAAGTACTTCGTTTGGCCAAATAGCAGCAGCTAGATAGTGATTGGTCGAGATTGTATTCAATTGCGCGTGAGGGGTGGTGGAGAAGCGGCTGCAGGATTCCCGGGCATTGCAATCGAGGGTAGCTGGACCGGAAAGGGGTGGCGGGGGAAGCAGGTAGCATTCAGCCAACCGGGCGTCTGGATTCGGGACTCTGGATTCTGGATTCGGGATCCGGGGCATCCGCACAAGCGGCAGCGAGCCACCCGGGCCCCTTGCAGCTTCCGCTACATTGATCCACAACCCCTACCATTCAGCACTATCCTCCCACCATCAGTCACCCTTTTGCATGGAAATATGATGTTTAACAGCTTTATACGATGCAATCAGTGTCAAACAAGGCTGAATCTATTTTATAAAACGACTTGAAGGTCCTCACCGAGTAGTAGGAGTATTAATAATACTAAACTACAGTACTTGGCCTAAGTTTATCTCGATTATTTTATCAATAATTGACTTATGTTACAGTTGGTCGATATGGCTTGCGCTACGGCGAAAAAATATTCAAATATAGAAAGTATATTTTCGCCACACTAGGTCGTAATGAACTGCTTTTCGTACGTCATATGGAGGCCGAAAATGTTCAGTTTCCGACGAGGTCAGCAGGAGGACTGTAAACGTTCACTGTCCCAGATCGGAAAAGAAAATGACCTTGATTGACAGCTTTTTCTATCCGATCAACACCATTGAATGAGTTCTTGCTAGAATCCTAACCTTGAAGTTTTGTTGGTCACAAAGTTTATGTATTAATTCGTCTGTTTTGTTTTATCTTTCTTATTTTTTTTGCCAGTTTTTATGTGGTGTGGCGAGAAATAGCATTCGCAACACGGGCAAAAATGTTTTGCCGGCTCTAAAACGCTTCATGTTTTCGACTTCGTCTCGAACTTGAAAACCGCGATTTTCCAGCCGGCAAACACACATTTTCCGCCCTAGGTGTGAAATATACTATTACATCTTTGCAAAAAGGTGTCATAAATGTACAATGTTTTGAATCTTTTTCACTTTCACCTACGGTACATGTATTTATTATTTATGTCAACTTTTTTTCTGAAACTAGAACTCATATGATTCCCATTCTTGCACGTGGATAATGGGAGGAATTATGATGATGAGAGATGAAAGGACCTTCCTACTACAGTTTCAGGTGAATTCTATGTAAATTCATGAAGTAATTTTGGAAGTATTTACTAAATGCGATTGATAATGGTCAACAAGCGGTCACTCGAGAAACGAAAGCTCCGTACTCCTTCATTATTATTTTATTTATTTTTTGGTTAATCGGAATTCCCTGAGCGTTCGGCCAACCTCTCTCCCCTAGTATAGTTCAATATTTTATTCAATTGTATATTCAAATGATTTTCTTTGATACCGTGAATCCTTGAAATTCTCTCACAGCAAAATGATGTTATCATTATAGTCAACATACACAACATAGTCAAGAACTTGATAGTCAACATTAACAAAATTGTAAACAACTTGATAGTCAATATATTCACCCTTTCTTCATATTTTCGAGATCAATTAATGTTCTCATAGAATACAGTTTTCACAATTTATTTGAGCTTGTATCTTTCAGTAATTTCTCACTAGCTAACGTTGCTGACAAGCCTGTTTCATGCCTTTTTAGATTCGCTTCAGTCACAGTCAATCTGTACGAAGTGACGACAAAAAGACAACAGTCGTGGGAAATGTCTCCGTAACGAAATCGAGCAGGCTCCAGGTTCACAAAGAGCTATTGTGTTCAGGGCACACACTTTATGGTTTGTTGAATCATTTGGATTTCTTTAGTACTACAAATATTGTGACAAAGCCCCAAGTAGTCTAAATCAGAAATGGAGAACGTGATGCTGTAGTATTCAAGGAAGTAGGAGTTGTGAGATGAACCATTAGCATTGGAAAGTAATTCAGGTGATTGCAATGTTGATTACCACTCTTGAATCTTTCTATTTCCAGTTTTTGTGGGGTGTTTTCTAGGCCAAATCTCATGTAGTCCAATCCTTTAATTTTCAAATAAGAATTTTTCAGTAAATTTGTTTTCAAAATTCATCACACTATACCAGTGGTCGCCAAATTTTTGAGCCAATCTTAAATATAAAATGTTTTTTGTGAACAGAACTTCTCCGTGGTTTCTCAATCGATTTTGTACGATAACGTTTCATTTGAAAGGTCTCATTAAGTAGATTTCATGTAAGGTCTTACATTTTGAAAAAGTCATCGTGGTCATGAGAAATGAACGGTCAAAGTTCCAGTTTTTCTCATTGTTTTAACACAGGGATAGGTGAATTGAACATTTTTATGTTTCAACTTCTGATTTAATGATCAGCTGTTTTGAAAAAAATGTTATTTTTAATTGTTCATTGCACCGATAAGGGCATTTGAGCCGAGAGATAGAGAAAGAAAAAGAGAGAGAGTGGGTAAGAGAGAGAGAGAACTTTTTCAACGATTTTACATAGTTCATTGAAGTCGCAGTTTTGTGGGACCAGGGGAGTCCTTGTTTATTTTAATAGTCGATAGTAATTGATTATACTAAGGTACTTTCCACAAATTAAAACAATTTTTCCACCCTTTAGCACGAGTAATCCGCTAGTGTATCATTAAAAAACCATAATTTTTAATTCAGTGATCACACTTCCTCCTTCACTCAAAATTCCTTTGAGTGGGAATAAAGTAGATGACAAATAAGTTATAATTGTGAATTTGATTATAAAAATAGGTAGAACATAATTAAAATGTTTTTCTTATGTGTATATTGAGGAGATAGACCAACAGAAAAGCTTCATGGTAAAATTATTGATGTGTCTTAGACGGATAGATCTAAGATCTTATTGACACTTTAATTCTTATTGAATGTAAGCGAATTAAGATATTTCTGAAAAAAGTGAACAGAGAACTTCATTTGTTACGGCGTTGCGCAATAATTTATTACACCATGGTAATCTCAAACATTTCAAGTAGCTACCAGATTCATTCAAATCTCAAGCTCCCTGATTATTCAATGGTCTTCACGTTCATATTAATCAGTTAGGCTATTATAAAATCTGTATTTCAATTCACAAGTGGAAAAGTCATAAAAGTCATCTTGAGAATTTCTTATCACTCGAAACAACAGCAAAACAAAAATCTATAAATCTCTTCATAATGATTATGGCGTATTATCCAATAATTGAAACTGATTGAATGACCTCCAAATGATAGAATACGGAAAAATCAATTATTTGTAAGGCTTCAAATCATGACTTCTGCTATTGAACATTCGATTCAATTCATCCATAATAAGTACAAATTATCATAATATCATGATGAGGGAGACTGGAGAGACACACAAGCTCAGCCAATCATTCATCGAGTTTTGATAAATTTCAACACATTTGGAATGATAAATTTTAAGTGTGAATTCAAAAAATGAATTTCATTACAGCATTATCATGGAGTGTTGATTGATTGTATACATTGAATGAAGAAACGATTTCAAATTTCAAATATTACTGCCAAAAGCGTGTCTCAAAAAGCAGTTCTTCCAAATGTTGATAACAAGGAGAATAGCAGACTTGAATTCCAAATTAGAAAACGTAATTAAAACTTTGAACCATTCCACGATTAGAATATCTACACACACACGTTAATCACACGTCAAGTTAAGAATATATAATCTTCAACACATTCCATTCATTCTTTCAGCTTTTCAATTCATTGTAGTTTCCTACCACTATCTAAAATCTGAAGGGGATTAGAAAATCTCGCACTATTTATTGAAGTTTTCTCTGACATCTCTGTTTCTGGATAACTTCTCTGATAATGAGGGAGCCTAATCTCACAAGGACAAGGTGTCAAATGATCTATCATATAAACTGAAAAACTTCAATAAATGATAAACACATCTTGAAATATAATATCATTAAAATATTATAAATAATACCACATCAGTAAAATATTATTCTACAATCCTCGCGCTTACGTGAAAAGTTATTGCGGTACAGACTAATCAGCGCCTTCCAACCGCTAGAAGAAACAGTACAGAAGAATACACTGTTTTACCTTTCTCGACAATCCATGTTTTGTTGACACATAAGTGGATAGGAAATTCTATATAAAGAGTTGTATTTTATAATAATCTCACAGGACCTTGACAAAAGGTTATCGAGTTGCATAATTATGAAAGAATTCAAGTTTGAGATTTTTCACGACCTATTCAAGTTGCACTCTTTTGAATTTTGCTCGCAGGACATGAATATCGTTCATGATACACTTTTATACTAATATTATTTCGAATTTTTGTGCAGTGAAATAATGCACTACAACGGTGGTCGTGCAAATGGAGCAAATCAATAATCAAATATGTCTCTACGGCAGATTATTTTATATAGATTTGGATCCCAGTCTTTATCAACATCTATTGGTATCCAAATAAAAATAATTCTATATTA
Source organism: Laodelphax striatellus (assembly GCA_017141395.1). Lineage (NCBI taxonomy): Eukaryota > Metazoa > Arthropoda > Insecta > Hemiptera > Delphacidae > Laodelphax > Laodelphax striatellus. Next base: position 27,080,996 of record CM029532.1, on the reverse strand, counting down.
GTATCACTTTTAGGGACTTTATAGGACTCCTCACATAGAAAGTTCACATCTGAAATTTACGATCTCTTAATCCTGAGATTACCATATGACATTGATAAGCATCAATGTATAGGCTACAAATGTTCGCTCATTTATTGACTGGGTGAGATGAATGGTGATTGTGAAGGGAAGTGAATAACACTGGGGGTGAGCTGATTGTACAAAGTCCGTGTTGTCTGAAAATTCAGATTGTCCTGGCAAACTGTCGGGGTCTCTGAGGAAGACGACAGATTCAGCGCCGAATTCAGCGAAACTCGATTACCCGGTAAATGAACATCGCAGTGGGAGGCAAGTTGGCCTGTTTCACCGGTGAGTGCATTGGTAGGTGCAGGGCCCGGGGCATTCATAGCAGCACGGGCCTCTGATCCAGATCAAAGGATCCGAGAAGTCAATTGTCTCCTCTATCACCACCTCCTCCTCGACATCCTCCTCCTCCTCCTCCACATCCTCCTCCTTCTCCTTCTCCTACTGCCCCTTCTCTTGTACCCCTCAATTTGCTTTCGATGCGTTTTGAACCCGGCTACTACCCTCCGCAATACGCTATCTCTCCATCTAATCCAAGCCACGCCCAAGTTCCGAATATCAATGTTCCACTTCTGTTGTCAGATTGAAATTGCATGCGTTTTCAATGATACATCATAGAAAGAGATGGTTAATTTTTAAAAATTCATTCAGTGAGAAGATAGTTCAGAGTTAGAGACAGGGCAGAGTTATTTCTATAAGAATTGTCTCAAGTGTAGATAGTTCAACTTATTGATGAAGAATATTGTCAGCAGGAGTTGTTGAAATTATAGATATATCTCGAAAAAGATTATAATAATCAAGTAATCAGAGAAGTACAGATAATAATTAAACAACTACTCCTGCTATAGCATACTTGTGACAGAGTTATGAATTGGAAAAATGAATGTCAAGTGACAAACCATGCGGTTGAAAATTCATTAAAATGTTAGTCATCCAATTCAGAGTGAACGAGCTGATCATCAATCATATAAATAATATCAAATTAATCTTAGTTAATCCTTGTTTGATTGTTAGTCTGAGACTGAGATTGCTCTTGATGTTAGTAGTTGTATTTGGTTTCACATTATTTTGTTCCATGAAACATTCAACTCTATCTTGGTTGACTTAGACTTAGACAATTAGAATACTTATAATAGTTTCTAATAATAATTAGAATAATAGTTTTCTATCGTCTTTGCTCAGACCATGTATAGAACATGTACATGGTCTATTATATTCATGTAACGGGTGGCGCAAATGGATTGGATGGTTTTAAAATACTTGTCGAACGGTCAAATTTAAAGGTATTGGATTGAAATAAAGTGTAAAACGTGTAGTTACAAGGGGAGTTTATTAACAAAGAATTATTAATGTTCGTTTTTAAAAATTACATCCATCAAATGCCCTCCTTCTCGAACGACGCATTCTGCATTGTCCGCTCAAGCACATCACCAGGAATTGATGTGATTTCTTTGTGAATTGCTGCCTTCAACTCCTGAATGATCCGGGCTTTGCTCATGTAGATCCTTGCTTTTGAATAGTCCTATAAGAAAAGTCATGTGAGGTCCGGTGAGCAGGGGAAATCTCCATTACGGGAAATCAAACGGCCAGGAACAGAGCGCTCTGCCGTTTGATTTCCCGTAAGATTTCCATTGGCCCCCTTGCTCACCGGACCTCACAGTACGTGACTTTTTCTTACAGGACTATTTAAAAGCAAGGATCTACAGGAAGAAAACCCGGACCATTCAGGAGTTGAAGGCAGCGAGTCACAACGAAATCACATCAATTCCTGGTGATGTGCTTGAGCGGACAATGCAGAATGCGTCTTTCGAGAAGGAGGGCATTTGATGGATGTAATTTTTAAAAACGAACATTATTAATTCTTTGTTAATAAACTCCCCTTGTAACTACACGTTTTGAACTTTATTCCAATCCAAAACCTTTAAAATTGACAGTTTGACAAGTATTTCAAAACCATCCAATCCATTTGCGCCACCTTGTATAATATATTCTATACATGGTCTAAGGTAGTTGAAGGCTTATCAAAATGTTGATGAATAACAGGAACAGTAAATGAAGTAAAAAAATTTAGTTTTAAATTTTCAAAAATCTTTGTCACAAATATATTTGCAAAAGCCTACCCTATATCAAAGACGATAAGAGACTATTAATAGTCTTTGCCTATTCAAAGCCTACTCTACCACCTATTGAAAAATCGCCTGGCAGATGACAACTCTTGCTCTCCTGATATCAAACAAATTTGGTTTCTGTAGTAGTGTTGACTCACTTTATCACAAACACGGCAGCCAAATGGATCATAACTAGCAACTTCCATTAGCGGACATCTGCATGAAGGATAGGAGCATACTGTAACTTGAACAGATGGTACATGAGAGATTAAAATATTGTATTGTATCATATCCTGCTTCATGTTGACTCCGAAATTCAATTAAAGTATCGATATTACATAGCATAGTTCCAAGTAGGCTGATAAGATTTTTCTCTAATCCCTACAAAACATCAAAGTACTTGAAAGTAGGAAAAGATAATCTTCTGTAACTGTATTGTGAGAGTATATGAAATCAATTTGCGGAAATGAACCGCAATAGATTAATAAATAATTTTTAATTGATTGAAAAGGGGTTGATAATAATAATTGGTAAAGGGATTACTTCCAAGGAAAACTCACTTTCCCAATTCGTGAAAAATATTTGAAGTTCTGTGATGGGGATTCAAGAGAATCACACAAATTTCATTTTTCAGTAAAAAAGGTTGTTGAACCCGACTTTGGTTCTTAGATTGATCCCCCATTATTGGTTCTGAGTGGTTCCATGCGAAAAAGTGTGAAGTGTATAGGTTGTCAGACAAACAAGGAACCAAACCCATTACATCGCAGAATACAAGAGACCTGAGACTACAATATACTCTTTTCTTTTATATTCTCTTTCCGGCAAATATAAAACACAGTTCATTAACCTGCAGTTTCTTTTCATTGGGGTTGCCGCATCGACCAGGGGTCGAAGACCCGAAGTTTCAAGGGTTTTTTGAAAACTTTGTAGAATTTCAATCAGTCAGTACTATTGTGCAATGTATTCAGGAATTCAGCCTTTTCTGCAGGCATTCTTCCACGTTCTCATCCAAGAAAGGTTGTTATCTCACTCAGTAGATTCCTAATATAAAAGAAAGCATGTTGCTTTCTTCATTCTATCACTCATGTGAATGACCCCTCTCATTTGATTTTCGCTCTAAGTTTAGGGGAATGACCTATGGTATGTTTAATAGAGCACTATACTTTTTAGAGGGAAACTTCTTTATTTAATTTTTATATTTGTAAATGTTCATATTATATTGTAGATTTTATATCATATTGCTAATTCTGTAATATTTGTGAATATTTATTTTGTATATTGTATCCAACGAATTAATTCATTAAGGAAATAAATAATGATTTACTACTTACACCTATTAAATAATATCAGAGACAAAAATTCTGTATAATATGTAGGATATGATTTCTGTGAATGTGAAGAACATTAATTTAGCATCATTCATTGAATCATCAATAAGATGATTATTATTACAGTATTATATTATTTATGCGATTGAGATCATTGAGATCATTGTAAATCTTCAAATTTTAAAGAGGTAAACTGCTTCTGTTATATAAAAAATTAAATTTACGGGTACAGAGCGTGCCATCCAAATTGGCGTCTCACTGGAGCATGCGCGTTGATCGCTTTCTCCCACTACAGTGCCTGCTGACTCGCGGTACAGTAAATTTCAAAAGTTTATTCAGCTGGCAAACTCAGCTTTATAAAAAAATTCATATTCGCTTCGGTTACCTAGCAGTACTATGATGTTATTTGCTTCACTGACTGTACTATAGTCCGTGCAAACCTTAGTTTGCAGTAAGCGTTTAAATGGCAATGCTATTTGTTATGGGGATATGGAAGCGCTGTTGCCATGTTTTGCTTATTATTTTATTCATTACTCCTCACTCACAGCTGTTCGCTCTCTTTTCTGCTCTCTCTCTTGTTTTGTTTACATTTCTTATTCTATCAAAACTACATGAATGAGAAAAAATTAGCACACTAATTACCTATTTATATGTTTTTACTATTATACTATGAATAATTTTTAAAAGGACATTAGGTCATGAGTTAGATTCTACATGAGGCAACACTGCGCCCCATAAACGTAATACTGCAAACTAAGGTTTGCACGGACTATAGCCTTAGCGGCTGGAGGGGAAGCGTGGTGGGAGAGATTATCCATCTCTCTCGCACAGCCTCCCCTAGACGCCAATTTGGATGGCACGCTCTGTAAGATCATAATCAGATCAGAAATAAGGGTGACAATAATTCATCTTGTCGAAAACAAACATCATTATATTCATTTATTGGTATTGATATCAAATTTTATTTATTAAAAAATCCATAAAAATAATTTCTCACTCTACTATTCTACTATCACTGCAAGTTTTACACGTTTTCAGTTCAAAAATAAACTTCTGAGCAATAATGAAAATACTTTCGAATGATCTCACTCATGATATGATTATAAGAGACATTTTTCTCAGTCGACGAAAAATTTGGCGACAAAAGCGGAAAAATCCGTGTGGTCTTCAATGGCAGTAGCGTCGACTGTACTGAAGTTTCTCTCATGAATTGGTGATGAATTGGTAAAAATTTATTGTAGAACGCTCTTTTTCTCCACCCTTGATTTTCTGGGTCCATTTGTTGTTAAATTTGATTCGTATATACTCTCACATTTCATGATTGAAATTTAACACGTTTCAATTTTCCACTCAATTTGGATTTATCCATATTACATACGGTAATATATTGTATCCATTGAATATAATTGATTTTATACTCAAAATAATGTATTGAATGCTTGTGTTAGAAGAATAAATTTCATTTTCATTTCCATTTTCAAATTGACAATATTTATTTTTGAAAATGCGTAACTAATCAAGTTATTTATTCGTGCAAGATTATTTTATAAAACCCAACATAAGTTAAAAGCCAAAGTACATTTTGTTTAATTGTAGACAAAATGAAAGAAACTTTCTATTGAAATTCATAACAATAATACACTCTAGCTATCCATTATGACAAAAGAGCATAGAAATTGAAGTTGACTGTAGTACTGAATGGACTGCAAACATTTTCACATGTGTTCCATAGCAATGCTTTCTCCTGATAGTTTGAAAGGGCTATCCGTAGAAAATCGGTTTCGTCACAATATCCTGTGCTCGTCCAGTCGAACAAACTTTTCGGACAATATTTGAAGCTGACAATTCGTTCCGCGGCATCTTAAAAGGCAAGCCGAAGAAAGAGAAGCACTAAAGAAGGGACAGTCGCTGATATGAGGACAGTAAATCATTGGAAGGCTGTTGGTGTTGACTGGTGTCAGGTCAAAACGCCTTCAACTACCGTAAAGCAATTCTTGCTCAGTGCATTGTTCTAGGGGACTCGTTTTGTTTGTGAGGGGCACGGCCAGGCTCTACAGTCAAACTTTTATTGGTTTAATTCGTTGCGACCTTTTTACTTTCCAACTGATGAATTCATTTGTAGCTTGGCTGTCAAAAATTTCCAGTCCTGAAACAATACAGTCATGTGCACTGAACAGAAATGCAACGGTAGCTTTCGAGTCTGGCTTTGTTTCCAGGTAGACGAGCATCGGTTCCTCGCATCAAGGACGGAGCATGCCACTGGCCTTCAACTTCAACACTGTACAGGCGTCTAGTTCGTCGAAGCTCATTCATTTCAAATGAAAAGGGAACCTTCAGAAAAAATTAAGGCTGAAGCTCCTGTTCGTGTCACATTTGTCAAATGTACTGAATTCAAAAGCAGTCCTCATCGTATTCACTGATATTTGAACTACTGCAAACTGAATTTAGAACTTTCGAGGAAATTTGGAAGTTGGAATTTTTAAAATTTGTGAATTGATGATATTCCCTTATGAGTTTTGTCATAGCCCCCTCTAATAGATATTAGAGGAGGCTATGTTTTAGAGGATTAGAGGAGGAGGATTTAGAGGAGGATTAGAGGATTAGAGGATTAGAGGAGGATTAGAGGAGGATTAGGAGGATTAATTAGGAGGAATTAGGAGGATTAGAGGAGGAGGATTAAGATTAGGAGGAGGATTATCCTCCTCCTCTAATTAGGAGGATTAGAGGAGGATTTAGCTGTATTAGAGGAGGCTATGGTTTTGTACTTTAAATTTACAGCATCATTACAAAAATTCAAACCACACATAATCCACACTTGATTGTGATTGCTTCTGTCAGACTCTGATAGATCTGGAATGTTTCCGCTCTCTGGAACTTGGCTAAACTATTTGGCCAAAGACTTACAATTTTCATCCCGAACTTCATTCATCATCCATGCTCAAGATTGCAAAACAAAAACTCTAAAGGGCGAAAATAATTGATGATAATTTCTTCTAATTTTTAAACAATTATTTATTGCATGAATCGCAGTTCTATCATCACTCTTTTAAAATCACTCTCACTACCTCCATTCTCTCTCAAGAAAGAAGAGAAAAGTAATCAATATGACTTGGTATTTGATAAAAACTAGAATTATTTACAGCGACAGAACATGGCAATACTTGGATAAGTGTTGATAAGACTAGGCGTACACCGGATAGTCAAGACAAGACAAGACGAGATTGTCACGTTTGGTCACAATAATTCATAGCTGCTTATGAAACAGCACACACCGATGCAATGACTAATCGGTGTGTGTTGCTCTCAACAATAGTACTGTGACTACATGACTAATTTCGTCTTGTCTTGTCTTGTCTTGACAACCGGTACGCCTAGAAATCGGTTTACTTAGTAATCGAATCAATATTATCATGTTTCACAAATTTTCAAAATTAATCATAAGAAGTTATTGTTATCTCAGTAATATCAGTGGTCACTCCGTGAGAGCGGTTGCTAATCATGTGGTAAATTAACAAACATTCAAGACTGCTCTTGGATGGGTGACCGACAAAAAAAATATGGTGAGGTGGAACCTACCCGTAAGGGTGTCCCCACCAATAAAACGCTGACAAAAAAATCAAATCAAATTTTTTTTATCTCATTCAATAGTCACAGCAGATTCTAAATCATAGACGTTGCAATTTTGAGCCAGTGGTTTCCTGTAGTAATCTTCTTTGAATTTTACGTATACTTCACGTCATACAGTTTTAGGCTTTGCTTCTATTCCGAAAATTTTAATATTCAAGTTTGAAAGTAACCTTCCTCTTGATATAGAAATATCCCTTATTCATCTTATCGTGCTTCTTATAAGTCATCAAGCTGGAGAATAACAGTCTCACTCATGTGACTTAATTTTATATTTTTCTCTCACTTAGAGACCACCTCGTCTAGATATTTATGTCAACTCTTCCCCTAAGTACCATACAATACTTGAAGAACCATAAAGGATCAACTTCATAGATCATTCAGGGTTAAAATATTGAACGACCCTACAGTTTACCCTAAAACTGAAAAAATCGTTCTATAGTATAAACACGATCATAAAAATGTCTTCCGATCAATTCATAGATTTTTTAGCAAGTCACCTTACCTGCCACGAGTTGGTGTGAGTAGACTTCACGTCTGACAGTTTTATGTAAGTATTTTTGACACCTAATCGCAGCTTATCGAGGCGGCTTGAACTCTTTGGAAACAAAATGTGATTTGTTTGGTCTTGGGGTTTGACCCCTGCACATGATCACAGCTCATAGCTTCCAGATGTGTTTCTAGAGCAATCTGTTAGTCCAAGTCAGACAGGAGTGACTTTTGCCCGCATTCCAATGGGTTACATTATTTTATACATAGTCTACTCGGCTGAGAACGCCAAAACAAAATCAATAGGGCGTGGAAATTAGTCATTCCAATTTGCCACGCTGCTTGACAGCGTTGAAAGACGCTCGTGTGTCAGAATCACCACTTCAACTTCAACACCACTTCCTAATCATCAAAACAATTTGCTTACTTCCTAATTACACCAAGAAAAGGGAGATCAAGGGCTCACAGATGGAAAGTCAAGAGATACATCGGCTGAGACTTATTAGTGGAGCACCGAAGATGTTTGGTTTCTGAATAATATTGAGTTGTATTGCTTCGCAAAATACAATAACATTTAGGCTAATGAGATTTAGCTCCACTGAAGCCCATTATGCACCACCATCTTGGTTAAAACTGGGTTTAACAAAACAAAAGTTTCAACTTGATTCAAGTAAGTACTGTATCTTGGTTTAAGCTGAGGATCTACAACCCAATTTAAAGTATTTCCTCGTCGACAAAAATGTTTTAAACAAAAATGGGCTCAAGAGAAATAAAATTGATTCAATTAAATACTGTATAATATGACAATTAATTCGTTATTCCTTCTGACTGATTTTCAACAATTTAATAATAGCCTACTTTTTCAATACTGAATGACTCGTACTCGAAGTACCTGGAGTATTTTTATTATTCCAGTGGCTCTCCATGAATATTCATCTTTTCATAATGAAAAATTGTTAATTAATGAACGTGTCAGTATGCAAAATTTTTATAAATAATAGGCCTGTTACACGGGGTGTTATATATTTAATAAAAAACCTGATATCGGTTAAATTCCAATAATTTTATTGATCACAAAATAATTTCCTATCGAATAAAGCTAGTATTTACTGAACACTGCATCAAATTTTGATCGAGATCATGGAAGAATTCTATTATACGTTGTATCATTTTGGGCATGTATGATTCTATTATGCAGACTGGAACAAAAGTAATAGCGACTTGTAAAATAGAAGTGGAAGCCAGATCGTTGAACGTTATCAGTTCAAAGCCTGACCGTGCTTTACTGCTGCCGACAAGACTCGCGCAGATAGCGGCACACATCAAACAGCCATGATAGCTTCTTATCAATTGTAAACACTTGGCTTGACAGGATTTGCATTGTCAATAACGGGCTAAGCTCACTGGCATGTTCTGAGTCTCAACCACCTGGTAGTTCAAATATGAACATAAGATAGGCTACTTTTCACCTTGTTTTCACACTAGTTTCATATCTTCACTGGAAGGCTTCATGTGCTCGCTATATTTGCAGTCAAGTTCAACAATAATCTGATACAATAAAAAAGTTTAAAAAACACAAAGCTCACATTCAATCGAATCAGATTTAACTATTCATTCGCAAGAAAAATGAATTCAACCCTTAAGGTGGGGTGGGTTTTCGTTACTGCGACAAAGTGCCGCAGCGGAGCCCGGCCCAGCGTTAAATAGTTGAGATTTTTCATCAATTGCATCTGGCAACGCTGGGTCGGGCTCCGCTGCGGCACTTTGTCGCAGTAACGAAAACCCACCTCCAGCTGTGTGTCAGCTCTGTTCAAGTCCTCAGTCCGCATTCAATAAAAAAGTTATGAGACAAACAGTAGTTTGTGGCTTTATTGAGTAGTTTCTCATTATAAACTGTCATTAATAAATATTATGAAGAAGAAAATTGTATTTTCATATTGTATAGTCAGAAGAATATTGTTTGAATACATTGGTATTTGAATACCGTAGTTCTCGACTGAGAATCGACATTTCGATTGTCATAATTAAAACCTTTTGACATATTGGATATTGTTGATGATTGTAAATTTACAGTCTTCTTGATTTATAGTCCACCAACACCAATAATAATATCATGATAATCATGAACAGTCTAAATAGAAATGTACCAAAGACTTAATTTGCGAATAGTGAGTTAAAAGCTTCCAATGACAAAATCATTTCAAGTCCTTTTTCATTTGTGCCACTTTCAAGCAATCTTCTTTGCCCTTTCATTGTTCAATAGATTTACTGAAACATAGACTACCCTGCCAGCTCACAAGAAAAACATAATCATTTTGCAATGAGTATTCAGTGAAATTACTTCATTTCACAAAGAAAAAATCAAAATGAGGTCTGTCGGTTGAGCATCTGCAAGTAAATAATTCACTCAACCAGCTGCAGTCTGTTTATTTACGGTGAAATTACTCAATTTGCGAAGGTGTACTAGAATTACCGGATAGTAAGAGTTGGAAGAGTAGCTGGAAGCATCCTGAAAACTCTGTGAAATTGAAGTTCCCATGGTAAAGTTTTCCAATTGTTAAGAAAATAGGTAACCAGTAATAAGGCCAGACAGAAGGTAAACTTAGTATTTCGGATGGGATCGTAAAAGGCAGGGCGTCGATTGTGTGGAAAAAATGAAAGAGCTTTATGGAGTTTAAAGCTCGGTTCGATTGCTGACCATCGATCCATTGGAAAAAACGCAATTATTTCCGTTGAACGCCTGGGAAGGCTTCCTCAGTCTCAGCTCTAAAGTATAAACTCTTTTTTATCGCAATGAGAGAGAGATAGATACATAGATAGATTGTGTGAGAGAGAGAGAGAGAGAGAAAAAGAAGAGAGTGAGATGAAAGTGTGTGTGTGTGTGAGAGAAAGAGAAATATTCTATCTGGCGACGGAGGATACAGCGACCCTATTCTGCGTCTCTGGAAAATTATTTTCGTTTGAAAATCGTACTTTTTCGCTCAACCAAGCTAATAGCGCAAAATGATTGCCAACTAACAGAATCGGACTCCAGTTAATTACCGTTTGCGAAAAGAAGATAATAAGCGGTATAGGGGTTGTAATAATAACAACGATAGCGCCAGAAAAGCAGACCCTTCGGGTAAAGATAGGCTTTGCCACTACTACTGGAAGGGCCTGCAACCAAAGCACAGCCGACCGACTACTTGGGATCGAGGTAAAAACTTCAACAGCAATTCCACCGTTCTGGCGTCTGACTCCACCGTCCGTCTGTTTATTGAACTTCCCACAATTTAAGAATAACCGAAAAAGGTGAAACGTATTATTTCAAAATTACTGTTAACTTGAGGAAACCGTTTGTTCTTAGTTTATAAGAACTTTGGGTATATTTATATCAATCTATTCCAATCATACAACAAGAAAATTGTATCGATTTTCTACTAATGATATCTGACTCCGTTAATATCCCATTATCCAGGTCGAGGCAGAACAGTTACTTTCTTGACCACATGAACATTCAAAAGCATGATTATTAGGTTCATAGTAATTCTAGATTGTACTGAACTGTTCTTTGCTAATGATAACTATTATGGAGAGTTATTTTGAGCGTTTGGGTTGCAGCTCACTAGTAAAATAGGCTATACCTCCTCTCGTATGTACATTTGTACTTACGTTTGTTAACAGATAATTTATTGAAATTGGAATATAAATTGATTTATTGAAGAAAATTCAATAATAATCAATTATTGTATTTTGTAGAATAAATAGAGAAATGTTTGATAATCATATCATAATTTGACATTTTCCTCAAACAGATCCGGCTTATTTTTATAACTCTGTTATTCGGCTTATAATAATTATTTTGTGAGTTTCCATACTATACTAGAACGCCGAAGCACTAGTAGCTGAGAAATCCTGATAATCTTGTGAGTCTTCTGTCCTTTCACTGAGAAAGAAGAGTTGAGAGGAATTGATTAAGTTACTGAACACTATAATCATTGTCATTGTAACAAAAAACATAAAACATAAACAAAACTCATTAGCTCAACAAATCATAATTTTTCCGCTTCCAATAAGTACAGTTATTATGATTATTTGTAAACATTACAAAATAACACGCAATTCCAGTGTCACATTAATTTGTGTATAGGCTACTTCGTACGGATTACTTGAGTACTGTACAGATAATTATTATTCTCATGTTTTTTTCTCCTCTTATTTATGAACAAGCTGTCCCGGCGAACTTCGTATCGCACTCTTCCCTCCCCCCAAATGTCCCCCCTCTTCTCCCCACAAATGTCCCCCCTTCATGCCACCCCCAAAAAATGTCATCCCACAAATGCCCCCCTCCATTCCCCCCAAATGTCACCCCCACATATCCCTCTTCATGTCAACCCCCTCTTTCCCATCAAATGTCACCCCCCTCCTCCCACCAATTATTTTTTTCATATTTATTTATTTATTTCTTTCTTTTTAATTTTTTTTATTTTAATTTATATTTTTTCAATTTTATTTCCGTTCTTCAATTTTTTATCAGTCCTATTCTAATTAAAAGAATTTTTTTCATATTTATTTCTTTCTTTTTATTTTAATTTTTTTTTTAATTTTATTCCCGTTCTTCAATTTTATTATTAGAAACAATAAAACATGCATAATACGAACGATAACTCATTCTTAATAATTGATGATTGTAGCGTAAAAAATAATTAGAGTAGAAAACCTAGAACAAAAAGAAACGGTCCGGAGCGGGGTTTGAACCCGCAACCTCTAGGTTATCACGCAGAGACACTATGCACTGAGCCACGGAGGCTTAGGATATGCTTGCTAATTTATCTGATCTTGAATCGCGATCATCTTTCCGTTGTAGGTACACGTTCGGCCGGCAAGTTTGAACGTAGGTCTGTGAAATGTTTGATAGGTTAGGTCATTAATCTACTAATTATTTATTAATTATAAAGGGATTTTCTTATATTTTAATACATATTATGTTAACCAGTGCTGTAAAAATTCAAACTAATCCAAAATCATCTAAATCGGTTCAGCCGTTCTCGAGTTATAAGCGAGCGTACAGACACCAACTCTCTTTTATTAATATAGATTGATAATTTCTGCAACATTGCCATATTAGTCTTTGCTTGTTACCATCAACTTAAAATATTGGCAAACTTGGCATGTAGGATCAGAAATCATGAAGGTCATGAAATACACAAACTGTGTGGTCTACGATTGTCAGATGTGATTAGCTCACTTCTTCGACCATTAATGATAGTTGCCCACGCACAAGAATCAACCTTATCATCATTTGAAATACTAAACTGCGAGGAACTGGTTTATTCAGTCTACAGAAAAAAGCTCTGTTGTTCGAATGGAGTGTTTTATTGATAGCCATACAGCTATGTTCTAAGTGCTTCTTATCAACAAGTAGTTACCGACGACCCGAGAAAGGATTTGAACAACACGGTGGTAGCTAGCACTGAATCAGAGAATTTCATCCTCTTGAAAGCAGATAATCCGTGTATAGAGCGACCACAAAATTTGTGCGGCGTACAACATACACCAGATCCACAAACAGAGCTCACATGTGCAGTCGAGAAGAGTAGTGGAAAGTAAATAGATATAGAGGAATGTTGGAGGCTGCCTTTCCGACAGGAAAACGAATGCCGGCTCAAGAGATAAGAACGCTATTGCCGAATATAAATATCTTTGACCCAAATAAACTGAATGACATTCGAACTCAGTGTACTGGGTGTACTGCATTGTGCTGTTCTCTCTTCATTTCATTCAATTCCTATTGTGGATGTGATTGCAAAGATTCAATTGATTTGATCATCCATCAAACATGATAATTCAAACTTAATATACTGTATTTCAGGAGTTGTATCCTGGATTCACTCATTCGTATGGTTTGTTGGACCTTGTAAGGTATTCCTGATACAGTATATGAAGTTTAAATAATCATGTTTGATGGATGATAAAATCAACTGGATCTTGGTAATGAATTGTATTGTCCTCAGTTCATTCCAATCTTCCTCTGGATACAGTTGCAAGGATTCACGATTTCTATTCAAGCCCATAAATATGGTTTTTTTATCAGTGAATATATTTCATAAGTGTGAAAACAATATCAGATAATCATAATCATATTCGGTATGTCTGAGTATGTTCAACACAACGTCTCAATACTAACTACGTTTTTCGTCAATTCCAGCATTGAGTACAGAATACGGTAACAAGAAGCTAAATTTATAAATAAATTCAATTTGAAATGTTTGGACTAAGTTGATCATGTAGAAAACCTTCCTAGATTTTCGTTGGTGAAATGCCTTTTCTGTTCCACTCCCACTCATCTTCTCTCACACAGAGATCAAATAAATATTAGACAGACTTTTAGTCAGTTCACCGATTATGAAGTCGGTGTCAATGTCAAGTCTCAATTTAAATGAAAGTTATTCATTAATGTAGCTGATTTGTGGTGCTAGTTTGATAATGGACTATTAATTTATTATTACCACTTCATCACTTTCCACTACTTTACTAATTCAATACTAATTAATTTATGAGCTTCTAAATCGCTTCCCGGTGGTTCGGAACCCAACTTAAAGCTGTAGGTCTATTCATATCCCATCATCATCCTTCCATTACCCACGCACAAGCTTAGAGCTTATGTGGGCATCATCCATAGCATAAAAAAATTCCATTGACAATTAGAGTGACTTTGTGAAATTGATCACATATGCCAGTTCATCAATAGTAGAATTAATAATAGACTAGCTGGTATACTAAGTAGAGTAACTTCATTATGACTTAAGACGCTACTCTACCTGGTATGCTTTTATTGGGAGAGTAACAAGATAGTTAGTACTTGCCCAGTGTACTCTACCAATGAAAACCCGGCTTCATACCCTGCTTTAATTAAGTTATTATCAGTCTGGTTAATAGAGTAGAAAGTATTGTACTCCATTTCCAATCATGACGTGATCCAAATTCTGTAGCAGTTTCCTCACGACCAATGCAAATGTAATTTTTCGACGGCTATAGAAAGAAAGATACGGTATTTCAAAATAGACTAGTATGGATGAAGTAATGGCATTAACGTCGGTAAAGTAAGCAAATCGTTGTGAAGAAACTCTTTGGGGGTCGGTAAGGTCACATGCCCGGGGCGGTAATCGCTATTCAAATGCTGTTTCTCCCTGCTCTGCTCATGAAATTACAGCACAGTCTGTCAAACAGAAAATGGTGGGGAAGCCTTTTCTAGATGCGAGCGGACGACTGTTCGCTCAAATCACATTATTTCTCAGAGATTATCCCACATTATTATGTCGCTCAACGCTCAACTCTTCTTTTTCAAATACTTTCTCACAAACTTACAATGAAGAAAAATGTATTTTCCAACAATTATTTTTTGTGTGATGGTTAAGCTCACATGAGCTTTAGGCTTGTGCGTGAGTAATGGAAAGGATGATGATAAGAGATGACGACTACTTTTTAGGTAGCAAACGTCCACCAATATTTTTCCAATATTGATTAAATACTATCTAGTAACATAGTTTAGAAGCCAATCTACGAAAATATCTGTCGTCTACTGCGTTTCTTCTTCCTGAAATCAAACAAATGTTTATTAACAGCAAAACAACAGACGAAATACAATCATCTAAACAGATAATGTTCATGCTCCCCACAAAGATTGGGGTTGTAAAATCGTCACAGCTCGTCCTTGAATTGAGTGAAATTCCAATGAAGTAATGATGTTTTTTGAATAAGTTTAAATTAATACAGTATAAGTGAGTAACATAATAATGAACATGCGTAATAACCATAAATCAAATAGGCTAAGTATTATGAGAATAAAATCTATGTTTTTTTGTTTGTTTAAAATGTCATAAAATATACCTTTAGATTACTGGCAGTAGTGAATAATGAGAGTTGAACGGAAGGGCCAATCACAGGGCAGGGATTTCCCCCCCTACCCCCCCTCGCCCTGAGGGGGCGTGGCTTAATGGGGTGGTTACCCCTTCGTCTCTCCCTAAGACGCCATTTTGTAGTGGTGATTAAAAGAGGGGACCCCCAGCGAAGACCAATGGGAGACGAGCTACCCCCACCAGGTTGACCAATCAGAGCAGCATTTCCTCCACCTCTTTTTGTATGTGCTATATATTTTTGTATGTTCTATATATCTATTTCTTTCTCTGTCCTGTACCATACTGTGCCATAGCGTTGTCTCACTCTTTCTTTCCCTATACAAAGTATACCTATATAAAAATATATATGTACTATCTATAGAGAAAAAATATATATGTGCTATCTCTTTCTCCCTCCTCTAGCATAACGTGTGATAGCGTTGTCTCACTCTTTCTTTCCCCTAAAGAGAGTATATCTATATTTGATGGGGCATATATTGTTGAGAAAGATATATGCAATCTCTTTGTCTCTCTCTTGCAGCATAATGGCAGATGAGCCTCTCTCACTCTTCGGCTGTGATATTACTATGTATATTCGCAATGTCAGTGCACCCGCCCCTGGCCCCCCGCCTCCAGCCCCAAGCCCCAAGCCCCAAGCCTCAGCAATTAATCACCTCAAAATGACAGCTGCACTATTATATTGTACAGTAGCTACCAATTGACAGGTGCACTATTTCGTTAAATACAAATCGACTCCCACTAAGAAAACCAAGTCTACCAACCTAATTTCATATCGTATCAAATTTACCCATATCTTAATCATCTGGTTTTGGAATAAATAACCCAACATATTCATGCAATTCCTCTCTGACCCATGATTTCATAGAATCGATTTTTTGCTCTAAATCTTCTTTTAGAGATTGGGACCTTGCGTTATTAGAATCTATTAATTTATTGATTTTCTCGATCTTATCAAGTAATTCGATTTTGCTCTGATCAATTGCAAATTGATGCACTGAACTTAAATCTCTTTTAATTACAGCATGTTGCTCTTTGTTATTAGCTTCGATTTTTGAATGAACCTCATTCTTTACCTTATCAATTGTAGATATGTGTTCCGTTTTCAAGCTGTTTAAATTATTTACCAGATCTCTTTTAACATTATCAATCTCGCTATTGTGAAAGGATTTGTGTTCTACTAATTTATCTACCAAAGCTTTTTCAAGTTCCTCTAATTTTCTTGTGAGATTTGTGTTTGTTACATAACTATTTGATATCTCAGTTCTCAATTTTCCTAATTCAGCCTTAGATACAAACTGATTAATTTGTTCTAAAATATTAGCTTTAATAGCATTCGCCATCTCAATTAATCTCTGATCAAATATATCTTTCTTTACAAGTTCTCTATCGATAGTTTCGAATATTCTCTTCTCAAAACACCAAGTTTCTTATCTAATCTCTCTCTGCTTATTACACTGGCTATATCAGAAGATAACTGCGTTAGTTGCTCGTTTAAGTAAGCCCTATCAATTTTGTTGAGTACGTTTTATCACCTACCTCTTTAACAGAATCTTTAATTTTATCAGAAATGACCTGCAATCTTTCATTCAAATAACTCCTATCAACTTTATTTGCGCTTATATTCTCAATCGCGTTCGACAATGTATTCAAATATGATTTTGTAGTTGACGTGCTCTCATCCACCAATTTTGTGATACTATTCAATACGTGTTTAGAAACACTTTTCTCAATTTCTTGAGAAAGCAAATCTAATCTCCTTTCAATTCAGATTTATCTGTATGAAGACTCTTTTGCAATTCTACTGAGATATTATCTAAATACGATTTAAGATTGGTATTAATTTGTTGTTGATTAAGCGATGTAAGAATTTCCTTACTTAAAATTTCTAAATCAAAATTTCCAGGTATCTTTGAACACAGTTCCTTCAATTTCAGATCAAAGTATTGGTTTGGGGTACCTACACCCCTCCGTGTCCGAATCTGTGCACAGACATGTTCAAACTGTGCTTAAATTTTTTTACTTTACTCCAGTGTTTAAAAATTCTTATCAACATTATTATTATTATTATGGCTCCAATATTCCGCCTCACCAGATGTGAACGAGGTGAGGTGTGTCTACCAAGAGTCATAGCACGTGCACATTTATGTCTCAACGGTTTTTTCTCTGCAGGAGCAGAGATCAACGGTTTTTTCTCTGCAGGAGCAGAGACGCATCCAAATTGAGCTCATTCCCCCTCATTCACTGCATATCTTATTTTTTACATTTGACATGTGCCAGCTCGTAAAGACAGTCCCACAGGGTTTTAAAATCTCTCTCTTTCATATTAGTGAAATGAATACTTACCTTAGAGAATACCATTGTTTCCATCCCCACAGGATCTGCCCAACACTTAATCATGTCAGGCACCTTAATAAAAGATGTAAGGCATGATTAAGTATAAATTGTGCTGTAAATGGTTGGGGTCGTTAGCTGTTTTACAAGTGCTTCTCCAAATCTTAACAAAATTATAACAAGATCTAGCAAGGAAATCCGATTATAATTCTGATAAGATCAGACCTATTATCTTGCTGGGGGAACTCGTTTACACTTAGTTCTCTTTCAAACATATTTTTCCATCCCACCCACAATACAAAAGCAAACTCTTTCGATTAAAGTGATCAACATTTTCTTCATTCAACACATCCAAAAATTCATGTGGGAGATGTACATTAAAGAAATATGGTTCAGCTCCAGGCTCCCGATTATAAAGAGTTATAAAAGCGATGGAGGAATGCTGTAGACTGTGTCAGGTCCATCACACCAATTTTCGAATCAAATCCATGTACTTCCTCAGTACACCCCAATCTTCGTCTCTATGCCAAAAGGAAATGGTTCAAGGGAAGTAAGGCTCCAGCCATTACGTTGAAAGCTTCAACATCAAAGCAGTACATTTTCACGAATGATACAAATTGAGAAGTTCAGAGGTTTTATAAACCTTTCCCCACCACTGCTTATAAACTCAGGCACAACTATCGGTGATCGCGCATGCACAAATCATGGCTTCTTCTTCTATTTGTATTAATTTGTTTATGGGAGTTTGTGTGGCGTGTAAGAGGATAGATATTCATTGATATCGCTTAAATTTACACAGCTTAGAAAAATAATTTTCAACTGTTTCGCGACTTCAACGTTTTCAATCCTCGAATTTTTAATTGCTTCTTCACACGAATCAAACCATTCCAAAACACCTTTTAATCGGTTTTCCAATTCTTGATCCGCACACAACCAACTCTGAGGATCCATTATCTCTGACTGATTACTTATACAAGGGAATTAATACCGAGAAATTAATTGGTTTCGATTTTCCCCCACCACTGTTCACGCTGCATATTCTAACTCTGTGTGAATCTAAGCAATAGCCGCAGTAAACACACACTATTTTTTCCATCGTAATAAAACCCTGCCGCAAAGTTTCTTTTACTCAATCTCCCATAATAAGTACAATCTCTCATTGATTTCATTCTATTGTTTTCACACATATAATCCACTTCAGGTTTTAAACATGTAGCTTGGTTGGATGTCAACAGTTGCAAATAATGATATGCGCTAACTAGCGCACATCTTCCATTTCGTATCTTCCTGTGTATACCACATGAATCAACACACCAACTTGGACCGCTAAAATCCGGCTTGGCAAAATCTTCAGGCATAGCTCTTACATCATCATGGTATCTTCTCAACAACTCCGCTTTTTCCTTTCCTTTGTGTAAATGTAATCATATTTCTTAAGATAATCTACTATTAGACTGTCCGAAAAATCTGTTTCTCCTGATTCCCAAGAAAGTTTGTGATAATGACGTTCCAACCAACACGCTTCACGATACATTTTCTCACACAGAGTAGATTTCGGGTAAGGTGATTTAAAGTGTAGAAGCGCATAATTATTATTTTGATTGACCAAGGCAAATTCCTTCACAATAAATTCGTTATTATCCCCCTTAAACCAATGAAGATCCACCACCGCAAAATAATTCTTTTCTTCCTCCTTATCCGCTGTACGTGTTTTCTCCTTCACTAACCTCAAAGCTCCCAAACGCGTCTTGAAACAACGAAGAACTCGACATGTTGTTCTCACCACTTCGAACACACGAATGAATAAGTAATCTCTTACATTTTACCCATTTATATTTTCAATACACTCTATCGGTAAATTACTGAACTTCTCTAACTAGAGATGTTAAAGGCCTGTATTCAACAAGGCTGTCGCTAATAAGAATGCAATAGGCACTTGTACCATTGGGTACCTCATTATTGAATTCAAGGTCTAACCGGATATCTGTGGAGGCTTTCAAGTTTTCAGATTGTAAAGAGCAATCTATTACTATTAACGGCGAGTTCTTACAAAAATTATCAAAATCAATTTCATGTCCATATTCGGTGTTTATAGCTTTATTATAATAACTAGGAGCAAAATCTAAAAACATCTTGTACATTAATTGTTTATTACCTAATAAATTATCATATGGATAATATTGACTGTTAAGGAATAACTTTACATTATACAAGTCACATGAGTCGAATTCGACATTGATTTATCAATTGTATTTTTTCTGTTTGTTTGGAACGCCAATATCACATACCTAGGTACATCCAAGTGTGAAGCTGTTTTAATAGCCCAACTATGAACTCTAGATTGAGTCATATTCGGAAATTCATGTATCTCCCACTTTCTAAATGCAAGTTTTAAAGGTCGATCAGAATCGAGAAGTTTTAAGAATTTTAGACGAATTTGATCATCTAGATGGATGTAAGGTACTTTCCATTGTAATTTATTGACCCTAATCGATACATTCGTTCCAGTCCCCGATTGAATACAGTTTACGTCTGTTGAGGATCTTAATAATACAAGTTCTTGTTTCAAATTTAAAATTATTCGTTGAAAATCTTCAAAAAATGGTAACAATAGTTTTAATGGTATACAAAATACAAATTTATCATCAGTCAGTTTGTATCCAGATGAGGAGAAACCAGCCAAATGATATGTATTCTTATCAAATACCGATTTTAAAAGTAGTGCTTTAATATTTGTTGATATCCCAACCTGTCTTGTTTTTGCCACCTGCTGCCCTGCTAATTCATACCTGATCTCGTCAAAGAGATAAGCTAAACCGCCGCTTACTAGTTTATAGTCCGCCTTAACAGGGTCAGATTCGGCTGTTGCTCCAGCTTTCGTACATTTTATATCCCCCTCTATATATAGAAATGATTTACACGGTAAGGTGTGAATATCCTGCTGATTAATTCCTAACCTCACTTCATCTGAAAGACCCAGTTTCTGACCAGAATATGTTGTATGTGTATGAAATTCATACTTAGTAATATCCGAGAAATATTTAATTTCACTATCAACGTGTAGAATTTCGCTTATGGCTGACATTTTTCCAAAGCACTTTGAAACCTAATTTTTGAAGAATTTTAGCGTTTTTTATTGTTAATGCGTTTTTAGGTGTTACCACTTCCAAGTTTGAACCCCTACTGAAGTTTTGTTTGTTCTCACTTACACTATCACGAATGGATGGGTGTGCATTAAATATAATGAATCCCATCTTATTAACTTCTCCTTTTTTCTCGAATATGGAGTTTAACTGTTATACTATCTCCACGAAAATCAATTAATGACCCTTCTTGGTCTGTTATCTTTACATTAATAAATTGAATTCTATGTGTATTGAGAGGTACATATATAATAGGGGTGGGCGTCTCATTAATTATATATCCTGCTGGCACTTTTGGAAGGAATTCATAAATAGTATGTTTCTCCTCACCATTAGCAAAACTACCACAAGCTAAATTGCATGAAACGATAATTGTAGATATTCGCTAATGGACACTAAATGTTTTGAGTAATGCCACTTGTTTGGTTCGAGTATAACCTTATCAAAGCCTAGTATTTCACTAATTGAATCGTTGCTAGTTAAATCTATCGGTTTATCGGAATGAAGCTCCATTTTCATAGTTTTTGAGTTTGCTTCAATAATCAGTCTATCATCGGTAATATTCAATTTCGTCTTTAATGCGGATATTATATCAATAATTTCATAACTGCCTGTGTCAAGATTAACCTTTTATTTCCGTATTTGAAACTTGAATTTTGCCCCAATGTAATATTGGGGATACTGTTACAAGTCCATAAATTCACTAATCCAATTTCATATTCCTGATTTCTATCTAATTCTAAAGCTCTGTTTAAATTCTCATATAGATTACTCGTTTTCGAGCTTAATGTAATAACAGCCATGCTCTTCTTATCAGTGTTTATCCTTTAAAGATTACTCTTAAACTGAACTAATTACTGCATAGTTGCCGAGTTTTCTTCAAAAGAAAATTAGATTTTTCATTACCATATGTTAAATTAACACAATTTCCCAGTGTTAAGTAATAATCGTGAAAATTACATATTATTTCTCTCTCATCCACTATATATTTATACCAGTGGGCTGCCGATACTGAATGAACTTGTGTTATTTAGCGATTTACCAATACAAGATTTTATTTTCATCAAAGTATTTTTCCTTGAAATAGTTTGGTTTAGCAACGTATTGAAAATCCATACTGAGTTTTCTAGGTTTGTATCATTTCCTTTTTTGTGTTTATCAAACTCATGTGGATGACATGATTTATCTCTATTTAAAAGCAACAGAGTGTTTATAGAAGACTGTATAAGAACAGTGAACAAAATAATCTTCCAGACCAAAATAGAATCCATCCTTAGTCACCATGCGCCAGACGCATACTGATAAAAAGATGAGGGGGAGAAATGAGCACGCGCCGTTGAGACGGTGTGAGCTTCCTTCTTCCAACACATGTGACAGTGTATAAAATCATGCCTGCTCATTTCGCTCCCTTCATTTACCTTATCAGTTTGATCGTGACTACAGGTGACAAGATCTTCACTGACAAGCTACAACTACGCTACAGTATTACACAAAGGTGAGTGAGCAAATCATTTTTTAAAACATATATACATTTATTTTTTCACACAACACAATAATAATACAATATACGGTGAAAAAGTCGTGCTACTAAATACTACTACTACTACTACTAGTTTACAAAAAATATTTACATGTTTACAAGTTTCACATCTGTCACCCATGGACTCACATGCTTAACTGTGAGCCCCAATAGGTGACAATGTTGGTTGAATGCATCTATATTGTTATGATTTATTTTTCTTACATATTTTGCGGGAGGTATGCATCAATCTCCTCCCTGATAAATTATTTTTAACACGACTTTTCACTGTATTTTGTGGGTTTTATAACCCCATACAATATTTTATAATTTTCCCCTATTCCAAATCAATTAAAGATACGTAACTTTTTTGTAAACACTCATTCTCGTCGACACTATTGAATTGTTTCACTAGAAATTGTGCACCCTTCTCCTCCCCCTCTTGAAATGCTGCAGCGGCCTCAGCTGCTTCCAACTCGGTCACTTGTTGTATGAGGGGGACCAATGATGAGTCCCCACCCCATGAAGCAGCAGCCTCCTCCGTCTGCAGCGTGGTGATATCTTTGGCCCATATCTGCTGTAAATAAAAAAAACAAATTTTTTAGCAATGCAACTCAAATAGATATGCACATAATAACAAATGAGATTTGCTGTAGGAAAACATATAAATTGCACATAAATAATGTTTTGATGAAATTAAAACAATAAAAGCATTAGAGTTTTCTCAATACACTCAAAATGAAATTCAATCAATTAAAAGCATTACAATTTTCTTAATAATTATACTTGTATAATATTTTCCAATGCACTCAAAATGAAAACACTCTTGAAATTCAATCAATTAAAAAGCATTAGACTTTTCTTAATAATTATACTTGTATAACATTTTACAATACATTCAAAATGAAAACAACTACTCCAATCTCAGACACACAGAGTTGAAATTAAAAAAAAAAGATATGAAATTCATACTTTGTAGGCAAAAGCGAGAATATTTTTTCCAATGCTCTTTTTCTAAATAATTTTTGGATGAAAACAGCTACTCAACATTATAATTTTCTAATGGAAATCAACTTTACTTGAGATTATTCCAAATCTGTGAGCATTCATAATAATTTACTAGTGTATAATCAATTTTACTAACCTGAGTTTTTCCTGGAGAGGAGGAAGTACTGCTGTCTGAGCGCAACTCTAGTTGCCTCCTTCACCGGCGCAATGTTCTCCTCCTCTTCCTCGTCATCGAATATCAATCTTCTCTTCCTCCCTGCTTCCACCACTCCGGTAGACGGCCGCTTCATGCGATCGCGTAGAAGCTTGAGCCGCTCACCCATTGTGGCGGCAACACGTGATGGTGCGGCGGAGGCGGAGGTTGATGGTGTGGCTGAGTTGATGTCCATTGTGAAGGAGCAGGAGCTGTTGCAGTCTTGAAGTTCAACACGATAATGAGTGTCTGATGAGTGTGTGAGCTTCCCTTCTAAACTTATCCCCACTCCTTTACACATCTTCTATTCTCTTAATAAACATGTTTTATCTTTGTTTCAGCCACGCCAGCACACGACCAACGGATGGTTTTTACGAACAAGATTGAGTCGACCAACGGATCGTTTTTACAAACTGGATTTGTGCAAGCTACCGTTTTATTAAGTGTGAGTATCTCAAATTTTAACCCAAGGCTTTCCAAACTTATCACCCATTGCCGATGAATTTATAAATTTACATGAACACCTGATGATATTATCGGGATGGAAAATTGAAAGAATAAGTAAAAGAGTAAGCCAAAACATAATAATGATCATCAAGCTTATCAATAATATTCTTTCAAATACATTAAAAATTGCTTTTAAAAATGGTCTGAATCCTCGTATTTGATTTAAACATAAAAAGGATAGAACAATAACCCCTATTCTCTCATAATCTAGTAACAATGCTAAAATAAAAATAATAGGTTTTACTAATGAAACTACAATGTGCACCATTTCTATATGTTTCAGTTCTGAGAGTCTACAACAAGGTGCAGCTCCTACCTCTCTGAGAGTCTACAACAACTTTATTTCGCCCACGACCAGGTTTGTACACTTTTCCAATTATTAGTAAATCTCCTTCTCCTCCACTTTGTCCTTCTCCTTCTCCTTCTCCTTCTCCTTCGCCGTCTCCTCCACTTAGTCCTACTACTTCTCCTTCTCCTTCTCCTCCTCCTTCTCCTCCTCCTCCTTCTCTTTCAGCTTCTTGAAACCAAAATGGTTGTTTGTGATTTTATATACACAGAAGATGTTATGAAACAATTCATCCCCAATTATTATTATTTTGCAATACACACACTGCAAATAACCGCATTTATGTAGGAAAACCCATTTTTGCGAAAATGATGCATTTTCAATATGGAATAAAGCTCTATAAAATGAAAATCCTCTGCTAAATGGAGGTTCGAACGTTTTTAACTGTTGATCATACTCTCAAGAATATTATTATCAAAATCTTCTTCGATAGATATATTATGCTTTCTCCTCCACCCACAATTCGGCTATACTTAATATGTTCTCTTTCAGGGTCATCCGTTACTTCCTATTTTCCCAAAATAATTAAACAAAACACACACTGGACTCTACCAGGTGGACCTTTAAACACAAAACCCAATTTAGCAAAATTCTGCGGTGATAACAAGGGAGATTCGAATTTTTCCAACGTTCATCAAAAGTTAATAACCTTAAACGTTCATACATTAACACGTGTGATTGATCCATACCTGCAAGACACAACGTTCTTGTTCGGCTTCTAATCCAGTACTGTTTTTTCTGTTTCAGTTGTACCTAGTGTACCAAGGAGAAAGGCCGTTAGAGAGAGAGAGCTATCATCATGCGTTACACAAAGGAGCAGATATACGGGTTAAATGGGAGCACGGTGAGGCACCGCATCACATTCCTTGATGTGGAACCGACATAGAATCAACGTTGGAAAGGACCAAACCAGAAGTGATAAACAGTATTGTTGAGGTGGCAGATCGATTTTTGGATGTGTGAAGTGGTTTTAGTGTTGAATGTAATTTTAGAAAACTTGCTATATTGCCCGAGGAAACACAAAATGTTAGAACAACTGTAAATATACATAGTTACTGGCAATTAGTGTAAATATTCGCGAAAATTTGGAGCAGTTGAACCATTATTATTCATTAGCTGTTAGTAAAATTTTGTCAAGTTTTGAATCTTTTACACGTCATGGGAGTGGATGGGTTTTAGCTAAATTAGATAGTTTAGATATCAATGTAGTTAAATTTAATCCTCTGTATGTATCCTCATCCACATACATAAATACGCCTGAATTTATTGCACGCAAAAAAGCTATTATTAATGTAAAAAATCCCAATGATGAGAAATGCCTTTTGTGGTCTATTCTCGCCTATTTTCATTATCGCAGCTCAATGATGACTGTTGAATATTTGAGCAAGTTTGCTCACGAAATCAACACACAAGGTGTCAACTTCCCCTCATCTATGCGCGATCTTAAGAAAATAGAATCATTGAATCCCCATTTAGCTTTAAATGTAATATCCTATGATGAGAGTACAAAGAAATTTTTCCCATACAGATGTAGCACACATAGAGATCGAAAGCATCAGGTGAATCTTTTACTATTAACTAGCAAATCTTTTCCACAAAGGTCGTATTTTGCCTAATCAATACCGCACAAAACAAAAATGGGTTGTCTAGACTATTGAGTCATCTTTCAAAGCATGGGGTGAAGTTCAGGTGTGTGAGTTCTGTTTCCACAGATTCACAGGTGGTAGGGTAGGGACGCGAGGAAAATCTTAAAACCCACAAAGAGCTTTGTTCAAAGTTCGAAGCACAGAGAACGGTACTTCCAAAAAGGGTGATGTACTGAAATTTACCAATTACTCATACACTCTAAAACCGAAATATGTCATTTATGCAGATTTTGAATCATTTATTTTACCGAATGAAGACGAGCAAGAAAGGGAGGAAGAAGCAGATGCTTCAGACCCTATTCGCCAGAAGCTTCACAGAAAAGACGAAGAGACATGTGCCTTGTGGTTACTGTTTCATCGTTCTTAATTATCAGGGGAGATTTGTCATGGACCTCGAATTCATCGCTGGATCATAATGAAAAATTGTGGAACAATTTGTTGAGGAAATTACAGATTTGGGCGAAATTCTTTATAAGGATATGAAAAGGGAAATACCAATGCTAAATTTAACTTCGGATCAACAAAAAGCGTTTGATGAGGTAAAACAATGCGGGCTGTGGAAAAGATTTCAAGATTGGTGAAGTGAAATGTCGGCATCACTCACACGAATCAGGTGACTTCCTTTGTGCTGCCCATAATCAATGCAATTTGAATGCAAAATCACCCGACTATATTTCTTGTTATTTCCATAATTTTTCAGGGTATGACAGTCATTTCATTGTAGACGATTAGGCAAGTGTATTAAGAAAATTCAGTGTGTAGCACACTCTACTGAGAAGTTCCTCACACTGAGTATAGGGAAAATTAGGTTTTTAGATAGCATTAAATTCATGAATGCTTCATTAGATACATTGGTAAAAAATTTGTCAGATAGTAGCGATTTAGAATCAAAATTTAAATGTTTGTTCACTGTGTTTAAATCTCCAGAACAACGTTAGCTATTGATCAAAAAAGGTGTGTATCCATACACCTATTTTGATTCTGCTGAAAAGTTCCAGGAAACGCAGCTCCCTCCCATTGAAGCATTCTACAATGATTTGAATGATACCCCTCTAGATCCAAATGAGCATTTACATGCACAAAAGGTTTGAGGGCGTGTAATATTGTCACCTTGGAGAATACCATGATTTTTATTTATTAACAGACGTATTACTTTTGGCCGACGTATTTGAGGATATGCGCTCCTCGTTGTTTGACAAATATGGGTTGGATGTTACCCACTTTTTCTCTCTGGCACACTTTTCGTGGAATTGTATGTTATACTACACAAAAGTTGAGCTAGATCTAATATCAAACCCGGACATACATCTTATGATGGAGTCGGAATCAAAGGTGGGTTAGCTGTGATACCACACAGGTACGCAGAGGCAAACAATCCATATATGCCAAGTTATGATGAGAGTAAACCCTCTAAATACATTCTTTATTTAGATGCATGTAATCTGTACGGATTCGCAATGTGTAACCCCCTCCCCAATCAAATTTCAAATTTTGACTCAGGAAGAAATCTCACAGGTCGATTTTCTAAACTTGAGTCCTGAGTCAGAAACTGGGTACATCTTGGAATGCGATCTTCATTACCCAGAATCTCTTCACAACATGCATAATCATTTTCCCCTTGCCCCCACAAAAGAAGCACCCCCCATTCACCTGTTGTCTACGTATAAAACTCATGATTCGCAAAAAACAACAACAAAATTGCTTGCTACTCTGTATGATAAGGAAAAATACATTCTTCATTATCGCAACCTTCAACTTTATTTGCAGCTTGGAATGCGTCTTAAACGCATTCATCGGGTAATTAGTTTCAATCAATCCCCTTGGTTATCCCCCTACATTCAATTTAATACGGAAAATAGGAAACAGGCAAGAAACAAATTTGAAACCGATAATTTCAAGGCCATGTCCAACATAATTTATGGGAAAACGCTCCAGTGTAATAGACACCATTTAAATGTGAAAATTGTAACAAATGAGAAGAAATTGGACAAGCTAATTTCAAACCCTCTGTGTAAACGCTGGCATATTTTCAATGAAAATGTTGTGCTTTCTCAAGAAAGGCTGAAATTAGTTTGAACAAACCGATTTTGCTGGATTTGCGATTTTAGAGTTGTCAAAACACCTAATGTTTGACTTTCATTATAACAAAATTTTGAATATGTATCCCCCCGAAAATGTAAAGCTTTTAATGAGTGACACAGATAGCCTTATGTATGAAATTCAGACGGATGATGTGTATGAGGATATGAGAGGAAAACTTGAGTGGTTTGATACCAGCGATTACCCACCTAACCATAAATGTTTTTCTTGTAAATAAAAAGGTGGTGGGTAAATTTAAGGATGAAGCCAATTCAAAATAATTACACACTTTGTAGGACTCCGCCCCAAAATGTACAGTTTTAAGTTTGTAGATAATGTAAATATTGTAAATAAATGTACAGCTAAAGGTGTGAAAAAATGTGTTAAAGATAGGTGCTTAACGCTTGATTTGTATAAAAATGTTTATTTGAAAGGTCTGTGCACTATGAAAGCTTCAATGCAATAAGAAGCTATTTGCATAAAGTCTTCCAAATTCGTTCTGGGAAAGTTGCATTAAGTTACTCAGATGATAAGAGATACATACTGGAGGATGGGATTCAAACACTGGCCTGGGGACATCGTGATATCCCCAAGTTGAAGAAGGAGAAGGAGAAGGAGAAGGAGAAGGAGAAGGAGAAGGAGAAGGAGAAGGAGAAGGAGAAGGAGAAGGAGAAGGAGAAGGAGAAGGAGACGGAGGAGAAGCACTCCGCTGAGTAATTTCAAAATAGAAGGACCCATGGAGCGAACCAAGACAGTTGTTAAACAAACAGCTGCTATAAGCGTGCGCAGTAAATTGGCTAATGAGTTACACACAATTCCAAGAGTGAATATTAGAAGAAGACCCGATGAACTTAAATCTGAAACAGATCTGTATCAAGCAGACCTTATTGATATGACGTCATCACCGAAGCATAATTCAAATTTTAAATTAATTTTAGCTGTCATAATCTGTTTTACGAAATTTGTATTTTGTGTACCAATAAAACAAAGAGTGCATCTTCTGTTCACACCGCGCTTCAATCTATTATTTGTAAAATAAGATGAAACTGTTTCAGACAGACCAGGGAACCGAATTTTTAATAGTAAAATAAAAGCGTTATTAGATAAGTATAATATTAAGCATTATCATGTTTTTACTGAGAAAAAGCCGCCATTGTTGAGCGTTTTGTTAGAACAATTAAATCAAAAATTTATAGATATTTAACTGAAAATGGAACAAGACGATGGGTTGATGCTCTTCCAAAACTTGTAACAGAATATAATAAGTCTTTTCACAGATCAATTCAAATGCGTCAAATTGATGTACGCAAAAACATCGAACTCAAATAATTGCTGCACTTAATAAAGCGGCAAACGCAAACCTGCGCTTGAAATCGAACCAAATAAAACCCAAATTTAAATTAGGAGACATTGTGAGAATTTCCAAGTATAAACATGTATTTGATAAGTCTTATAATATAAATTGGTCTACCGAATATTTTATAATTCATAGTGTTTTTCCTTCAAGACCACCCACCTACATATTGAGAGATTTGAATGGAGAAATAATATCTGGTAGATTTTATGAGCAAGAAATAAAGAAAACCAATCTCGATGCGGGTGAGCGTGATATTTATTTAGTAGAGAAAATTTTAAAACGAAAGGGAGATAAAATTTTGTTAAATGGCTTGGATTTGATTCAAAATTTAACTCATGGGTAGATCGAGATCGATTACTAGGTTAAGAACACTTCAAATGTATTATATTGCAATGTAAAAATGTTGTAAAATGTATTGGCTTGTAAAATGTACAGCTGTAAAGTATTATATTGTAAAAGTGACTATATCAATAGTAATAAATTTGGTATAGTATCTTGAACCTGGTTTTTCATTTTAGTTTCCTATTAGCTATGGTACATGGTGCATCAATACCAATCATCAATTTTGATGAAATTATATCAAAGCCTATACATAACAAACAAAGTAAGAATGGGAGCTTATTACCACACAATGCACGCATTCTTGTTATTGACGATCATCCAGTGGAAAATCAAACACTGTTTTGAATTTAATTTTTCATGAAAATGGATTGAAATTCAATCACTTATATTTGTATAGTAAATCGCTATATCAAGATAAATATGAGTTTTTGAAAAAGATATTTTCCAAAATAAAATGTATAGGTTTTCACATGTCAGATCAAATTTCTGAAATACCACATCCTAATAAGATAGAAAGGAATTCATTGATTATTTTGATGATCTTCAACTAGATAATGTGCCACAAATCCGTCACTTTTTACTATGGGTAGACACAGGGATATTGACACTGTTTACTTAGTTCAGTCATATGGATGCATTTTGAAACATCATGTGAGAGATAATGCTAATTCGTTAATTATATTCAAAATAGACGACTTAAATTTGAAATTAATTTACCGAGATTTTGTGGGAGAAGATATGAGTTTCCCAGAGTTTAGAAAAATGTGTTGGAAAGTATGGACAAAGAGTAATCATAATTTTATTTCAATTTTTAACGAATGCAAACCAGACAATGGAAAATATAGGGAAGGATTGGATAAATTCCTAAGAGTGTAAGGTAGGGGGTGGGTATGCATGACTTTGTAGTCATTCAACATTTGATCACAGTGAGTGTATAATGAAAAATAACAAGAAACACGCACCCAGTGCGGAGAGTGCTAATCTAATTCATAAAATAAAGAAATTGAGACAAAATATTATTAATAAGCATAAGAATCTATTAGGTTTTCAATCAGAAACTGAACAATTCAATCGTAAAAGATTGGAACCTCTGATACAACCGTTGGTCGCGTTACAACAACAGCAGCAGAGCAGCGCTAATGAGTCAATAAAGCGAGAACAGAGAGATCTCCCTCGCTAACATCTGGCGAAGGAGATTATCAAAAGGGAATGGAGTGGATAAAGAAGAACGAGAGATTGGATCTTTAGAGGAAGAGACAAAACTCGTCTCCTCGTTTCAATAGTACGGCATATGATGCTACTCTGAGTAAATCCACACGCGTAACTATGAAGGAGATTCTCAACAATTATCTTGATGTTTTTCACAAAGAAAAATTGAATAATTCTATTCCTTATGGTCTGCGATATGATGATGAAACTAAATCATATTTTATTGGTGATAAAATGTTACATTTGATGATGTTTACATCAATGTTGGAGTAGATAGGTTCAGATTATCACATGGGTTGATAGAACTTCTTTTAATGTTAGACCAAATGCGGTTCTTTACAATTCTAATGACTTGGACAAATATAAGAAAATGTTATTTTTAACAGAAGCCCTTCTTGATTAACGTGGGTTTGTTATTAGAAATTTTGGTTTCAAGTCGTAGATTATACAGAAACTCTTTCCTGCAAGGAAGAATCGTTCAAAGCGCGGAAAAGGGTTAAATTTTGTTAGAAATAAAACGCACAACAGATCATACATTTTTTGGAATAATGTTAATGAATTAGTGGAAAGGCTTGTATTGCTATACGCATCTAAAAAAGCTGGTAACTCTTCCCATGATGTTGAGATAAACTCAATTATTGAGGAATTACGGGAAGAAAAGTTGATAGAGTAAGAGTTTAATTTATAAAATTAACATCAGTTCAAGGATGTCTGTGCACAGATTCGGACACGGAGGGTGCAGGTACCCCAAATCAGTACTTTGATTTGAAATTGAAGGAACTGTGTTCAAAGATACCTGGAAATTTTGATTTAGAAATTTTAAGTAAGAAAATTCTTACATCGCTAATCAACAAAAATTAATACCAATGTTAAATCGTATTTAGATAATATCTCAGTAGAATTGCAAAAGAGTCTTCATACAGATAAATCTGAATTGGAAAGGAGATTAGATTTGCTTTCTCAAGAAATCGAGAAAAGTGTTTCTAAACACGTATTGAATAGTATCACAAAACTGGTGGATGAGAGCACGTCAACTACAAAATCATATTTGAATACATTGTCGAACGCGATTGAGAATATAAGCGCAAATAAAGTTGATAGGAGTTATTTGAATGAAAGATTGCAGGTCATTTCTGATAAAATTAAAGATTCTGTTAAAGAGGTAGGTGATAAAACGTACTCAACAAAATTGATAGGGCTTACTTAAACGAGCAACTAACGCAGTTATCTTCTGATATAGCCAGTGTAATAAGCAGAGAGAGATTAGATAAGAAACTTGGTGTTTTGAGAAGAGAATATTCAACTATCGATAGAGAACTTGTAAAGAAAGATATATTTGATCAGAGATTAATTGAGATGGCGAATGCTATTAAAGCTAATATTTTAGAAGGAATTTCACAGTTTGTGTCAAGAGATGAGTTGAATGATTTTGTCAAAAATCGTATCTAACTGATTGGGGAAAAATATCAAAAAGCTATAGTGAAAATCATGGATGAGCATGGTTTAATTTCAACACAAGGGCTTGAAGACAGGTTGCAAAAGTTTACAAATGAAATTATGAAGTCTATTACTGAAAACCCACAAATTGCGATGTATATTGATGAACGTATACAATATTTTTGTTGGGTTATGGCTGGAAGATACATAGAAGTTGGTTACCATTATAACTGGGATGAAATAAAAAGCCACAATTTGTCAGTGGAACATGTGAAAACTGATTATAGAAAAAAGATGGGATTGAAAAACCCATATGAGAAAAAAGAAGAACAATGAGTTGATACAAAGCATACATAAAAAATTTTTTTTTTTAAATTTTTTTGTTTTATGTTTTTTTTTTTGAAATACAACAGCTATGTAGTAATTACTTCAGTTTATGCTTGACCTTTAAAGGATGAGCAGTGTTAAGAGGAAGAGAAGACCTTCTGTTCGGAAGCGCTCTGTTCGAAAGCGCGTAGAGGAATAATTTCTAAAATAGGTAATGCAGCAAAAAGTTTTACATCTTCAGTTGTGAATAAAATTATCGACCGTTTACCTGTGGAATTACATCTAATTAAACCTGAAACTGGAGAAAAATATTCATATTGCGGGCCTGGGACAGATCTAGAAAAAGATTGAAAAGAGGTGATAAAGGAATAAACAGGCTTGATTCTTTATGTAAATTACATGATATAGCATATAGCCAATCCTCCGATAATAAATCGCGAGCGGAAGCTGATAGAAAATTAGCTGATGGAGCATGGGAAGTTTTTAAAGACCCTAAATCAGGAGTGAGTGAAAGGGCATATTCTTATCTTGTTACTAACTTGATGAAAGTCAAATCTGCATTTGGAGGGCGATTGGGGAAGAGGAAGAGGAAGAGAGGAGTTGGAAAGATGCATAGACAAAAAGCAATCAGTCAGTTGAAGAAATACATTTCAGGACGTGGGTTTTATCTGAAACCATATCCAATTAGTAGTGGGGGGAGAATTTTAGTACCTCCATCACTCAAAGTTAAAAAGAAAAAAGTTAAAAGACAAAGAAAATGTCAAAAGTAAATATTCATGGTGCATTATCGAATCATGACTTATTCAAATGGGCGAAATTATTAAATATTAGTCTGCGTGGTATATATATGATAGATGGGTTACCACAGAGAATTAGAAATGATGAATGTGCAATTGTAAATTTAGACAAACAGAGTGGAATGGGAACGCATTGGGTTGCATATATTAAAAAGGGGAAAAATGTGTATTATTTTGATCCAGTAGGTAATTTCCAGCCACCTTATGAGTTAACAAAGTATTGGAAAAAAGAAAGTAATGTGAAAATATTTTATAATACCAATCAATTGCAACCAATAGACTCTGATATATGCGGACACCTATCAATTCTGTTTCTTGCTAATCAGTTGTAATTTAGTGTCAGCAAGTCTGATACAGGTAAATTTGATACGATATGAAATTAGGTTGGTAGACTTGGTTTTTTCTTAGTGGGAGTCGAAGTGCAGCTGTCATTTTGAGGCTTGGGGCTTGGGGCCTGGGGCTGGAGGCGGGGGGCCGGGGGCGGGTGCACTGACATTGCGAATATACATAGTAATATCACAGCCGAAGAGTGAGAGAGGCTCATCTGCCATTATGCTGCAAGAGAGAGACAAAGAGATTGCATATATCTTTCTCAACAATATATGCCCCATCAAATATAGATATACTCTCTTTAGGGGAAAGAAAGAGTGAGACAACGCTATCACACGTTATGCTAGAGGAGGGAGAAAGAGATAGCACATATATATTTTTTCTCTATAGATAGTACATATATCCTTTTACATAGGTACACTTTGCATAGGGCCCAGAAAGAGTGAGACAACGCTATGGCATAGTATGATACATGACAGAGAAAGAAATAGATATATAGAACATACAAAAATATATAGCACATACAAAAGAGGTGGAGGGAAATGCTGCTCTCTGATTGGTCAACCTGGTGGGGGTAGCTCGTCTCCCATTGGTCTTCGCTGGGGGTCCCCTCTTTTAATCACCACTACAAAATGGCGTCTTAGGGAGAGACGAAGGGGTAACCACCCCATTAAGCCACGCCCCCTCAGGGCGAGGGGGGTAGGGAGGGAAATCCCTGCCCTGTGATTGGCCCTTCCGTTCAACTCTCATTATTCACTACTACTGGCAATTTCACATTGTCATTAAAAGCAGACATAATAATGGATCAAAAGCGCTCCAATGTTGAGGTAAGGATGTTTTAATAACACATTTCCCAGGAATTCTAGAAAGCGTGTAAGAAGTAGTAAAGCTGTATAAAGTAATCAAAGATGACATTAGGAATTAAGACATTAATTAAGATTAATTGAAACATTTCATTAATGATTGTGTCAAATTTCCATGACTGCATTATCTTCGCATTGTTTGATAGTTTGCATAAAAATAATGTGGACTACATTATTCTCAACCAGTAAAACATATTCATCTTTGATTCTTCAATAAACCAAAAATCACATATTGGTCACTAGACGATTTTAGAATCAGTGAGCTGTAAACATAAGTGAGCTATAATACAAGTAGCAATAATACTTGCGATTGGTTTTTTTGGAGTTATTAATCAAGCTTAATAATATGTCTTCGATGTCTTTCAAATCCATGTGGCATTCTTATTATTGTCTACGCGAATGAAATTGCGAGCTCTTTATATTGATTTTTAATAGTATTTTTTGGGACACACAGAACATCACAGTCTAAATAAAGCATTCTTGAGTTTGAAGTAGTAAGGCTGAATAAAATTCAATGCAAAAAGAAAAACATACGGAATAAATTAACATCTTTTTCCTCATTTTGTTCATTGAATGAAAACTAGCTTCATTATTCACTTAAAGAATGATCGGGTTGAAATATTCAGATTTCATATACCTGGTCCCGGTATTCAAAAGATTATATTTTAAATAATTTGTACAGGATTGCCAATTTTGTTGTAACAAGTAATCGACATTACAGTGTGGCGCGAAAAGCTGACATCCTCGGGGCACAAATAAAACCCGGTATATAAAATTTACACCACTTCCTACAAACCAGCTAGCTTTTAAAGAATTGTAAACGATTTCACAAAAGATTTGTAACACTATACTTCCATAGTATTCATACAATTCAAGTAAAATTACTTGCGGTGGTTATTTAAAATTATTTTAACCTATGGTGGAAAAAAAAGAAATATGCATTAGAATAAAACCCCTTATTTTTATAAAAACTATTATTTCCTGCAAGATTTATACTACTTCATCCCGTTACCTCTTATGATAAAAGTAACTATAATCATTCTATCAATAGCCTGCCTATTTCCAATTCTCTTCCATAAAGAGAAGTTCTGTATTTTCAAGAATTTCAACGAACAGAAGCGTGTTACTGTACTTCATTATTATGTGATAATTGATGATTAACTGGTAGCCTAACCAGCTCCTGCAATGTAATACCAGTGGCTAACAGTGAATCTGACTCATTCCTTGAAAACTCTGGATCAGTTCACACAATCTAAAGCTAGGTGTGAATATTTTAGAAACTACACGGAAATCCGAATAGCAAGCTCCAACAATCGGTTGACACATGATGGCTACTGTGTGTGTGCTTTTGAGAAAAACAATACACAACTGTAAAGTCGAATTCTCAAAACTAACGGAAAGATAGGCAAACTGAAACGCTGCCCGTACTAAGAATCTAAGAATCATCGTCTGAGACTGTTCCACGACTTCTAAACTTCAACTTCTAGAGGCTAACTTCAGCTACTGTATTTTAATTTCTATATTTCATACCCTCCAGAAGATTTATCATCAAGATATAATCCTGATATAAATATTGACTTTTTACTTATAAATCCATTGCTGATGCAGACCTATGAAGAGATGATATTTTTGTTTGTGACATCAACTGCTTGCGGTTCTCAATAGTTTAAATCAGGGGTGCTCAATCTTAATTAATCAAGGGCCACATTGTCAACATTCAAAGAGAAGGCGGGCCGGGGGGAATGAAAGCGGGCACAATAGTCTGGGTCTCTCCCCCAAGAAATTTTTCAATTTTTACCCTCCTAAAACACATAAATATGCTTCCTGTAATGTAAATTTTCCTTTTTGGTTTAGCTGAAACTACATGTTGATGTTTTACGTTTCAGTTTTCTTAATGATTTTGTTTTTACGGCAACATGGCGGGCCACATAAAATCGGCTCGCGGGCCGCAGGTTCGGCAGGCCTGGTTTGAATCACGTTCAGAAGTTTAAAAAATTCCATACATGTATTTGCGATCTTAAAACAAAATAATATCATGATTCTTGATGTAAAACTATCCATAATTGAAAAGAAATCTGGAAATCTGGAAGTGGAAACTAGTAGTGGTGTACTGTTAGAGGGATCATGACGTAATTGATTGCGAACACTTTCAAATGTAAATAAAAATTAAGTCAAATACCCTATTGTCAAAAAAAATTTCTTACCAATAAAATTAAATACATGTATTCAATATGAATTTTCACTGAGAAAATTTTGTTGGTTTCTTGAACTTTCGAATGATGTTCGTGTAAGTAAAACGAATGGATGAATATTATTGAATATTCAATATTATTGAATATTGAACACATATTGGAAATTTATTACCAATAAATCACTCACAAATAATAATTCATGGTTAGTGTAATATCTATTTCTCATTGCCTCCACTTCTTTATAGTGATAAAGTGGTAAATTTGAAGCCACATCGACCACTTCATAGCTAATCGATTTTCATCTGAATTGAAGCACCACAGCAGGAAAAGATGTGTCTTTTTCCAATAGGTTTTGTGTTTACTATTCAGCTTGTGGTAAATTGTCGTTTTATACACAGCTCTTCATTTTGGTGACACTTTTGAGAGGCTCTAGGAATTCACGCTCGTTTTGTCCGCATCAGCCTTTAAACATTCTCCATCCTTGTCTGTTTATTGTGCATGTGTGAGTATACACAGAAAGAAGATACACGCTGAAGGCGTGAAGGAAGGGTGTTTGTGTCTGTCTTTAGTTTTCGTGAATGTCACAACAAGCCGATCGTATTGTGTCGTGCTCAGGTCAGAACGTTTTCAATAGAGCCCCTTCTGAAATGCTTTTATGAAGCGTTAACTGGAGCGAATTTCAGCGACCAATAGGAGAGCTCGCTCCGCCTTCAGCTAGCGCGGCGCATGCGCAGTTCGCTCGAGCGCGTTTTCGAGTAGTCGAGCTCCCGTGTGGAACTGCTCCAACACGACTCAGAACAGCTCACGACAGCGTACGGGAGTCATCCGCACCCGCGACCTTTCCACCGTTCTGCGATCGTCAGTTGTTTTTGTTTTTCTGTGCCAGGATACAGGATAATATTGATGAGCACCTACGCCAACGCACACTTGCACACTTCGCTTGCCGCCGCCGCCACCTCCGCTACTGCAACTACCGCTTACATGGAACCGCAAGAGATGGCGCTGCAGCCTCCTCAACTCAACACTTTGCCTCCAGGTAACTTACAAACAATTTCAACTTTCAAATATTGTTTCAGCACTTGGCATTTTTACTTATAGAAGTATTTATTTCTTAGTGAGCATTTTAACTTTGAAAAAACTTCTGTTTTGAAAAAGATGATCAAGACTCACCCTAAATGTGGGAAGTTTTGCGCAGTATTGATTTTTACTGCTGAATCACTTCGGAAATTGTAGATGCCGTTCTTGCTACTGTAGAACAATCACTTGTAATCATTATTGATACTTGTAGACTAGGATAAGGTGTTATTTTTTGTAAAGGCGGTATGTTTACCAAAATAATGGGCGTTTTTTTGGAAAATTTTGCTTTGAACTTATTTGTTTAAATGAAACTTATTAGATGTTCTTATCGAGTCAAACGCTGAATTTAAAGTTGATGCTGCGAAAAACAGCAACTTGAGAACTCAATCTCAAATCTTTGAAACTTCAATAAAGTTAATCAGTGATTGAACTTTTAGCCCTATCCAATAATAAACTATTTTCACGTCTCTAATAACGGAAGTTGTAATAATTGAAAAGTTTGTTGACTTCTTACAACATCAAGAAGTAAACAAATAATTGGTATTGGTGTCCTAAATTTCTGATTAAAGTAGAGCTTGAACACATCGTACTTTTTCACAGCAATTTTTCAAGAAGGATTTTCCTGTTTGTAACATGCTCTATTCTTAATATTTTACAATGTTTATACAATCTCAATTAAAGATTAGAATGATCAAACGTACGAAAGTTTATAATTGATTTTCCTATCATTGGAAAGGAAAACTTATGCTCAAAATTAGTTATATGCATCAAATAATCATTTCATTGACTTGCTGCAGCCAATAATCTGTTACGAAAATTTACAACTTGTCTTCTAATGCTTTAAATTACGATTTACGCTTCGTGTTTTATCAAGATTGAGGTACTGGCTGTCCCAATAATATAGATACTATATTGTTTATAGTTTGTACAACTGTGATAGTTTCCTTGCTTTCAAATTCAACCGAAAAACCTAAATTTTTCATGAATTGAGAGAAATTTAAAACAATCATTGTGAAATAGTTTTCTTTTTTCAAATCACAATACTGGGAAGTATCAACATGAATGTTGATTTGAGATTATTCATTCTTTTCCAATTATCTAACCAACTAATTCAGAACTGAGATATAATATTATTTTTATGTAAATAAACAAGAAAATTCAACTCCTTCCAGCTTAATATGGAATATGAATTATTTGAATTTCTTTGGGCATCCAATTAAAACCACTTGTTTGTTTGCAGGCTCGCCCAAGGACCAGGACAGTGCATCACCTCTGCTGACGCCTCCGCACACGCCCACCGATCTGCTGAATGCCAAGAGTCCGGCCGATCTCGACGGCAAGTTCTCGTCGTCCATCAGCGACAACGACGAAGACCACGAACTCGAAGAGGACGAAGACGAGGAGCTGATTGTCGACTCCGACTGCCCCAGTGACCACGAGATGAACACTTCCGCCAGTTCTCATCAGGAGAGGTTTGCTGCAGGTGCGCCCATGGCTTCTCCGCCACAGTCCTGGTGCTACAACAAGGATTCCGCATTCTCACCCTGTCAACCGATGGGCTACCAACCACAGAAATACCACCAACCTCAACAGCATCCTCAGCCGCAACAACACCCCGCCCAAATGATCCCACAAAACCTCCCTGTCAACTACCCCGCATTCCTGTTCAGCTCCTGGCTCCGCACCCTTTACCACGACCCCCGACGAGGCGTCCCCCTCTCCCTGCCGTTCGCCGCACCGACCGTCTCCGGAGTGCCCCGTCGCCTCCCTGGACCAGGACGAGCTCCAGGTCTTCCCGGCCGAGCCCCTTCCAGCCGCCCAAAGAAGCAGTTCATCTGCAAATTCTGCAACCGCCAGTTCACCAAGTCCTACAACCTGCTCATTCACGAACGCACGCACACCGACGAGCGACCCTACTCCTGCGACATTTGCGGCAAGGCTTTTCGCAGGCAGGATCATCTCAGAGATCACAGGTACAGTAGCATTCACATAATAACAACAACTCCAAATAACCTCTATATTTGTAATAAATCATTTTGAAGCCTGTCATTCAATCACTTTATTCTGATAATTAATTTAAATTGATTAATCAATGAATGAATAGCTTATTGCTCTTACGCAGTCCACTTTTGAACTTTCTATTTTCAATATTCATAGTTTTCTTATATATTATGATGTCCGAAAAAGGGAACATCTTCAGTTACTACATTCACACATGAGACGAGGACATTGTTTTGTAAAGTGGCAGATCTTAATAAGTTTGTCCACATTTTTGAAAAAAAAAATAACAATATTGTTTCGCTTGTGATGTTATAATTTCTATTGTCATCAAGTATGTTTATGTAAATAATTCTACAAATTCATAATACTTGCATTATTTCATAATATACTGAGGATGATTATTAATTCAGTTGTGACTTTCACACTCACAGATTGTAAATAGTTAGGTTGAAGACTGTTGACAAAACTTGAATATTTAGAGATATTTCAGCCTGTTAGCCATGTAACTTATAGATTCTGTTTTTATTTCCACAGATACATCCACTCCAAAGAAAAGCCATTCAAGTGTCAAGAATGTGGCAAGGGATTCTGTCAATCGCGAACGCTGGCCGTGCACAAAGCCTTGCACCAGGAGGAAGCGCCCCACAAGTGTCCCATCTGCACGCGCAAGTTCAACCAGCAGACCAACCTCAAGACACACATGCTGACTCACAATCCGATCATGCCCACCTACATGGGTCACGAGCACAGCCAAGGTCAGGCTCAGCGAATGCCTTCAATTCACACCACCAAACCATACCAAAATGTCGTACGAGTAAGCCAAAATCATCCAGATCTAGATTTATCAAGTAATAATGCCAACGTTCACAACAAGCTCAGTCACCATCAGAAACCTTCTTCCCCAACAAATTCTCCTAGAATGGGATTCACCATCGACGACATTCTTCATAGAAGATAATTTACTGCTGGAAATCAGAACATCCATCCAGTTCTTCCTTGCGTCTAGTCCCCTTCGTCTAAGTCTCGATTGGATACCAAAGTTGCGTTTATTATTCATGTCCTACATTTGATTCATTCTTACAATACTGAGCTGATTACTTTGTTATTCTAGAATACAGACATTATTTCCTCCAAAGATGTATTTTCCCCAAATATTTATATGAATCCTTCATTATTTCACACAGCTTTTTCATTCCATTATGGAATAAATGTAACTGTATTTGTATTTATTAGATTCATTAGAGTGCATTCACGAAATTGCATGGAAAATATTTTATTTTTTCACTTCATCATTTTCTCATCCAAGTGAGTGTTCTTCTCAAATTTCTTGTTGAATGAATTTTTTATTTACACAGCTTTTTTCAATTTATTAAATCAATGAATTACACTATTAAACAGAACATTTTCAAATTTCACATGTCATACAACTAATATAATTATGTAATTTTATAGATCACTAGTTATTGGTAAGTTTCAACTTCTCTTAAACAATTCTTATGTTATTCAACGTGTATTGAAAAAAATGGTCTATTCTATGGTATCAGCTAATGAATTCCAACTGAATTCCATTATGACATTTCATAGATATAATATTAATATTGATAAGTTTCACCTTACGTAAATCAACTACTGTATTATTCCACTGTACTTCATTGAATGATGTATGATAGATGCAGGCCAGATCAATCTTACTTGTAAAATTTCTACAAAATGTTATGAATATTCCTGCTTGCTCCATTATTCTTGAATGTTAACTTGTCGAAATGAATGTTTTTCCAAGATTCTTTTAAAGTCCAAAATTATAGGTGGAATTTCAAATGAACATTTTCACCAATGTAATATAAAATTTATACATCTTAATATTTGTAAATCTTTTATTAACAATCTATGAATAAAATAAACCCATTTTGAATAAACTTGAATAACTAAATTCAATTATTAAGAGAGCTGATTATGAGGACATCAGCTAATGAAACCCAAAGACAAACTATTTGGGAATAGTTGTAAGAAATCTTCGATAAATCAACTCTTATAATTTTATGAAAAAATTCAATCAATAGATAATAGACTTGTTAATCGTTCTTTTATGTACCGGTACGTAGATGAATAAATATGATACCAAAATATACTTAAGAAATTTCTCCACACATGTATGTAAGAAACTAAACTACAAGTATATTGAGAAATCTTTCTCTTCATTAAATATAATTTATTAATCAATTTTCTTAGATAAGATAGATTGTTACCATGTAGCTCTACCTCAGTAATTCCATCATTTAACACTTGATCTCTCAACCAAAACGAAACGATATCAACTTTATTGTAGTTTTATTATTAGATAGTATATTAAATTATTTTGGTCTCAAGTGAGAATCAGCTCGACTCAACAATCCGTCTCATTTTTATTGTCACACCAATAGCCTACTTCTCAGCTTGAATTTCTCAATTATTGATCAGTAATCGAGTGATCGGATTACAAAATTTTTAGCTTCACGTTTTAT
This sequence comes from Laodelphax striatellus, assembly GCA_017141395.1. Taxonomy (NCBI): domain Eukaryota; kingdom Metazoa; phylum Arthropoda; class Insecta; order Hemiptera; family Delphacidae; genus Laodelphax; species Laodelphax striatellus. Next base: position 27,038,281 of record CM029532.1, on the reverse strand, counting down.
CTGATAGAAAACCAAAGTATTATCACTCTGAATGTTCACGATTTATCTATTGGTAAGAAAGACTTGTTAATTATTTAGTTGAATTGTCATAATTATTAAAATTGTAAATGTTTCCATTATATGCTGTAGTTAATAAGTTGATTGTAAAAATATTCTAGATTAGCTTATATTTATTGTCACTGGTGATCATTGTAAAGGTATTTAGAATGCATTGTAAATATTCTATACTATCCACCTGTTTTAGTGGTATGTAATAATTTCAAATAAATAATTTATTCATAAATGAAAAAATCTTGTTGCTTTCTTTCACTCAGTCATAAATTCTTCTATTTCCTCTCTGGTATTCTGTCTCCAAAAAGGTTAATGACGTGATAATGTGATTTAAAGTCATTCATGAAAATTAATCTGATACTGTATGAGTTAAATTATGTATCTCATATGGAAATATTGCCTTATATTATTGAATATTTTATAAAATAACCCCTGAATCATTGATGTCACAACACAGAAAAATTCAGAAATAAGATAAAATTAAATTTTAATGAGGACAGAACTTAGTTTCTGACATTCAGCCTGAGAGATCTCACACTCAACAATAGCAATAGTATCAAGTTCCTTGGATTAATGTTTGATCAAAAATTGACCTGGGAGCCCCATTTACATAAATTACATTTCTGGTAAGTTAGCTAGAGTTATTTATTTGTTATTATTTACATGGTACATACATGGTAATTATTATTTATTTTCAGAAAAATGTAACAGGAACTCTTACTTTGCCTTTTTTCAAAGCATAATTGCCGATGAACTTTTAATATATGGGAACAGCAGCCCTTTCAACAAAGTCTTATTATTGCAAAAATGGCAATCAGAATCTTGTCACGTGCAGACTATCTGGAACACTGCTGATCTCTCTTTCAAAATTTAAATTATTGACAGTCATAATGTCAAGTTGTCAAGATGCGAGACAGTCAAGTCATAATGTGACAGTCAAGATGCAAGATTCATTCTTATGATACAAGGTGATCACATTGATATACCATATCAACGGCTTTGCACAAGCTTGAAGCATTATGATAGGACTAAGAATCTATAGACAAACTTGGTTTCTCATGGATAACTAACTAGTTAATCATGCTTGTGTTATGTTTCCCATATGACCCTACTTCAGGAAAACTATAAAATTGAATTATTTTTAATAAAGCTATGATAACAACACGTACTCTGCCTATTAGAATAAATAGAATTGGTATATATAATAATATAATTAATATAAATAGTAGACTACTCTAGTTTAATGTTACCAGGTCCATAATATTCAAATATTAAAAAAATCAATTGAATATAATTAGATATTTCAATCAGGAAAAAATTGTAATAAAAATTAACCCTTCAGTGTAAGTTTAAATTCATGGACATTACCACAATAGTCTAGTGCACTAATTACATACCACTTACCAGTTTATTAGTCGTGATCGAAAATTATCAAAGCAATCAGGTACACGAAGAGTAATGCAGACACCATGGAATGTAAGCCTGACAATTAATCGACTTATCTGTTGGATGCTATTAGGGAATGATAGATGGAGCATGAAATGATTCAGTATAGTGATTAGGAAACACAGAAACAAGATTGATTGATAATAAGTAAGTGTTCAAAATTAAGAAAGGTATTAATGTGAGAAAGGAACATTAACAGCAGATTGATGTCATTTGATTAGCAGCTAAATTGATGCTGCTCTGATTTGAGAAGTTTTATAAATTATTTAATAATCCAATTTGTTCGTTAAACCTTTGGGAAAGAATATTGGAGCCGCAGGACGCAAGGTATGCAACACGGTAGCTGCTATAACGATAGTTTATTTCTTGCCGAAAGTAGTATAGAGAGAACCGCCCGCTAATAAGCCCATTAGCTGAGCGTGCTGACTGATGGCTTACACTATAACTACAAATTAAAACTTCTCGATTGGATATTAGCTTGATAGTTCTCGTGCGCTTCCAATTATGTGGATAAAAAAAACTGGCGGCCGAATCACCTGCTTATAATTCCCTTCTCCTAACCGCATATATAGTCAGCGCAAGGTAATGCTTCTGGAATGAATTCATCTTGGACCAACTCAACAAAAGTGAGAGAATGTAAATACTTTTGGACGTAGAAAACTTGACAAGGATTTGTGAAATTAATGGTTTTGCATTTTTGATGTTGATGATGCCCATACATGCGTCCTCTCTCACAAGCCCTTTGATTCAAGGTAATTAGTATAAACTTACTCTGAAATGTACGTGGGTAGAGGTAGAGGACAATATACAAAAATGGCAGATGAAATGGGAATCAAACCCAAGACCGGTGCTTCCGGCTAGTATAGGTTAGTGTAAGTTGAGGCTGTGCATCAGCATAAAAACGTTTCTATGCTGGTATTTTTTTAAAGTTTTACGATTTGGATACTATCATGTTATCAACATGGAATACATTGCAGAGGAAAAAAAATTTTTTTGTTCATTAGTTTGTGGGATATGGGCGCCTAAAGTTGAAATTTTTGGACAGATCATCTCAAAATTGGTTGCAAATACATTCATGAATGTTTGAGCATACATGCTTGAAGGTGTATTGTCTATCACAAGACATAATTAGTTTCTCAAAGTATCAACCTTTGAGAAAAATAACGAATTCCCCATTTTAATTGAAAATTGAGTTATTTTTTGAAGAAATTTTCGAAAATATTTTTTTCCAAATTTCCGAATCTCTTTTTCATGGTCGGATATCCCGAGGTCGGATATGAGGGGTTCTACTGTATTACCCAATAATTTACTTTCCTGATACCATAACATTTGATTTTGACTTTCGTTCTTTTTAAAACCGTTGAAATTTTCCTGATCTCTTAGTAGAAATAGGTTTAATTAATTAACAATAATTGATTATTTGTGAATGAACCAAGTCCTCACTATCAATGTATGTAGTTGAATATTGTCTTATACTCCTCTCCTAAATCTCTTGAGGTCGTAATCTCGAAAGAATAAATCCCAGGTGAATGAATTAAAAACAAACTGATGGAATTGAAACTTGCTTTATACGCAAGCAATCTTGCTATACGTCCAGTACGTCAAAGCATGAGTTAGAATTCACTTCTTTCTTCAACGTTCTCTTAATAAAATATAGGCCTTGTATGATTCAACGGGCATACAGTCCAAAATTTATCGCAGCTATTATCAATCCCGCACGACTTTGATTTCAGTATGTGACCGAATCGGTGAGTTTCTAGAAAGTTTTGCGTGTGGTTTTGTAAGTAAACCTTTTGTGCTGGTGTAGAGTTATTACAGGCGAGCCCGTTATTGTTCAATCTGCAGTCAATCGAGAAGGCGCTATTAGGGTTTTATGACAGGTGAAGATATTGTTGTTGGGTAGATTTTGATGATACGTTTCCAGTTTAATGAAATAAATTGGAGGAAGGTCAGTGTCGATGGACCTTTCTCAGCTGAGCCGAGTGTGTGAACTCGTACTGGGAGCGAGTCGGTGTATGGTGGAGTCGCTTATTAAGGCGGTATCTGGCAAGAGGACCCCGTAAATTCAAGGGAAGACGATTTTGACGTTTGGCGAGCACAGGTCACGCACGAGGGGATGATGTGATACTCTGATAATGATACGGCTGGGAAATGGTGGGAGGGCTGTGCTTGGCCGGGCGGGGGTGGCAATTACAATCACCCTCCAGGCATTCACATCGGGCCCTCTATTTCGTTCGAATATCTACGCTTCTGACAAGTGCCATTCAATGATAGTGCAACTCACTAGATTTCGCTACCAAACTATCAGAAGTAAGAACTGAATACTGTGATTATACCATGACCTTAAATTTGTGAAAAGTATGGAAAGAAGGATGCTACTTTGTTTTGACAGGGTTAGTCCAAAAATCACTTAAAATCTTTCATGAGAGAGTAAAGACTGAAATATGGATAGACCGATATTAGAAAAATTTTCTTATGAATATTTTAAATTTGAAGATAAGGAACTAGGAATATTTGAAATAATTTAGAAAAGTTTCATGCATCACAATATTTTTCAAGAATTGAACACATTCTTGCACACAGGCAGTAATGCCTCTGTGAGAATAATATTGTACTTCGTATTATATCATTCTGTATATCTTTTGTTCATTTCTAGTAGTAGGTGAATTAGTGACTTTTTCATTGTAAAGTAACACTGAAAGATGCTTTTGTAAATATTTTGAAATAAACAAGCAGTTTGAATTGAATTGATAACAAACTTCTAAATACTACACACTGAAAATTAATAAACAGTTTGATAATTCAGATTGGTTTGGGGTTGATAACATCACAATATCTGTACACTTGTTATTGGTTTGAGGTTGATAACAATCATCACAATGTGTTTTTTCTGTACATTACCATGTCAAGTCCGAAAAAATTATTAAAATAAATAAAAAAAAACTAGAATTCAAAAAAATAAGAATAACTGATTTACAAATTGTAAAATGTAGATTGAATATTAGGAAGATACTTTCACTTACTATTGTCAAAATGAAAAGATTTTGATTGCAAGAATGCTGCTGGGAAATATGAGTTAAATATTCAAATAGACTATGCACTATTCTGGGTCGACCAGCCTACTAGGACCTCCAAAACCTAAATTTATTGATAGAGTACAGTTCTTTCAATTCTATCTAAGTTTATTGATCTATTAATGGAGTTCAATAAATTCTTCAAATAGCCAAGTTCTGGCCTACTTGATACCTGATTTTTTAACCTACAGTATTTTGCTTGAATCCAAGAAATTAATATAAACCAGGTCTAATAGAAATAGAATAAAGTAATGTTGTTTCCCATGACGAAAGTCTTGTAGAAAATCCTATTAAAGTAACGACTCTTATTTCACTGTAAAATACAAGTCGTTACTATAGTCCAAAATACCAAGTTACCAAGTCGTTAGAATAAAGTACTCTTTACGGGCCGGTTCATGAGCTCGGGATTTAGCTAAGTCCTAGACTAAAACGGGTGGCCACCGTAGCATTGACAAACGTTAGCCTCGAAACTATGTACTAAGGGCTCTCTATGCTGCTAACCCACTAACCTGTCGAGACAAACGTTTGTCGATGCTACGATAGCCACCCGTTTTAGTCTAGGACTTGGCTAAATCCCGAGCTCATGAACCGGCCCATGTGTGGAATTTCCATGAACAAATTGAATGATTCGACCTCCTGAAGGAAATGTGGATGTGGGTTCTACGATGACATTAACATGGCAGTGAAAGGTGTTGAAGAAATTGGTAGCACGAACATAATTTTTCCAAAGATAGGGTGGAATTGCAATTTGTAACCTTTACGATTGACCTTTTGTAACCGTTGTTTTTATTCGAAAACAGATTAGAAATGGTGGCTGACACGGACTTCTGACGAGTCAGCTGATGGGATCAGTGACGGAAAACGAAAGCGAAAGGTCGAAGGCCGTGGACGGCAGTTGGCAGTTTGGAGGGCGTCAGTTGAGAGTTCAGCCGCCGATGGAGTGGAAGCGGTGTCTTGATTTAATGGTCGCGGTCCACCTCTGCCGCTCAACGAACGAAATCCCGGGCGTGGGAACACGGGCACTTTTGCCCGCGGCCACCACGTCCAATCAACCACGTCCCGTGCCTCAACCGTTTCACGGGCTGCTGCCACACCACTCCACTATCTCCATCACTGTTCAACTCGTTCCCCTCAAAAATCTATTATTATTTTGTTCTTCTGCCTCCATTTTATGGTGCTAACCGATTGAGTGTAAACCAGATGCCATCGCGCCCCCAAGCCAGCCATGATCGTACCGTAACGTGGAAAACTGGGTTACTGGAGTGACTCGTAACTAGTGTACACACTGTTTTGCTGTTTAAAATGAGTAGAATAATTGTGGTTCATGCTCTTTTCTATAGGTCAGGATTGAGAAAGAAACTACGTTACATTATGAAACATTGCGGGAAACTGTTAGGCTAGGCGTACACCGGTTAGTCAAGACAAGACAAGACGACATTAGTCACAGTAATTCACATGGCTGCTTATGAAGCAGCACACACCGATGCAATGACTAATCGGTGTGTGTTGCTTCATAAGCAACTATGTGAAGTACTGTGACTAAACGTGACTAATCTCGTCTTGTCTTGACTAACCGGTGTACGCCTAGCCTTAGAGCAAATATTTTGGTCTAGTTCAACTGAATGGAATTGAGAAGTATCTATCTCTTTTGTTATAAAAGTCCCTTCTGTTATAAAAAATGTAAGCAAATATTAGAATTTTTGAAAAGATTAATTTGTTTGAGAAACAAAGTGATGCTATCGTATCCTTATTAGCATTTATTATCATAAATTATAGATAAATTTCTATCAATAACTCGTCTAGCAACTTACGACTCCTAAAGAGCAAGCTCATAAACAAAAATATTTGATAACAGAAAGTGGAAGGTCTAATGAAAAATTGAAAAATGTTTGAAATAATGGAGTATGAGTATAATATACCAAAAACTCCCATGAAATAAATACTGTATTGAATATAATATGTTAGCTCCAAGTTTGAAAATCGCAATAATGATAATAATTGATCTTGAAGAAATGTGAGCATTTTTATTATCGTTTAACAATAAGCAGGATAGAGTTCAATCATTTCAAGTTTGTACTTCAGAACCAGTTTGAGAATCGTATTGAAATAGTTCACGTTTTAGCAAAAATTTATCATTGCAAGAAAATAGATGAAAGAGATTCATCCACAACTTGAAGGGACTCAGTTTCTTCTACATCCAATCTAATTCCATAAAAACTTGTTTAGAATCATACTTACTTCTAGAAAAAGGATTCTCAGCTGCCACCTCTCAATTAATTGTTCTCTACTCAACTAATTAGGTCTTATGTCAACTTGGGCATTGGAGCGCATCAATGTAGGTTTTGTAAAAAGAGCTTGAAATATGGTGACAGGGGAGCACAAAATAAATTAGTCCTTTGAGATTCCGACGAAACCATTCATCCATTCAAAAGATTAAGGGCTATTTGCACAAAAGTGGAATAAAGTTGATCTTTGATTACTCATAAGATAAGAATCATCATTGTTTATTGAAGATAAACCTTTTTAGATTTTTATGTTGCTGCGACTACTCTCAAAAAACAATCACAGCCTCGATAAATTATTCATCCAATTGTTAACCAATGGTTGTGATTATTATGGAGTAATTTAGCAATTTTTCAAAAGAACTAGTTTTATAAATAACGATTTCTAATATTACATATGAATAGGTGCTAATTGCATTGGGGTACCAATTATGCTAGAACGAATCGTGAAGTTGGAACGAGTGTTGAAGAATCAAAACATTTGAAGCAGGATTTTTTTGGTGTCGCTAGGATGGACCGACATAAGCCAGACGAGTGTCGGCCCTTTGGCTAATATGACTCCACTTTACCTCTTCTGTTGTGAAAGCCATGAATCACACAAGCGATGACAAGCCATTAAACTATCATAACCTTCGAGCCATTCATCACATTTATTTGACAAAACGCCAAGACTAGTGAATTTTAGAACGACATTTATTATGAGATGATCCTTTCTCAATCTTCTGTGGACTACAACTGAGCTGAAAATGAATGTGCTATATGATTTACAAGTAAGTTATGTTGTGGTAAGTAGGATCAGCAATAATAATTAAGAAGCTCAATTCGGAAATTAAGAGTTCACCCCGTGCAGCGCAAAGCGCCGCTCACTTCAATTTTCTGAAATTCTTAGTTATAAATAATTGCTATTTTGACTATCTGCAGCTGACAGCAGCTCAGTCATACCAATGAAATCCTACCTTGTACATTGAGACTATTTATAGTCACTGTACTACTTGTAGAAAAACTTTTCTTAGCTCTATCTATGTAGCATTTTCAAACTAACTCGATAGATTTAATAATTTAGTATATTTTAATACCAACAAATGGTTTTTGGTTTTCATAATTTTCTCCCATTTAAAATGATTATTTTTGAAAAACAAATAGAGCCTGCAGAAATTCTATTTTTATCTTTCTTTTGGAGCAAACCGCATCAAAATCACTCCACGTAAACTTCTCCACGAACTTTCCAAAATCTACTCTACACGGCACTAAACTCTTTTAATACAAAAGAGTTTATCACTATCATCATTACCATTATCATCATTACATCAATACTAGTTATCATTGAAATTCAATATCATTTATCTGTTTGTTCATCTTCATTATTCATCTAGTGAGTGATCTGCATAATTTCCAGATAAGAAATAGTGATCAATTTCATAGCCGTAATATTGTCCTGAAGATGATAGCAGTGCTGGTTGATGAGAAACTTCCAGGTGATTTTCAATGCTCATTAGGACATTTGCTCATTGCAAATTTTCGATCAAGTGAGCAGGTTATTTTTGTTGTTGAAAAATCAGTTAAACGTAACAGAAACATTCAAGATTTCCTTTATATCTATTTTTCACTGAACTGCAGTATTTGAAAATTGTCAGGAAACTCTTTATTGAAGTGTTATCTGGACAAATCACCAAATATTACTAGAATTTATCAGTACATTTTAATTACATTTAATTTCATTTTACATTTACATTCCAAGTTAATTTTTATACGAAGTGACCCTCAGCCTCCACAGCTTTCACAAAAAATTATTATATTCTCGTTTAGTAATATTAGTAATGAACTATTTCCTATATAATATAACAAATCAATCACGCATTACCATTTAGAAGGTAATAGTGATTGGTATTTTTTCATGAGAATTATCTTGTATCATGATGAGGCTTTTGGTTTTGAAAAGAGCCTTAGATATCAAATTAATTTCACATCTTAAAAATTGTATTGCTCCGTTATTAAAGTAACGAACTACTTTCATATATCAAACGTAATAACTCTAGTATATTTTACTCTTATTAATCATTGACTTGTGATGAGTTAAGTGGAGCATTATGGGAAATGGGACCCAAATTGTTGATATGAGGTAGTGTTCAAGAAAAGAGTTGGCAATTATTGTGGGGAAAAGTAGATTTCTTTCCAGTCGAAGATTTCTTTTCCCACGAATCAAAACAAAAGAGAAATGTTGTTGAGCGTCCCAGTTTTTTGGTACGGTTTGAATGATGTTAATTGATATAAATAGACTTTCTCGGTGTGGTACCTACGAGCTTATTTGGCAATGAGGTGCGTTTAGAGTTAATCGGCGCAGTGCGATTGGGGATTGGAGGTCTGTTTCAACTTCTGTGACGGGGATGGGGGAGGCGAGGCAACATGCAATTGGAACGGAGCGCAAAGGGAATAATTGGCGGGTAAGTGGATAGCCTTTGCCGTTTCTGCAGTGAGAAAAAACACTAGGAGAGGACGGACTGATGAAGGAAGGCATCAAGAAAACGATCTGCCGGCTAGCACACGATCCCTGACCCACTTTCCTTGCCACACCGCACGGAAAACTCATCTGGATCCGAGATGATAATGGTGATGCCGATGAAGGGGTAACGCCTGAGGGGCACACGATCGCGCAAGGGCTCAGCACCCCGGGCGCCTCTTCACAAACACCCCTGGATCCGCCCACGCCACCAAGAACCTCTTATTATCCAATAAATACTAACAAATTCCCACTTCATTTCCCCCACCAAATACCCTCCAGCTAACGCTCAACCCTTTCCGAGAATTACTGTACTTTCATCACGTTTCTTCTATTGAAAGCCGTCATTAGTCTGCTCTAATTGTATCTTGAGTTACAATTAAATCGTGATTACACTGATTAATAAAAACCAGTAGGAGCTCAGGCAGATGCTGGAATTGATAACAAATTGGTTTGTGAACAGATTATTATTCAATCAACCCAATACCTTATCACTTTATTAGGCAAATCATTCATGAATGTCAAACAGAAGACCTCAAGAAGGAATTTGTTAGGAATGTGAAAATTTCAGTTTAAAATCAATGTTATTAATTTGATAACAATTTTCATTGCTCATATTTATTCTTACTCATTCAGACATACTTATTCAGACTAAATACTGTAATACTGTAGGTAATACTGTAGGATGATTCGATGATATCAATCCAAATAATGATAAAAAAATATTTGGTTAGTCTAGTATTATCTTCTGGTTCTCGGTGAATAATGGGAGGGTTGTGTTTATATCAAATAATCAAATTCATAATAAAGTTGGGATGAGAAGGGGCACATCCATTAGAGCAATTGAAGAAGAGATAAACTTTTTGCATAGCTGCTAGAATTTCATACCTTTGAAAAGAACAACTTTGTTGTGCTTTGGTGAATATGTGAAATTGCTTTCAACTGATTATAGGCTACCTGTATTTTTATTGATAGCTAATGTTCTACTCAATGGAAAAAGCACAAACAAAAAGGACATCCGAATTTCACGAGTGATTGAGATTCCTGTAGGAATTTTCGAAAGTGAAAAGCTGTTTCGAAAATCGATATATTTTCTCCGTGGCATACCTCTGAAAAGTAGCCTACTCAAATAGCTAATTTCCTTGCAAATATTATTATGAAATGAAAAATACAAAACTTGGCAAGCCTTTGAAATTATGAATCCCCAATCCAATAAATCTCATTCTCCATGACTTACTAGTAATTCCGATATTAAAGTATGAAGAAGTTCTCGATTTGAGGATTCATCCATGCACCTAGAGTTCACTTTTCTAGATTCAAGTGAGATTTTTGGATATTGAGCACACCAATCAAAATAAGGTTTCACAGTAGAAGTTTCAGCCCTATCACATTATAGTAAATGATAAGCCCGTGATGACTGTACGACGAAGATTACATAGGGATCTGTACAGTCAAATACTCCCAATTATATTCTAGTAATTTCATGTGGCCACCTTGAGGATCACTGGGCACTTATTGCGTTGTATTGTTCTATTTGGTATTGGAACAGTGAATGATCAATCAATAATCGCTGAGGAGAATTTCTCCCTATTGCATCAATCATTTCATTATCTGAATAAATGAAATGAAATAAATCAGTTAAATGATTTCATCACTCCATATGAAGTGTATTAATTAACACATTCACCATTTGAAGAATTCCTCGTTTTATATAAAGGCTTATTCTGCAAATATTGATCAATGTTGCTTGTGTAAATAGCTCATCTTGCCTTGATTATTCAAATGAGTTGAAATAGATTTGTTCATTCACAAGACCATTGTATAGTAGATAGAAAACATACTCATATTATAAAACAAGCTCTTATTATATTTACTGTATTACAAAAGTTTCTGTCATTGATACGACAATGTCGTTGATACTCATTTAAATAATATTTTGAGTAACAGAGTGTTCCAAAGCTCTTATTACTATAGATTACTATGCAAATGTATTTGTACATTTTTTTAAATAAAGATGATTCAATCAATCAATCTATTACGGTGAACAAGTTTGCCATATATGTGTATCTCAATTTGAATTTCTCACTTGACTGGTGGTCAAGAGTTTCAGCGATACAGAATCTCATTCTGTTTGAGATTCCACCATATCGCTGTCTCACTCCTTCAGTTATACTGCATTCCAAACTAATCACTCCATCTTGAATAAAAAAATTATGTTCAGATGTTGGTACAATATTGAACTTGATTGTAGTGTACGTACAACAACTTGAGAATATAATGTAGTTGACGTTCAGAGTGAAAGGATGTGCTTATACTTTGTTGTAGTGCTCATCCTGGGTAAATGACGACAAAATCCTATGCGTTTGTTATGGGTTGACAATCGGTCTGTTGTGTTGCAGCGCTATTGTGGTGTCTTGTTCGACAACACTGCTATTAAGGAAGCTTGTGGCGGTCGAAAAACCACGAGCCATGTATTAACAACCAGACACCTTGACACGACATGTTTTACATATCTGTATGCAATGTGTGTTGCGCGATAATAATTGGTCATATCTAATAATACCAAGCTTTTGTTTGAATCGTGCAGCAGTGATCAATGATGTGTGGAGGTGCGGCGAGCGACCTGCAAGACGCAGCAGCAATTGCTTCTACTGCACTTTTCTGACACTCTTGCGGCCTCCCCTGATGGAAACTGGCCGTGTGTGAATCGCGATCTCTCCCTCAATCATCACCGCCGTATCGTGAAATAAACAAGAGGATAATAATAACATTGCCTTTCTCTTCACTCTCTGAGTTGTGAGTATGCTACGCTATCTATGGTGACATGAAAACTAATCTTTTAAGGAAAATAAATATGATCCTTACAGAAATAAGATTATAAGATAAAGAAATCTTATCCTAAATAAAAGATAGGAGTTACGCAGATTGATGCTATGAATCAACAATGACAATACAAAATTACTGTTTGACAAAAGTGGTATCAATTATCAAGAAAATCAAGAGAGAATAACTTTTCTCTCAACAACTGGAGTTGTATATGCGTATGAGTAAAAGTGCATCTGAATTATGTTTGTCAATAACATTTTCTTCTGCAAATAGCAGTTTTTGCTTACTTGGATGATAAAATCTTTCCATTGAAATAAACTACTTGTTAGGAGATATGTTAGGAGACAATTGTTTTTGAATTCTTATAGAAAAAGTAAGGGGAAGTTCTTGAAGAACAAATAAAAACCTGGCTTTTGCGATGGATAAGGGGCCTCAGTTGAAACTTTCCTGGATAGTGACAAATCTCATAAAAATATCTGGTCAAATTTCATATGTCGTCTTGTAAATGTCGGCCTGTTTCGTCTGGACTATTCATTATTCATATTCAGTTGGCTAAAATCAGCTATATTCGAAGAGCAGATGAAATAAAATCCTTCATCTTTACTTGAATAAAAAATTGTCAGATGTTTCAATATCGTATGAATATTATCACCCAATTATCCTTAACCAATGAGTTTTCGGTAAGAGTTTGTAACTAAGTAGGCTTTTATTGCAGTGCTCAGCCCTACTGGGTAAAATGATGAAAATATAAATTGTTCTGATGTTTTTCCGGTCTGAAAAAATCCTGTTATTTTGTTTATTGCATCAAGTTATTCATGCAGGAGTTACATCCATAAGAGTTACAGCATTTATGAATCAGTATGGAGGTTTCTAAAAATCGTGCATGCTAATCAACTCAGAATCAAATTGTAGAGTTTTTATGGAAAATTTTCCCTTTCGTTTCAGTGTATTGGGCCTGAGCGCCGCCTGATGACTAAATTTATGCACTGTGCTGTATATGCGTATGAATATGACTAGATGAGGCCTGTTGGGCCTCATCTAGTCGTGAATTATTAATGAAGACTGGATAGAATTGCCTTTCAAAATCCAGGCAATTTTATATAATATGGTGATGTGAAAAACAAATCTTAGTGAAATAACAGGATCTATAAAATAGATCTATGTTGAAGATCTTTCCCAATAAAAGACTCATGCTCACTTGGCGTGGATTTCTGAAGCCATGACAATAAATCTTTGAAAAAGATTGGTAATTTGAAAATCAAGAGAAATAGCATGCTTTTGGTTCAACTGGTGAATGTATATTATTTACAATTGCCATGTATTCTCTGTGACCAATAACAACTATGCAAATAGCAGTTTTGAATTCCTATTGAATAGTGCTGGAAGCAATCGTGAGATGAAATACTAATTGTAATGAGAGATGCCATAACATACGTTGTTCAAGCTCTTGGTGAGTTGTGTAGTGCAAAAGATAAAATTCAAGAACTCCATCTATTTGCAATGGATAAGGCCTTCGTAGTCGATTTATCTCTCAAATGGAAATAACTCAAGTCGGTAAATATACTGGAATGAAAGCTTCCGTAAATGTAGTCATCCGTCTATTAATCATTATAAATTCCAAGCTCTTTTGTCAAAAGATGCAGTGTGCAAATAGAATCCTTCATCTTTACATAAAAATCCTGTCAGGTTTCACCGCCAGCCAATGAATTTTGCCTTTCACAGTTTTCGCAGCACAACCGTTCAAATTCTTTCCACGTACTAATTGAACAACTTTGCTGTGCGAAATCTCACTTCCACCTGAAAATAGCTTCCCATTACTTATCAAATATCGTTGATTTCCATTTTTTGTTATTTTTCAACTTCCTTACGAATTTCCTAAGTTCAGTTACAGAAGTTTGCAACAGTCTTTCTAAAATACGTGCAGCCCTTTGCTCAGAATTATATTAATTAGAGCTTTTATGAAATTGTTATTTATCTAATGTTGATTACGAATACAAATGAATATTTGATTGTGTGATGAAAATTGACATGGCTAAATAGATCGTTTCTATTCTAAATCAAATCAAATAATCTTATTCAAAAGTTATCTGAGAGTCTACACTCAGTAACATTGAAAGTGTCATGATAATACAAGAAAAAAAGTTATTTATAATATAACAATAAATTTTTATAAAGATAATAATAATAATAATTCGTTTATTTCACTGCATTTTTACAATTATTTGTAATACAAATACATACATTAAGCATAATGATTGAACATTACAATTGGTAACACAAATACATGCTTAAGCATAATGATTGAATGAATAGATAATATTAAGCATATAACAGAAAAAACCACAGTATCCCTCTCTGTGAGCAATAACAACTGTGTGTTGAGGATGTCTCGCTCTCCTGATGAGTCAACTTAATTATAATACAATAACAATTTTGAGGTATCAAACAATAAAGTAAAATTTTATGCAATAATCAGTGTTTTCAAGATGGGATTAGAATCTTTAACAATAAATTACCCAGAAAAAATAATAGCAGTAGTAAAAAACAAACCTAGATTTGAATGAAGACAGCAAGAAAATTGTAAACAATATCATCACCTCTATTAAACGTTTTCATTCATAGAAATTCCAAGTCTATTTTAAACAAATTGTAACTGGATGCAGGATCTGATATATTTGATTGGGTTTATTGAAAAGTCGGTGCCTTAACAGCATGTAAAGCAGCCACCTACTTCTTGTGAAGGAGTTCTTTTAATTTATTATAAGATTTCGACAACTGCTGGAATCTCTTCATCCATAACTGGAAACTCTGAACGTCTTAAATACACAAACTTCAAAAATTTATTTCAAATAGGGTATCAACACTAAAACGCCAAATTCTCTATACAATACTTCAGTTGGATATCTTATGGGTCTCTTTAAACATATTTTATTATTCTTTATAAAGAATTATGAGAGTTATTAGAAATTGAACTCCCACAACTTCCCCAGGATACAATACCATAGCAGAGATAATTGACTGTATCTGCCAAGAATACCATTCTTGAATTGACAGTGATAGATGGGAAGGACGTTTCACTTAATTGGACGAATTTATAAATTCATTTTCTAAGTTTTTAGAACTCAGCCTGTGGAAATGTGCGAGCTCCACGTAAGTAAATGTACATCCAGTACTACACCTAAATATTTTATTTCTTTGTTTCTTTCATAGGACATCCACAGCTGTAGTATGGATAGCTGGCACAATTTATATTATGTGATACTAGTTTGCAGTCAGTATTGTCTGGAGGCAGTCAGAGGACGACAACCATAGGGAAGAAATCTAGTTTTTGAGATGTTCAATTAATGGAGACTATTCTTTTGCTTCAGGACTTGGCATCAAAGCATTTAGTAGCTCTCTGGAAAGTGATTGCTGAACTGGCCAAGTTTTCAAACTATATGACTGTGTCATCCGCAAAGAGAGTACAAGGAGCAATTCCCTGAATTTATATTTTAACAAATCATTTATACTATATTAAAGACAAAGCTGGCCCAAAACATATTCCTATTGTGAACTCCAAATATTCACATTTAATAGTGAATGCAGTCTTTTTTATCAAGCCTAATTTTTATCTTCTGAATTTAAATATGATTCAAAGAATGATAATGCAATACCTCTTGTTCCTATTGCTTACATTTTATCACATTACAAATTACATGGTCAATTGTGTATCAATGCTTTTGTAAGTCAGAAATATTCCTAAGCATTTATTCACATTATCTAATTTGCTCAAAATTTCTCTTGTTACTCTAAAATTGCATCGGATGTACTCATACCCTTTCGAGAATCCATATTGATTACATGAACAAAATGTTGTGTTTTTCAAATAGGATCAGCCTCGACTTTACACACTATTCAAATTACTTTGGATATACTTGAGAGTAGGAGATAGGACGATAATTTACAGAAGTTCAGTCCTACTACCACCCTTATAGAGAGGAATAACTGTCGCTATTTTCATTTCATCTGGAAAATACTGTTGTGCCAAAGATTTATAACATCGCACCTTAAATCACATATTTGAAGAATTTTCTATCAGACATTTTGAATAGATTCGCATCTACTCCCGGAGCAGTACCTTTTTAAGCCCCAATATGTTATTTCTCCTTCACAGGCCGTAGCTGGATAAAAGAAAATGACCTACAAATGATCTATCGACCTTATACTGGATATGATTTGGATTTGAACCTGTCTCTTTGTTTATTCGAAATTTTCTGTCAACATCAATGAAAAATTTATTAAACTTTTCAGCCATTGTTCACTTTGTGGATTTTACTACTCTACCATCAGGTATATTAATTTCTTGAATAACATTTTGGTCTCAAGATTTGGAATCAGTATCTTATCATTTATAGTTTTCACACCTTTTCAAGTCCTTACCGCTTTACAAACTCATTTCTATTTCCTTTGCAGAACAATATCATTTTCAAAATAGTGTTGTATTTTTATCTAATATTGAACATTAATCAAGTTCATTTGTTTTATTTTTTATTATTCCTTTTCCTTACATTTCAATAACCCTTTAGTTATCCAAGGTTTTCAATTTTTATTTCTATTACTACTTTTCTGCTTCGAAGATGAACACGAATTAATCTACTATTTTATTTTTCATTTTAGAATCTGCTAAAAAGCTACTTTAGAATCCTTTTTAATAGACTCCATCCCATTTTGACACTTCATTAATTTTAATTTTAAACAGGTGGTCGTCAAAAATAAACAATCATAGAGTACAGGCTTCTTATTAGGCTTTAACTACTATTTTTATAAACTGGATTCGCCCATAATAGCTTCATGATCTGTTATAGAACAATTGATATAGCTGGGTTCAATGTACATATCTTAGATTTGAGAAACAGATGATCAATATGATTCACGATATAATGAATGTCTAGTGCAACGTGTAAATAGGTGGTATAACCATATTCAAAAGCATATTCTATATTTATGACCTATTTGGTTAGATCATTACCCAAAATATCAATATTGTATCTCCAATCAAGATTAGTTTTCATAACAAGTCGTTTGATTAAGGAATATCTCCAAATCGTCAAAAAGAAGAAGCGTCGGTATCATTAGGTGATTATACAATGCTGTACAGCAAAACTCTACTTCCATATGTTATTTTAAAATTTAAAGAATTAGTATTACCAATGATTTATATCCAGAATATCTAATTTTACTCCATGTTGTCAACATAAATTACTATTCCATCAGATTTATTAAATTTTGTTGGTTTCACAACCTTATTATAATTGTTCAACCTCGAAACCAGAATCTTGTGATAGCCACGTCTCAGTGAGAACTATTAAATCATATTTGCATCAATACTAGATAAAAATAAACACAATTTCATCAAGTTTTATTAATATTCTTATGTTCAAATGAAAAACTTTTAACGATATTGAATGAAAAAACGTTTGATATCTCGTTTAAATTTTTAAATTAATTGTTTACATCTGTCTATAAGATCAAGATCTCTACTAAATCACAAATTTCCATTGAAAATTAAAATAGAAATATTAGATGAATAGAGTTTTTGTTTTAAACCTAGATTTTCTTGAGGTCCATCATTTTTCCTTGTATAGGCTTTCACCTTCTCCTTTCTCACAAGAATCTTACCATCTCTTATCCAAACAAACCGATATCCTTTCTGGGTCGCAAGTTTTTCGTTTCTCTGAACAGTTCCATTGTAGTGGGGGCAGATGCTGATAAGCGTAGAGACCGACACAGCGTCTTCGTAGAAATCACACCTCCATTATCTTCACTAGCAGCTTGTTTGAAATCGGCCAGCCAGCCTCTTTGTCTTGTCTTCGAACAGATTTGAAGACAATCCCGGCCTGATTTACTTTTCCCGAGATGGTAGTCTATGTACTTGAGAGATGACATTGGAAACAACAGGAATGGAAATTTTGAAGGAAAAAAAGGAATGAAATTAAACAATTTTTTTAAGTACAGCCATCAGTCTCATGCTCAGATGTACATCTGATTTATCATTGCACTATAAAAAGATTAATCTGAGCTTTCGAAATATTGTGAACAATCGAGTTTGAATGCATATCATTTGAAAAATCCTTTATGTGGTAAAATTTTTGCCTTCATATAGTAGTAGTAGTAGTAGTAATAATATTAGTGACAACCGCCATTATTTTCATTAAAAATATGTTTTCTACTGTATTATTTCTATCTGCTTCACATAGAAATAATAATCATATATGGGTTGATAACTATTTTTAGGTCAGCTGTTTAGATGAACTCTTGACGATTTTTTTTTTCAGATAAATAAAAGCAGATCACATGCCTTTAACTTCATGCCTCAAATTTTAAAATAACAATACAATATGGAATATTTTTAAATTTCAAATTCCTTTTGATTTGCCTATAAGATAAATTAAAATCAGAAAAAAAGGGAATAGGAGCAGCTTATGTGTTTCGATATTTTTCTCAATTCTAGTAATGGAACCACTGGTTTTACCAACAACATCAAGAACAAACCGGAAGGCTATTTCCTGTCCAGCTGATTCTCTGTCACTGTCTCAGCAGCTGAAATAATAATCTTGTCTCCACTCACACACTCACTCTCGCTCACTCTTCATCTCATCATTTACAGCGGGCAAGGAGTTTCTCTTCTTCTGTTCTGACCAAAACTGATTCTTAAAGGATCAATTTCTCTTTTTTGGGTCCTTTAGCAGTTATCACAGGGATGAGACCCGGCATAAACTAATTTTGTATCACAAGCCTCCTATATTCCAAAATTTCGTCAAAATCCGTTGGGGGCCGTTTTTCGAGATCCGTTGGACAGCCATATAAACATATAAACATATAAACATATAATATCGGGGTACTGAGCTCTGCTCCGGGTAGGGCCTACAAAGGCACAGGAATGGAAATTTTAAAGGAAAAAAGGAATGAAATTGTCAATTTTTAAGTACAACCATTTGGGGTCTTATGGTTCGGAATCATCAGATGGGTATCTTTAAAAATTAATCTCAGCTTCTTTAAAAGACATATGAATAATTGAGTTTTGAATGTATATTATTTGAAAAATCGCAATTCTGTGGTAATATTTTGCTTCGTAGAAATGATGATATGGAGTTGATATAGCAGGATTCTTTTAACTTGTCACAAAACAGCTGATTTTAACGTTAGTAAACGAGCGTACATCAATCAGCTGTTTCTGACAATTTACTAGAATCCTGCGTTATAACTTATTTTCAGCTCAGCTGTTTCTTTGATTTGTCCCAGGGACGACTTTCTCGAATAAAGGAAAATAGATTACAAGGCTAACGTTTACCTCAAATTCTGGGAGCACACAATACAGAACAATATGGAATATTTTCAAAATTTCTAATTCCTTTTAATTTTCTATAGATAAAGAAACTGGGGAAATCAGTATGTAAAGGGAATAGGAGCAAGTCATGTGTTTCGATATTTTTCCCAATTCTAGCAGTCGCATCATTGCTTAACTGCAAAAACAACAGTATTTCACGAAAGTGATCATGCGGATTGAAATATTACTGTCCCAGCAGCTGAAATAACCTTGTCTCAGCTCCTGCTGTCTCAATCACCGCTCTCACTCTTTCTCACTACTTACAGCTGGAGAAATTTGTTTTGCTGGTCAGTTGATTCCCAAAGGATTGATTCTTTCCTTTTTAAGGTCCTTTAGCGAGTTATCCCTAGGATGGAGACCCAAGTGCAAACCACCCTTGAAAATTACAAACCTCCTATATTCCAAATTATCCAAAATCGTTAGAATAGCTTGCGTTTTCGAGATCCTGCTTTATATACATAAATACATAAATACATACAAGCTGTTCATGAATCCCTGTATCGCGCTCCCGAGCTCTGCTCGAGGATATCGGGGGACCGCCACCTTAAATGTCTTTACAAGAATGGGTACAATTCCCCTAAAAAAGGAATTTGAAATTAAACAATTTTTAAGTAAATACTCCCTATCAGTCTTATACTGAATCATCATTGCCCCCATCAAAAAATCAATCTCAACTTTATTATGAATAATCCAGTTTGAATGCTCCCTACTATTTGAAAAAATTCACGCACCTTCACTTCCCATCTATAATATTATTGTCATCCCCATCTCATTTTAACTTTTCATCTCATCCCCAAATATTTTATTATGTTTTTATATATGATCCCCTTGTACGTCCAATCAATTTTGACGAAGCAGCTCATCTCACAACGTATTCCTGCTGAAGCTCATCTTTACTCCTCATACTTCATTTGTCTCTTCATTTTTTGTCTTCATCCACTCTCAACTTCCCTAAGGATTTTGAAAATAGGACAATACAGAACAATGTGATATTTTAAAATTTCTAAGAAAATTTTCGATATAAATTGAAAATCCAGAAAAGTGGGTAGCAACATATTGTTTCGAAGAATTTTTATTTAGTAGTGAGACAGTGACAAGAAATAGGTAGTTATTGTATTTTCACAGTGATCAAATTTTGAAATTTGTGAATGAATAATTATTTAACGGTTCTCAGTTATAATTTAGTTTCTTTCTGTCAATATTTCTTTTAATCTGAGCTGGAAATAGTTTTTATTTCATTTTTTGAATGCAGGGAATTTTAATTTCGCAAACTGATTTTGTATCCACAAACCTCTATTTGAAAAATTTCGTCAAAATCGTTAGGCGTTTTTCGAGATCCGTACTACGCACATAAATACATGCTCGGTATTGCGTCTGAAGCAATATGAGGAATTTAAAGGAATGGAAATTTAAATTGAACAATTTTTAAAGTACGACCAAATAACAATACAATATGGAATATTTTCAATATTTTTAATTCCTTTCAATTTTCTGTAGATAAATTTACAAATAGAAATAAAAGGGGTTTGAGAGCAGCTTATGTGTTTCGAATTTTTTCTCAATTCTAGTAATTTAACCGCTGGTTTTACCAAAAAGGTTAGTGTAGTTGTGTATTTCATGAGTGATCATGTGATTGAAATGCACCGTCTCAGCTGCTAAAATAATCTTGTCTCACTCCCACACTCACCGCTTTCACTCTTTCTTATCATTTACAGCCGATGGAAATTTGTTTCTGCTCTCAGCTGATTCCTAAAGGATCGGTTTTCCTTTTCAAGGTCCTTTAGCGAGTTATCCCAGGGATGAGACCCGGCGCAAACGAATTTTTGTATCATAAACCTCCTATATTCCAAATTTCGTCAAAATCGTTAGAGCCGTTTTCGAGATCCGTTGGACATACATAAATACATAAATACATACATAAATACATAAATAAATATAAACATACAGAAATTGCTCGCTTAATATAATAGGATAAACATATAAACATACAGAAATTGCTCGCTTAATATAATAGGATAGTACATGGTATGCATCTTCTCATACCACATTACTATTCAAGAGAGGACCTACAGTACCACTAAACATTTGAAAGACCCTCTTCTTTTTAATCCATATTATAGATTGTGGAACTTAGATGCTTAATATTCATAGTCTATGTCCACCAGAGTAATTTATAACTAACTAGCTCAACAAAATTTTCATATCTTTCTACCGAGAGTCATGGAATAAAATGGTAAACTGATTCATAGTGATTTTCCGCTTTGAAGCTTGGAAAACATCATTCATCTCTTCATTTATTGTGATCTTCACTAATAACCAGGTTAATCTCGAAAACTATAAAGCTACTATTTATTTTATCATAACTATTAGCAGAGCCTATTCTACTTTCCATTTTCACTTTTTCTTTTCAACTCTGCAATATTCTAACTCTATTGATAGAATTGTCTGTGCTATTATAGCATTCTGCACCAAATTCTATCAAAAATATATTGTATGACATCAGCTTCTCCCAAATTTTGTTTGTTCTTGCTGGAAAACAGCAAGGCATATCACAAATGGTATTACTATCTCATTTAAACCGAAAAAGGCACAAATTTCTAAGCAGACTTATCGAATGATAATAAATTGTCACTCTTGTTCAAGAAGAAATCAGTCTGAGAAGAGAACGTCGTGTATCATTGTAGCATTCATCCAACAACCACCTGCTAAAAATAGATTTCTATTCTTAAACGTTGCTGGATTTCAAACATTGTCATCTGAAGTGCTTCTAAGAACAGGACCTCACTTGAAGGAAAAAATAATTTATTACTAAATAGAAAAAATGATAAGGAAAGTATCACAAAATTTTTATAACTGTTGAATGCATTAGTCTATTGTTATTGCGATAGACTTATCAAATTGTTTATTGCATACACCTAATAGCAGAGATAGTTCAGCAATATGACTGTTTGTAGAGTTTTGAATACGGAACGATTCGCCATTGGAAACTTTGAGAGCATACTATGGCAGGGAGGAGAGGCGCCCGCATATTTTACAGCATGAATATTGCATGAGGCGGATGGTGTGCAAATTATTGTTGTGAATTCAAATGAAGGCCCGTTGAGCTTATGTGATGTGGGAGTCACAATGAGTTATTGCAGCTTCAACTGTTCATTTGAAATAGATCGCTAGTCGAGTCATAAAGTCTGCAATTGATTGAGGTGAGTGATCCCTGTATCTCATAATACCTACAGATGATACATAATACTAATACTCATAAAAGTGAGAGATGAGAGTTATGATGATCTTGAAAGGGTCTCATAGTGTAGAGAGTGGTTTAACTGAAGAATATATTAAATTTTCTTTTAATCTATTCAGGATTAGAGTTCAAAGGGGAATCAAAAAGCAATGAATCAACGGAAAATGAAGGATTAAGTAATTGTTATTTGAGATAATTTCATTTCACGTTTGAATGAAATGGTATTCCACGAGATAGCCTACCATATTTAATCAAGCATAACGCGTATTTGTATATAACGTGCAGAAATGAATATGTAAATGTAAAAGTATAAAAAGAAATGTGACACTTGCTTTCTCTTGTATTTTAACTTTTGCCACACTTTTTCAACACTCTACTGTGCCTACTTTTACACCCCTCTTTATATATATTTCCACTATCGGAAGGAGAATATTACGGCGCAATTATATAAATAATAATTATATTTCATTATAATAATTATTGCGAATAACAATTTTGATGACTTATTTTCCCAGAGTTCGTGAACTTGTAAGTTTTTGAAAACACCACATTTCCTAAAGCCTTTTACAACTGCTTTAGTTTCTACTAAATTCTACGCACTTAAAATCCACATCGTAATAATCCTAGATTTTGAGATAACAATTCTACGGAAAAAAGTACGGGTTATACACTATTAGTATGATAAAATAATCTGATGAATGAAATTGATTGGTTAGATAAGAATCATCCTGAAGTTTTTTGTCTAGCCAATCTCTTTACCCCTTTTCAAGTGATATTCTATGAATTTTCTGAGAAGTGTGTGAATCGTTTAGTTTCCCACATTAAGCGGTGAGGTCGAGTCTGTTTCAGAAACAAGGGTCTGGTCTTCCGAAAATGCGACTAAACGTGTTATTTGAGCTTATAAAATGTTGTGAACTGATCCCGCCTACCCTTCTAGTGGGAAAATAATCATTGTAGAAAATAAAAATAATAGCAGTGCTAAAGCTAGGTGTATTATGATTTTTAACTGACCCGACCTTGATCTCTAATTATAAGACTTGCCCGAGGGTAAGCGGGTGGATCGCCCGGGGAGGCGGGGCTCGGGGCAACCCTGGCGCCTAAGGCCTTTGCTAGGGACGGGGGTCACCTACCTACTCTACCTCTAAACGTTCAGATCTAAACCGCCAGTTGTACTCTTCAATTAAAATACATTGTATATTTTGTTTCAGCAAAACAGCCCTTTTCCCCTTCAAGAGTTTGATACTGAACTGTGGGAATCGAGTGAAAACACTGGATGAAAAACTAGAAGAGACCTATCTCAACCCAAGCAATCTTTAACAGAACAGTTAGCTGTTTTGTAACCTAACATTATTGGTAAGAGTATGTGATTTCATCTTTAGATATACATCTAGTCATGAATGATTTATATATCTGGATTCACTGATTTATATCACTGGAGGAGAAATTATGTATTCAGTTGAATCAAGCGATTATTTTCATCAAAACTCAAAATAAATTGAGTAAATTATGACAATTAAAGAATCATACACAGTAACTGCACATGAAATACGAATGAAGTGATCCGTGAGTTCAAAACAATAGCTGTGTCTGAGGTGAGGAAAACAGTGTTGAATGAATCTGAAATGAGCTGCTCAACACTTGGACTTCGCTTCACTCTTGTTCGACGACACATTATTGGATACAAGTTGTATACGTTATCACCTTCGGATCTGGGTGGCCCTCTCAATAAACGGCCAACGCCGGGCCACACAGCCGAGAGCCGTTACTACTCTCTTACCTCAACCCCCCTCCTACCACTCAGCAACTATAATGTCATCTTAGATACTCATTCACAAAAATAGAGACCTCACATTGTAGTATCTCTTACCAAATTTCTAGAAATACCTTGATGGTATTGTAATTGGTTAGTTGTTCAGATTGAAGATAACAGAGTTTTTGGGGGTAAAATCCTATTTTTATCAAATCGGGCTTTCAATTGAAGTTGTAAGATATTCCATGCAATAAAAGTATAAATCACAATTTATTGTCATGAATCACTTACTCAGATATGCTGTAGGCTGATACTGTATAGTGTTGTAACAGCTACGTGTTACAACGCTTATAAGTCGAGATTCTGAAGGAATTATACAATGAGAAAAGCACAATTCTAAAATATGTACAATATTATTTTGTTTAATATATTGACATTTTTGCTATATGATTCAACTATATTGAATGTACTCTCTTCTACAGTTTGAAGCTGAAATGATGCCTTGGGAGAAAATTGGGGAGAAGATGAGCATTTGGCTTCGTGCTAGTGCCGGTGTCTAATCACAAGATTAGATAAGAGACTTGCACCTGTTATTCCCATAAGGGTGACCACTTTAGGCCTTTTTTCGCTGAATATGATTCATTCATGAGAATCAAAATCGCTTCCCGGGGGTTCGGATCCCACCTAAAGCTGTAGGTCCACTCATCTCTCATCATCATCTGTCCCATTACCCACGCACAACGGGCACGCTGTGGACATCACCACAGCAAAAAAAAAAAATAATAATAATAAAATACGCTGCGTAATGAGAAATCGGTGCTGTGAGTGTCACTTGCATTGCAATATTGCAGGACACGTTAATATTGCGTTATTTTTCTTCCCTCCTCTTCAGACATGAGGGGCCATGTTTCTAGATTGAATTAGTTCATACGAAGCTTCATATATAGTTTCATTGGTTGATTTGTGGAAAGATGATTGGAGCTTCATTGAAAATCTTATACTACGAGTATTATGATAGGAATCTAGTGACACAAGCTGTCAATTATTAGGATTCTTTAATCTCCAAGTAGGAGTTCAAAAGAAATGTGGTAAATCATTGAGAAATGTATAATCAAATCGTAAATGAAGAATCAATTTATTGCCGAGATTCTCTGAATTCAATAAACTTGAACTTCCACTCCCACTGTTTTCTCAGCTTGAACTGCAACCAACTTTCTTGGCTGCAACTACTGTGAACACGGAATCTGTAGCGTATAATCAGTATATCAGTTACAACGCTGTAGATCATTCGATATTATAATATTTTCGTCGGTTGTGGTATATGATATGGCGAGTTTATCATGGTGATGAATATTCACAAATAAAGAATCAAATTCTCGGCAGCGCAGTTGTTTCTACGAAACGGACCTTTATCTTTCTGAAATCGATTATGTTGAATATCAAATATAAATCTTGTCCGGAATAGTTCTGAACAATATATCAACTGGGCTGAGAAATAATGTTTGGAGGACTGTGAATTCTTCAGTTTCTGAATTTTTATATGGACACTTCCACATGTGGAGGCAGACCGGCTCATATGGGCTCTCAAGGTGTGGCGGCGGAAGATCTTTCTTAGATAAGGCAATGACAAGTCACAGTTAACAGCTGCTGAAGGCAACGGCGTAAAAAACAACAACAAGGAACGTAATAAATTTTGAAGGAAAGCAAGTAAGATAATAAGGAACTTGATTCGGGCACGAGCTCTCTACATTTTTCTCCCAAATCCAGTTCTTCGCTCTCAGCTGAGAATCTTTATTGACAATAGCGAAGAATCTCGCTTATCTCAGTTCCAATTTGTGGGAATCATGCTGACCCATAAAGATTTAGTTCCATTCAGTTGAAAGTTGGATGATTCTGTTCCACCCGTTATTTTCTCTTTCTATTAATTGAGTTCCAGTTTATTTTACAGATAATATTCACATGTGATCCCAGACTTGTGAGAGTGAAGTGAACGTTGATGCCAAGCTGAAGTAGGAATCGACCTCAAAACCGTCAGCTTCGTCATTTGTCACGTAACGATCAATCATAAAGACATTTCAATTCTATTTTGACTTGAAATAACATTTCTAGATAAAAAGGAATCAAGGATAAGGATGAGCCTCAGCCTATGGAATATTATCTCATAATAGAGTGAGGTTAGTTTAGTTTTATGAGAGTGACTGAGAAAACTCGCTATAACATTCAATTATTATAATCAATATCCACCGAAAACAATATAGCTAATAGCATGCAATATCATAAAATAATAAAGTGTTCTATTGGGTGTTTAAAACAAGAGAGAATAGATCTCAGACAATGAAAATATTGTCACAGACTTTAATATTGTTCACCTCCTACGCTCAAAAAATTGGTTAATCGGTGTATTTTTTCTGCATTGATTGGATGAAGTCAATTAGCCCTAATAGACTCTCAGCTCATCATTGATGAATCATCTTTGAATAGGTGGAAGGGGCCAGTACCTTAATTAATTGACGGAAGTTTCCTTTCAACCGCATAGACAATAGAATTCATTTTCGAACAAAAAGGTCCGCTCCAGAAGATTGCTCTCAATGAATGGCGTACGAGTTAATGGTGGAGTAGCTCATTACTATTTCCGGCATACGGTTAGGCTGGAGTTTGATGACACCAAGTGAATGACTGTAATTCCAACACAGAACTACTTCCATTCATGAGGCAGGCCAGATCAATAAGTATCAGGATGATTAGCGAAAACCTTTCTGTATGCTGTTAAGAAGTGGGAGGAGAAAGTGTGGTGGGTATTTTCGGGCATTTTCGCTGGAAATGGGACTATGATTACGGTTTACTGAGGTCGGTGAGCCAAGCCAACACCGCCTACTTGAAGTCGCTCCCACAAGACACGTTGATTAGGGTGTCTTCATACTCTGTCATTATTTCCCGGATCTTCAGACGGTTTTTGTCGCCGTATTAATTTCAAGTAAGGTCTGGACGGGAGGTTGTGTGTTTTTATAGGAGCCGCTTGTCCCAGCGGACGACATGTTATCATTTCGAAACCGAAAACACACCGAGCCCCTGCAACGAGCGGTCAGACGCTTCTCGGCTCTCGGCTACCTGTATCTTGTGATGATTGTTGCTGGCCGCTCGGCTACCTTGTCCCAGTGCAGATCCTCCCACTTTGCTCCTATAATTACGAGGCATTTCCCCGTCAGAAAATCAGTTCAAACCGCAATCGTGTTCTCTACCTGCCGCCAACCCCCCTCCCCCATCCCGCCCAGACCAAGCCAATAATCACAAATTGGACCTTTGTTTAGTGGCTCCGACAATTATCCTCTGCTGCCTACTTAAACATCCAAAGATAAGGGCTCCCGCAACACAGTACTCAAACTTTGCAACATTGTTTTTTTCAATGGAAACTCAATCATTGAGGCTTCTGCTTCGTGGTCAGTTTTACGTCTGCTTTACGTTTACCCTACTATACTTTTGCGTTTATACTTTGCGTTTTCAGCGTTATTGAGTTCTTCCTAACACAAGGTAAGGAAAAGCCATATTAAGAAAGAAGCAGTAATATGATTCCAAAAATGTATGTTCCATCATCATCAATTACTATACTATTTCTCGATAAAAGTGATTTGATTGCTACTAAATCAGCAAGTAGGCTAAAGAAGGAATGGATTCATGAGTTCTTTGTGAGATAACTTGGCTTGATGTTACCAAGGGTTAGTAAGCAAGAAGTCTTGAGGGTTACCAAGCTACTTACCTTGTAAGTAACTTACAATACTTATAATTAGTATTGTAATCCACCTTATATTTACCTTATGTTGTATTATCCCAAGATAACTAGACAAAAACTCTGTCTAGTAATCTTGGTATTACCCTATATTACTTCATATTGTAGTTATATTAGTATTGTAAGTATACTTTGTATAACTTATACTTCTTACCTTATAAGTAACGGTCCTGTAGCGTTTCGTCCGAGTAGCGAGCGATTCGTCCGACAGCAATGTCACAGGTAGTTTTGGGATTAGTCAGGATACCTGAAGGAGTATTGTTTCGTTCGACAAAACTTTGACAAATAATAACAGAAACAAGAATGTCTGCATTGGCATAATGCATAATAGAAATTATTACAGTTTGAATAAAGTTGTCACTTGAGCTCTCTTCCGCGGAAATAGCGGCGTTGTCAGATTGTGTAATTGCAACTTCTTCAAATTTTCAATTAAACCACATATCTGTATGTAGAATTTCATCCTCGATATTCCTCTAGTGTTGAAAAAGTTCCAGGATCAAAGGGTTAAAAGGAAATTATACTTTTATGATAAAATTGAAAAATCGCGAAAATATGTTTTTCTTTCAAATATCACTTCTCGCAGAATTATGGCATGTACACTTTGGCAAAATATTCATTAATAAAAAAAACTATTGCTCGTATAAGAAATATTCAGAAACCGTTGGAAAGGAGACATTTCCCCTCTAATTTTTATATAAATATCTTACCTAACAGTACATGCCATAATTCTGCGAGAAGTGATATTTGAAAGAAAAACATATTTTCGCGATTCAGCCGAAAGTGAAGCCGAAAGTAGATTAAATTACTTCATCCAAGCTACCATTTTTAAAATGTACTCATCCACAATTCATTGCTTTAATTGGATTGATTCAACTTCTGGTCTTCTGCCAATGTTTATGAATTGGCATAAATTTCTATTTCGACTTATTTGCTTCTGAGTAAGGAACTCATCCCTGCCCCAATATAATTTATAGGACCATAAGATAATTATTATTAGATATGGTAACATTATAATACAGTCAAAATGTGCATAAGTTTATAATCTGAGTTATGATTCGTGCATGATCCTGTTCTTTGATGTTGAACTACGTAATACGTAATTAGCTATTTTGTAATGACTAATTGGATAGTTCAAGTTGATATTAACATTGTTATCTAGATAAAAATATTGTAGGCACGCATGGTATGCAGATTCACAGTGAATCTAATTAAAGCTATCTATCGACTAACTGGGAAAAACTTCACTAAATGACACCCAATTATTTTGTCAACCAAATCCTTTTTTCAAAAGTGGGTTAAGATTTGAAATTTGAAATTTTCCATGAGTGGGTTGAACACATGCAATTTCAAATGGTAGATAACATTTTTACTCTAGACCTAGATTTTGCCATGAAATCTCTTCACGATACTGGCTAAAAGAAAAAATCAGCACTGATGAAGTGAGACGGGCGAAGATATATTATTTGAAAATGCAATTTGCGTTGTGAACATCACAGTGACAGGCATGCGGGCATAAATCCTGTTCAGACGCTCTATTATGATGTATATTTGATGGTCTCCTGAAAATAATGCGCTAAATGTTTTTACGGCCTGTAAATGTATTATGAATATGGAGATGGGGTTGTGGAGCTGGAGCTCTGACCCTGGTCGGGATGAGATCGGAGGTAATTAACCGGTAGTTAAAAGGAGAGAGGCTGCTAGCTGCTCAGCATTCAGTCTTATTGTTGGAATGGCTGCGGCGGATTGCAAGGAATGTGGTCGCGGGAGGGATGCTCAACTGGCAGCAAGAGAGTTACGGCGTATTATTTCAATTCGAAATGCTAGAAAAACAGATGAGTGAGATGTGAATAGAGAGGATGAGAAAAAATAATTATTTTGAGGAAAATTCATTGAAACCTCTCCGAACTGGTTAATGTTAGTTGAATGAGTTTGAAAATATAGAGGAAAATCAGAAATCACTCCTCCAATATAGTTATTACACAATGAAAAAATAAACACAATAAGTCAGACCGTACTTGCAATATAATATTAGGAAGTCTAATATTAGGAATATTATGCAATAGTATAATATTAAAATATAGATATTAGTATAATCAATAGTATAATAATATAATATTATATACAATAATATAATATTAATAGTATAATTTATACTATTATATAATAATAGTATGTATCGGCCCATGTTCTACCGACACTTTCTCATGTGTATGAAGTTTTCTAACTGCAGATTAGTCTTTTATAGGACTAATTGTTCTGAATAATACAAAATTCGATATACTATTACTTGATATACTTGAGAGGTTTCAGTTTAGTAGATTTAAGTGATTCCTCTTCTTACAACAGTATCATTTACATTCAATATTATTTATGTTACTCTGCTTAGCCATAGAGAAGCCGCGTATAACGTGAAAAATTCTTATACTATTCCTTTTGATATTTATCCATCATTACCATTTGTATGATGTAGAAATATCAGTTCTTATATTGAAGTTTCCATGATCAATTATTATGACTTTACTGATGCCTGAAAAACTCTGTTCCAAAGTAATTCTTCGAAAAATAGTGGATAAATGCAAGAATTAGAAGTTGCCTTTGTCTTCAGATCTGCACTTAAGTTCTATCAAGCTGGTAGTATTAGTGAATCAATATTAAACTAAATAATGCTCAACCCAATCATATAGAAAATCTCTGAGATGCTCATTCCTAAATCAACTAATCGTCATGTGAATTTCCGTACACAACTAATATACAATTTTTTTCCAGAAACTATTTTTGTGATTCTCAAAAATCATCAAGGCTGTCAAGCTCTCAACAAGTTGCAGCAAGAGGTAACGCTGAGCATCTGTTCCTGTCAGTGCTTGAATTCATTCATATACAAATTATGAGCGAAAAAATCAATTCCAATCCCCATCATTTTTTGTCCTATTCATGAAAAGGAATCCGAAATAAGTTAGCTACGCGCTATTATGTTATTAAAAGGTAGTAAACGAGAAGTGTTGGGCCTACCTATTTGGTTAAGAGGAGCAGTAGGCAGGATGATGAAGCAGAAGGCGGTGGCTGGTTGGGACAGAGGCGGGTTATAGGTAGCCGCCTAAAGAGAATGCCTTTCAGGTGACTTATAGTCGATCGGCGAAATTCGCATGTAAAATTGTGGAAAAGTCGGTTTTTGTGCTGCTCAGAGGTATTTGTCACGGGTCGAAGGGTGGAAGCTGCGGGAGGCTGATCGAGATCCAGCCAGTAGCCCCATGTGGCCTCCGAGGACCCTGTCATCCCCCTCCCCCCCACTGGATGAAAGGACGCTAGCCGATCACGGCACCCACCGCACCCTGCTCACCGTCCTAAATTTCACGACATTAAATCGCTTGAATTTATAAAATTTATCTTGTCAACTCCTACAGTAGAAAATGAGATATATTTTAGCTGGACCGCCGAAAGATGCAGCATCCGAAAGGTTATTAGGCCATATATCATACATTCTATTATTAATAGTAACAGAGCCTTCCACTCGGAATAACTCAGCTCTGCAACAATGAAGGAAGCTTTTGTGTCCTGAGGTTGAACAATTCGATTTGCTTTTGAGATTCGTGTGATGGAATTTATTGTTTGTCATTATCATTAATTATTCTCATTAATCAAAAAATGATCAAGATCGAGAGACAGAGTTTGAAGAGATTGAGAATAATAATTTACAAAAGTTCTGTTCTTTAGAAAAGAATATAATTTCAGTTACATTAATCCCTTTTCAACGCATTTTAATTATTTAGTTGCATGTTACTATATGTTATAATCACGTCCATATTATACTCATATGATTTTAGATACATTAGGATATTGTTCAATATCTACTATCAGTATACATAATCATGTGAATAATTAATTATTCTACTATCAGTTTTTTTGTGAAGGTGATACCATTGAATATACATCCTATATTTGAAGATTCAATGGTGATACTCACATGAGCCCTAGAACATGGGTTTGAGCTCTCATAAAACTGAATAGAACATGGAATCCATTCACTGTGAATTAATCATGAAAAAGTCATGCTTATTTTCTCATAATTATTGTTGATTCATTCACAGCTGAAGGGGTTCAAAATTTGATAGTATGAATTCAATTTTGAACAAATGTGAACAAAATTCAATCAACTCAAATTCTATTCATCCATAGTTAACTGAAGGGAAAGGCACAAAGGGCTATCTTTCCAATATTTCCTCCTCCCAATTTACGCAATCCCACCAGAATATTCTTTTTATCGTCATACAATATACGAGTGAATTCCAATGAAAAATTACAGCAGCAACGTTTATCAGTGACGTGGAATGATGGGTTTGGACGGCACCTTATCAGCGACGGCAGATTCTTGAAATGGGTCGGTGGTTGGTGTGTGCGCGCGTGCGGGCGTCGGTGAAAATCGCGGCGAGGACTCTGAAGGACATGTGCCGTCTCATTAAGGGCAGAAGGGGCTTGCACAGTAGGGGGCTCCGCCTACCAAAAGATATATCACCGGTTGTTTACCACAAAACCCGAGAAGCCCGCAAGCGAGAAAAGACGAGCACGGAGCAAGAATGAGAAAGATAGATGAATAAATGGTTAGTGCGAGCGAGATAGAAAACACAAGATGCAGAGAAGTGTAGAAAGACAAGGTCGAAATTCATTGCCACCCGACTGTTTCGGCGACCAAGAAACGGAAAGGAAAAAATGAAATGATATAGAAAAAAATACTACAAAGAGACACTGCAAGTGGCGGTGTAGGTAGAATTGGGGAAGATACAGGTGAATTTTCAGCTATGTGTTTTGTGATTATTGTTATTATCAGGGTCCATCCCTTGTCCTTCTTCAGGAGCACGATTGAAAATTGTTCTCGCCGGGAGACATTTTCAACATATTCTGTAGAAATACCCACAAGAGCTGAATTTTTTATACAACTGGGGAAAATATGAGACCCAAGTTGGTCTTCGATATAATGTGAATGGTTTGACTCCACTGTTCATAGTCATTCAAATATCTTGAGAGAAACAAAAGTGGTGACAAAAATGGAAACGTTTTTACTACAGTCATTATAAATAATTGCCCATTGCTTCCATCTTGAGATATGTGGGATGAAAAACTTGGTTTATCGTCCATCCCTCAATGCCTTTTCTAGTATCTCCTCTACATGATAATATTTCTCTTCAAATTTGTGTAATCGTATGGTACATTTTTGATAGTCTATGTCTATGATATGCGTTCATGTAATGCTTTTTCCTTAAATCAGTTCAGATCAAATGAATAAATACTAAATTATTTGAACATAATATAACTTTCGATACGCATTTGTACATGACCTGTTATGTATCTATGATTTCGAATTATGTTAAATAAAGTGAGTTGATTTGGAAAATGAATTCTTGTTGAAGGAATGTGTAAAACATTCTTTGCTGAGTAGAATACAAGAGTAGGTTCTTTACTAGAAGCAACACACTTTACATCATCTCTGTTTTTGATTTACTCAAATTATTCATTTCTATACAGGAAGTTATATTTCTGGAATAGCTACAATATTGATCAGTTGCTGAGCATTAGTGTCAATGAATTTTCGACATCATTCGACCTCGGGAAACTGTTTGGCAAAATATTGAAATGTTGTATTCTGACATTTATGGTGTTGGAAAGGCCAGCACATCAAAGTGTTCGCGGATTTAGCAGTAAATAAAGTACTACATCGTTTCGGATATCACAGTGACAAAGCCAAGCAGCCACTTTTGTTGCTACCAATGTACAATAATCGTGCGAGGTAGTCAGAAATAAAATGGAAGTGGTCGCTATTGTCATTGAAATATGTCCGGCAGTCATTACAGGACGTTAACTGTCGACTGTTTCGGTGCTTTTCAGTCGAACGGGCGAATTCAAGCTACTCGGAATCCCCGCGGACAACAAAGCTTCCAACAACTATTATGACAGAACATCATAAACAAGGATCATTGGGAGCTATAAAAAAATGAAGCTATAAAATTAAAGCACCTCTTTCACCCTCCGACTGAGTAGTAATGCCTGGAGAACTCCTCTATAACCAGATAATTTACTAATGAATTTCCGCCGTTTGGCTCTCCTTCTGATTTTAAACACCTCGTTTCTAGTTCAGCTTCAGGAAGCGGTTTATTAAAAAAAACGAATTGCTAATATTAATTTTAGACCTAATTTTCCAACATAAAAATAATGAGAATTATACTAAACTTATACAACTAGCCTACTGTTCAACTACAGTGTGATGATTGTCATTAACTCTCTGAGAACAGTCTGAAAATTAATATTCCTATTCCATTAGTATAGGAGAATCAGTATCAGCGAACTTCCAATTGATGCTAAAGGGCTTCATAGCGAATTGAACAAAAATATTATTTATTCCGGTGATCGATTATTACATAACAGGAATTGTTTAGTGTTGAGTTATATTTGTTGACACACAAGACAATAAAATGTTACTTTACACTTTTATTATCTATCTCAACATACATGTAAAGACTATGTCAATTAAAGATGTCATAACGTCTGCTCGATGACAGAAGATTGCTGATCGAAGTCCCATCATGTAATTCACCATGTACTTGATATTATTCTGATCAACATCTATCGAATGTCTTCCACTATTCTGATAATCATCCCCACTTTGTGATAAACTACAGTTAACGAGTGTAATTTAACAGTTTGTAATTGAACAAAAGTATAGTATTATATCATGGACTAACTAAATATCTCTGGCTGAATGGATTATCTCTGGTTGTGGTTATATAGTGTAAAAACTTGTCATTATTCTGTATTATATCACAATACAATAGGAGCTGAGCCTATAACTTCATAATGAATATTAATTGAGTCTTGAAAGATGAATAACTCAAACAATTTGATCTGATTGGCGTATTGTTAGTGGAGCTACGTGAACCAATTGTTCAGTGAGCTTCGTGAGAATTTCCTTTTCCACTTCACAGCAATCTACTTCTTTCGGCTTATTTACAAGTTCTTAGCTAATTGTAGCATCGAAGGTGTTTTATGGAGTCTTAGGACAAATGCCTTCACCGTTTTCTCTTGTCCTGGAGCGAAGATTGACTGTAGTTAGATGCTGGTGAACGATGGGAGTCTCCGAAAGTGTAATAAGAGGTTTAGCTGGTGCAGCATGAGTCAGGAGTGCCAGCCACTTCTTCAAAAGTTCCCATAGTCGAGGGCGCATTCTATGGCTACGCCCCGCGTAATCTCGAAGGAAAACGTCGAAGGAAAAACACGGCCGGGAGTAAATTGAAATGATTATTGTGTACCCTTTTTGTTCGTGCCGGTCAAATGTCATGTCTCGCGGTGGGAATCCTCCCGGTTCCCACCGGGTATTGCTAAACGCCGTCATTAGTGCGAACGTTGCCGGTCAATCTTCTTCTTTTTCCTCTTCGTCATCTATTGGACCCGATTGTCAATCGGAGACAACGCACTAATGGATTGGAACCGGAGCAGCTACATCTGGAGATCTCGACTCGTGATCGATCCAAATGCCTTTCGTTCTAGAAAAAAGCTATCGGTCGGTATCTACTGGCTTTCCCAGGTATTCATGCAGACAATGATATTTTATTCCTTCATCCACGCTCAGGAATTCTTTATAAAAAACAATTGTTGGAACTACCAAGAGATTCCGCTATTATTAACTTTTTGAAGACAATATACGGAATAAATAGTAGGCCTATATGTGAGCAGAAAAATATATTCACAAAAGAAGAATTGACTGCATGTTATCCTTTTAAGAAATAGATAGTGTTAATTTCGCAGTTCATCATGAATTAAGACATTCACAATTTAAATAAATAGATTTTCTATTTTTCATATGCTGAAACCTTATTAGCATGATGTAGTAGTTAGATAGATGAAGTTTTGGATTGTAGGAGTCTGTATAATTATTTATTGCCTGTTATCTATAAGGTCTATGATTCCAACTGTTATTATAATTATGTCAATTTATCATTTTCAACAGAGAATGAGCAAAATAACCAAATACAATGAATAAACCTGTATCAATCATTTCGATACAGTGATCATTCCACTGATTGGTTGTTACAATTGATAATAATATTATGAGAACTGTAGTTCACTTTTCTACTTTTCCTATTCTTTATTAGTTTTTTTTCTCCATGAGCTCTAACAGAATATTGTATTATTTCGTCAGTCTTCAATTTGAAAAAATGATCAATACTGTAATGTAAACATTATTCAGTGAAATTTGATAAAACCAGTATTATCATGAATATTGATAATTTATTATTATTATTTATACGAATTATTGAGATACAGTTGTACAAAGAGTATCTCTTATTTACTTTGAGCTAGAGAATATATATATATTTTTTTTTAAATATTCAGTTTTATGATAAAGGATTATTTAAATTATTGATTGATGAACTGCAAACTCATAGGATGAAATATTCCGCCTATAAACTGCTTGTATATTCGAGACTGTAGACTTCTTTAATTTATCCTGAGCAATCATCACGGATCACGTGATCGTGATTCAAGATATCCTCCGTGAAACTTCAAAATTCTCACAAATTTCTTCTAAATTAGAAATTTACATTTCAACTAGAAGTCGCTGAGAAGCAGGCACAGATAATTATTATAATGATGAGGGCTCAATGAGAAGAGCCTCAGTCAGAGTGGATGTATTTTGGAAATTTTATAATTATGGAAGAAATCAGAAGAGCTCACGTAAACTTCCACAACTTCTATCTTCAGAATTCGATAGCAGCCTGAATGAAGTAATATAGTAACCCGCGGTGAAGAATATTATTTGAAATGTAGTTGGCTACATGGGGTCTGCATTTTTCATTCGTTAGTGGACATCATAACGTGAAGATTGTCATCTACTGTGTCATTTCTACTAAGTTGGAAAATTGCGAGAACCTTCAACCTTCGGAGTGTTGACGTCTGTACAGTGCAATCAACAGACCAGTAAATTGGAGGCTATTGCTAGCATACAAATGTGCAAAACAAAAATTATTATTCAGAGAGATGAAATCCCATTCATGAAACTCTACAAAAAAATCTTCCAGTCTCACCTGTTCTAAAGTAGTATCATCTCTTTCAAGGAAGGGATCAACTTTAGCGTATTTCACATTCAATAATAGGCAACTTTTTATAAAAATACTTATTATTCCTCACCAAAATGAATATCAGTAGGCTAAATTCATTGGCGTAGATTGCTGTTTGACATGGGGGGGACGTACTGGGGGGTGATGATGTTTTTGTCTAGGGGGTCCTCATTCGAGGGGGGGGGGGGGTTTGGGGGGGGCCCCCCGAGCGAAGATTATTTTGAAAAATAGCTTATTAAAATAATGGTTTTTGAAGTTTATATTACTTCAAATCCGTTCTAAATCCTCTTATTCGGCAGTGGATAAATAAATAAAATTCTGAGTTAATAATTTAAAGTTTGACTAGATACAATATATGTCCAAGAAACCAGCATAATAAAACAGCATTAGTTGTATTGTTTGTTTTGATTACCAACCGAAGCAGGATAGCTAAATAACCTAATAATTTAGCCTAAATTTAATTGAATTTAACCGCCGTACAATAATGCCATTTGATGGAACCAATACAATGATATCAGTATCGAGCTCTGTAAAAAGACATTATCAAACAATGGTTGAATTTAATTAAGTTAAATTTAATTGGCCTGAAGTTTAGGAAAATTAAATAATTTGGCATACTCAAATGTTTACAGTAGATCAAATTTTTATCATCTGTTTTAAATTCATCCTGGATTCACATTCAGTAGCGAATTATAAATTAAAAACAGAGGACAATATTCATTCCTCACTGGAATATTATTAAATTTTACTACTTTCAATCTATTAAATCTATTCCTCCCACGTACATGAACGAATTCAATACTAAAAAGATTCCATTGTTGATTTGCTCTTCCAATCTGCCCTATCTACCTACATCATTACTCCGTTTCTGTTGATCATACATCTTATAACCTCATAGTATATTGATCCAATACAATTTAGAGACAATCGATCCCAATCAGGGAGTTGACTTTTGCTATTTCGGAAGTGTCAGACTATACTAGGTGCGTGTGGTTGAAATGAAAGCTCGGGCAGGAGTTTAAAGATTCCATGACATGACAAGGGTGAGAATATAACAGCGTTAAAATTGCCTGTCATCGGAAGAAGAATGATGAAGTGTGTATAGCTGCTGTAAATATTCTATTGAGTAGAGGGAGAGGGACAGGGAGTGTATCACGTGTACCGACGGCTATTATCTTGTTGAAAACGGTTTACACCAACACACTCACACATGCGCACACCCCACTTATCTGACAATCTCCCGACACTATCATTCTATATTATATCCTACAAGGCTTAAGAACCTCCTTTCCTCCCCCAATCCTTCATAACCCTTGATCATCAATCTAACCTGATGAATAATCCCAGGTCTTTCATAATTCAAACACAGAATTGAAATTAGATTATCTGTGGAATAGGTGAGCTTCTGAACCAACAAGATAATTTTTTCACGGAAATATAAAAAGTGATTGAATGTTTAATTGTATATTTCCCTTCGCCAGGTCCTGAGGGATCAATTACAAATAATTATAACACTGTGAACAGTTATTCTTGTAGTATTAAAAGAACGAAATTCCTAATTATATTCCATAATTTCCTGTTGTCAATATTCGCAGTAGGGGAAGTCTTCAGAGTATTTCTTAGCATTATGAATTAGGAATTTCATCATATCAATTATTTACTTTTTCTTGTTCGATCACAGTGATCAATGATTTCACAGAATTTGAAATGAAATTGAGTTTTTTCCTTACCACACTATTTTCCCTGACTTCTGATAGGCTTATGATTGGAAAAACATGTGTTCATGAAGAGTATCAAGACCTATTCCTCACTCATCAAGACTATTGGTTCGAATATTTTCGAATGAATCATTAGTTTGAGATATGTTAGAAGGGAAATTTTCCCT
Source organism: Laodelphax striatellus (assembly GCA_017141395.1). Taxonomy (NCBI): domain Eukaryota; kingdom Metazoa; phylum Arthropoda; class Insecta; order Hemiptera; family Delphacidae; genus Laodelphax; species Laodelphax striatellus. The sequence continues at coordinate 26,998,978 of CM029532.1, read as the reverse complement.
TTTGCATAAATGATGCAACTGGAAATTACTTTTTCGAAAAAATAGAAGTCTGGAATCTCGTTAGAGCGACGTTTCTCTGTTAAATCATTGGCATAGCTTTTACGGTGGTAATTGATTTGTAGATGTGTGGAGGGATCGCACAGCAGGGGATGCAACAGCTGAAGAAGCCCCCAGGCTCAAAATCTGAATAATTCAACGAGCCTCTCAACAAAGTATTAGATCGGGTGCTTATAAAAAATCTTGCAGACTGCTTGTTTTATTGCATTGTTACAAGCAATATTCTTCTCGAATTCTGTATCTTCAGGATTTGGGTCGTGTATCTTACTGAGAACCAACAAATAAATAGCTTTAGAAAAATTAGAAAATGAGATAAAGGTTTGAAAACTGGGGGGATTTTTTCAACTAGAAGGGAAATTTGAAAATTAAATAACTTGAAAAATTAGATAAAGTCTTGGAAACTGGGGGAAATTGTTCAATAAAAAAGGAAATTTGAAAATTAAATAACTAGAAAAATCAGATTTAGACTCGAAAACTGGGGGAAGTTGTTCGTTTAAAAGGGAAATTTGAAAAATAAATTCTCTACATCATTCTACGAGAAATTTCACTCAGAAATTTACAATCTATATGAAAGAATATACTATTAATGTCCTAATTTACAACGTATGTTCTTCTTACCCCCAAAAAGGTTCTATTCAAGTTCGATTATTTACTGCATATGAAAAATTATGAGATCCTTGAATCTTAACTTGGCTATACTTATAGCCTTGCTGCATACAACTTTAATGTATCAAGCATTAAGCACAGGGAATAGAAAGTAGCCTAATATTAGTGAGAGTGGTTCGTTTTTGACTGAAGCGAGTCAAATAAAAGTTTGAGTACAATTATAGACTAACCATACAATTGTGTTGTCTGTGGTACAATCGAAGGATTTTCCGATTTTTTATTTATCATGTCCAGAACATTTAGAATAGCTCAATCAATCCAAAATTATTTGAAATGATTATATGGATGAATGTTCAAGGTCAAGTGACTTCGATTTTGAAGAACGATTTGTGTTTCCAGCCATTATTATTGGTTTTATCACGGCCTTCGAATGTTTGATTTTTGTCATAATACGTTTAGTCCATTTAACAGGCTTGTTGAACTTTCATAATTAGGCTATTTCAAATTCATCATCCTAGGAAAATCTTTATCACATGATCTATCATATTTATTGTTGAACAATATTTATTGTTCGCGAATGAATTTGAAGAATAATTTTGACATAAGACTAGATTGAAAATTTATAATTGAAGATAAACCACATTCTGTAGAGGTTTTAAATGGTTTGTCTCCTATGTACCAATGTCCAACACTCCTCGCCCTCACTGCCATCTTATGCGATTGGTTCGCATAAGAAACCAATTTTACATTGCTCGGAGACTCTTTCTCCATTAGGACAAACGTTATGGTAACAAACCTCATAAGAAAACCCTCACCAAAGTGATGAGCACATTCTTTTCCATAGCAGGGTTGACCCCCGCTGAGCCAATACGGTAGGAAGAGAGAGCACCCAACGGTAATTGGAAACTCCGTATAATTTATGAACCTGCTAGACTAATCTACACGATTATTATTGTACTTTGGGTTGTAAAAAAGTCAACTATTTTTCTTCTTTGTTAGGCTTTAAGTGATTATTGTTGCATCGGTTGCAAGAGTAATGATTCAAACAGCTGTCTTTCCAATGTCAAAAAAAGAATTAAAAAAATCGCTGCGCATATATTGAGTGTTGTATGTTGGATTATGATGTGTTGGTGTTTAATTAACTCTGTTCGAACCATTTTGAATGTAATGTAATTTGCATATTATTTGTTAATATATGCATATTTTTTCCAAAAACATTCATTGAAATTATCTATTTTTCTCAATCGAGCTACAAAGATAATTGTAGGAGTTTTGATTGAATGTATATTGCTTCTCTAATCTAAAAAAATATCATGACTCTCGATATCTGAATAATAATCCATGGAATTAAATTATAATCGTATGATAAAATATGAGGCAAAAACCTTTTTTATGTTTAAATTTTCATGTTTGCAGTAGTTTGAAATTATTAGTAGTATTAAGGTGTTTGAAATGTTATACTCTCATAAGACTTAAAATTACTTTTCCAATTGATACTCACTTGAAAATTTAATATTTTTTTACGATTTATGTGTCTGGATATGTGCACTTCAAGTATGTACAGAACACTATTTAAACAGCAATGGTGAAGAATGATGGCAACATAAGAAGACTACAATAGTTTTCAAAAATAAGATACTTATTAGTTTGATGAATAATAAAAATTCGATGTGAATCCGGATTGTACCTGGAATCCCCCGAAACATTTGTTGAGTGCTAAGTAGAACATGACAAGAGATTTGGAATGAGGAGGAACTAATTCGCATGGATGTTTACCAGAAGCTAAGCCGATGTCTGTTTGAGGAAATAATATTTTGAATAGAAGGCAACCAGCTCTCGCTAGATGGACCAAAATCATTTTTTACCGTTCGATGACTTGTCTCATGACAAAAATATCTCATATGGTGGTCTTCTGCGTTTTCTTCCAATGTTGACTTGAACTTAAGCTGCTTAAAAGAGGTAGGAACGCTCTCCATTTTGATTGGATTTGTCAGTTCTATTCCAATCAGATTCCAAAAGCTGAATAATTTTCCAGTGTTGCTAAAGTCCCTTGTATCCATATTGTCTCCAGATGATAAGTTGTTCAGCAACTCATTGACAAACCTGATTCAATATGGGTATATTCTTTGTTGGTTCATCTAGTCAGCCCAGAAAAGTTGATTATGTAGGCTACGAATTCGATACTGTTTCTTGTAGGGTATTCGAAGTACTTGAGAGTTTCAGGATAATCAACTTTGATTAGATTCACTTTTCTCTCTTCATTGGAGAAAATAAAGAACCGCTTGGATTTCAATGATAAAAGAGTTCGTAAATCATTAATAACAAGCATGTTTTGTTATGTTTTTTTTAGAGTTGAAATTCGTGTTCAACTCACCTTTCAATTGAATAATAAGTTCTGAATACCTCAGCTATTGAGATTCATTTCTCATTTTGTTCATTTTCTCAATGCATTTCCATTCTGTCAACTACAGTTTTGAGTACCATATTCTAGCTAAGCTGCTTCTCCCCTCTCAAATTCTATGTATATTGCATAGGGTATACAGCTGTCTGGAGGATGTCCTCTTTTAGGTGATGATTCTACCCATCAAAAGGAATTTGGGAAAATGAATCTCATTGAAAATCATTTTGTGGATGTGCACATAATGTTTGTTGCAGAGTTGAAATTCGTGTTCAACTAACCTTTGCACTGTACGAGCCTAAATAACATTGGCTGCGTTATTCATCAAGCGCCCCAACTAACGTAGGATTTACAACCTTGCAAACGATGGAGAACACACAGCGCGGGGATCGAACGTTGTGAACCTTCTTCAGAGATCACCTCATTTGCATGGATAACGTATGGACAAAGCACCAGTAATCTCACAACACACCCTTGCAGTCGACTATGATGAGCTCTTTTCTTGCTCGCTTGATACGGCCAACAGCGATAATGCTATGCAAAAATAATCACAGAGCACTGCTAATTCGTGACAAAAGTGCCAATGCTTTTTCACCCACGATGGCAGATGGTGGAGGATGGAGAAGAAAATGGGAGAGGAGGGGAACAGGAAGGGAAGAAGGATAGGGTGACGCAATAAAATTAACGAATTTGTTGGCTGAGTAAACCTTGAAACAATTTGTTTAACAAATTTTTGAGTCGTAATTTATGCCTTAATGAGCGGAAGAAGAGTCTCGTGAATGAATCTCAATGAGGTGAAAGACTGAATTTTTCGGTTCTGTGCTTTTACTATTTTTGTTGTTTCGGTGTATTGCGGATGAACGTGGGCGATATTCTGTCGCACTCTAGACCAAGAACGTGAAAGCAGAGAAGGATAGCGATAGGCGATGAAGGAAAGACTTTATTGGGCGTAAATAGAGGATTGGCAAAGTAAGTTGCGGGGGAGTTATGTCCGCGCGCCCACCTATTTTATGAATGAAACATCAGTCTGCCAGTGACTTCACTTAACCGCTCTGCGCTCGCTCTCTGTCTTGCCTCATCATGTCAACGCGACGATAAAACCAAGTCTGGAATCAAGTCCGTACAAGTCTTTCAGGCTGAGAGAGGCAATCGTCCTTCGCATTCTAACAAAACTTTGTAGCATCATGTGTTTCAGCCAGTTATGGTGTATTCCTGAATGAAAAAGGTACAAGAGTTCAATTAAAAACACGGTGATGTAATTCTGAAGATTCAGCTCTCTACTTAGCCATTCATGTTCCTTCTCAAGCAAACAAAATTTCTTTAAGAGTTCCACATCCAAGATTAGTTTTCCACAATCAATTGAGTTCTCTATCGACTAACATATAAAACATGGGCGTTAAAAAAAAAATGTAGTTGTGTACAAAAACAAGTGTCGAGCTCTCAAGTAAACAAACCAGTGATATTTTTCCAGAGGTGATTCAAGGGATATTTCAACGTCTTAACACAGTAAGTCTTAAGAGGGGTTATGCGATCAATTAATGTATCAAGTATAATCTCATACTTCTCTGTAATGAGATCAAGTATGATCTCATGTTAAGCATTTGACAAGACTCGTGACACAAGTTAAAAATGAATCTTTTCCCTCATGACAATAATTAACAAGTAAATGATCTTGCTCATCAATCTTTCATGGTCCATCACACTACCAGTTTCATTTAATTAGAAATTGATGTACGCATACAGATATAAAATTGATGAGTAGTTTACAGGGGCTAGTCTACATAATTTGATTTGTGAATTTGCATATAGATTCGTCTACCGTAACAATTTCCAACACAGACCGAAATCCATTACCTTCAAAATCAACTTCCGTGGATAATTAAGAGCAGTCGAATGCTTCCTTTTTCTGCTCTGACGAGACATGATGAACTCGGAGTGAGAACTAGACTTTGTAGTTGGCTGTGGAACGATGAAGGTCTTGGCTTCTTTTGGAAGTCTTCCCAAACGTCAGAGGCGATCATTTTTCTCAGCACTCTCTGAGTTGGGAAAGCAAAAGTTGATCGACAGCCGGGGAAACCAGTGGGACTTTTCAAGCTCATCAACAGGTAGCCGACAAAAATAAAAGGCCAATGTAAATAACCGACACAACCTCACCCAAATGTTACCCAAACTGACGAGTGTGTAACTTTTCGACTTCCAGTCACTTTCATGTCAGATGACCGAATGATAAATTATCATTGAAGACATGCTCACACGATCATCATTATTAGACGGCAGCCGATACTGCAGTTTAAAACAGATCATTAGCTTCTTATTTCCTTGTCTTCTCGCACTTTGATACTCTCCATCACTCTGTTTCACTTCGAGCTTCCCGAAGCTCATCGATAATAAATCGCTTGTGGCTTCCCTCTGTGATTTCTAACATCCCATTAAAAGTTCTACAGTCTCGTCTTGGCGCATAGTAGTGGAGTGAATAGGAAAGTTGGCTTTCTATGGATACGAAAGTTCAGATCTGAGTCGTCAGGCATTATGATGGTGAATTTAGACATAAATGTGTCATAGGGGATATTTTCACATTACATCATTACTCACGATTTTCAAGACAACCACCCTAAGATTTGCACCCTATTACCCCATTTCAACTTGTCAGGGGTAACAAGTTGAAGGTCTTCGGGTCTCCCCACCAACGAAATAAGCTGAATAAATAAACTTGTCAGTAACATTCAGGACATTTGAAACAATAATAATTCCAGAATTTTTACATCAAATTTCTTCCACCTTTTGTACATTCGTGTAGCTTCTTATTTGCTAGAAGAAGCTATAAGCTATTAATCATATCAATGTATTGAGTATGATTTTCGATTCACATCAACTATTGAGATTAATTAACAATTGATACTCTTCTCCATTTTTTCTTAAGTCATGATGATGCAAGCTTTTAAAACTCATCTTCGACTGTTCCTCGAGGATCAAGTTTAATTTCGCTAATATATTTCAGTACTGTAAGCTTCTCAGGCACCTTTTTTCAATAATCATTGAAGCTCGTCT
>CM029532.1:26609909-26992459 GCA_017141395.1 Laodelphax striatellus | reverse complement strand
GGTTACCCAGCAGTAGTATGATGTCATTTGCTTCACTGATGTTATCTTTCAATGAGAATTTTGGAGGTGACTGTACTAACCTTAGCGGCTGGAGGGGAAGCGTGGTGGGAGAGATTATCCATCTCTCTCGCACACCCTCCCCTAGACGCCAATTTGGATGGCACGCTCTGTATCTTCATGTAACCACCCTCCAAAAATGTCACCCCTCAAGTCACCCCCAAATGCCCCCCTTCATGTCACCCCCCTCTTCCCCCCAAATGTCCCCCCTTCTTCCCCCAAATGTCCCCCCCTTCATATCACCCCTCTCCACCACGAAAAAATGTTACAAAGTAAAAATATCTATATCCACTCGCTTTATTGATGGAAATTAAAAGAAATCTGCAAAATACTAATTTTTAAAGAGAGTGGATAATAATCAATATTAATCAATGCAGAAAGTTGTCAAAAAATTTCACCTGTTTCGATCTGACTGGCGAACCTTTGCGTGGTAGGCAAGCTCTCTATTCATCAGTCCAATTAGTTCATCTATTCGAAGACCTATATTTTAGCTTAATCAACTACACATCGATTTTATAGGAGCATTATTGTTTGGACTGGATCAGAATGGATGTCATGTTTGATAGGTTAGGTCATTAATTTACTAATTATTTATTAATTATAAAGGGATTTTCTTATATTTCAATAGGTACATATTATGTTAACCAGTGCTGTAACAATTCAAACTAATCCAACATCATCTAAATCGGTTCAGCCGTTCTCGAGTTATAAAAATAATTATTAATAAATATTAAAATAATTATTAACTATAATTCTAAAAAAGTGAGCATATCATCTGTTTTTATTTATATGGAAAAATCTGCGCTCAGGGGTCTTTAAGGATGAAAAGCACTATAGTTATTTACATATATTTTTTTGATTACTTACATACAATTCAGGCAGATAATGTTGAAAATAGAAAATTTCAGCTTTTAGAATCACTGATTTCAAAAAGGTATTATTTCTATGAACTCTGACATTGACACTTCCTTCAGGTGAGTAGACAAACAGATCACACTATTTTACTCCTGTAGCGTACATTTGTACTTGACATTGCGTATAATACTGATGACTCTCCTTCAAAGATAAATTTTCTTTTTTGAATGTCGAATAATTTAAATTACATTTTTTAATGTGAAAGTCAAATAATATTGGCTTTTTAAAACAAGAAGAAGGACACTTGAATTCCACAATTCCCTCCATTCTATTTCCTACATAAACTACACCATCCAAACTCGCACACAACCATTGATTTCTCTTTGCTTTAATTATTCTTACATTTTTTACTTTACACTGATATTTTCTTTCGTACGTTTCTCTAGCTAGAGGCTCATTCTCCAGCCCATATTTGGTAGAGTCTGAGCTGAAACTTGTTGGATTTAAAATACTACTAACTAATGATTCAATAGTTCTGGTTCTACGCACTTTTATGTCGTGAATGTTTTTAATGGCTGTCAAGTGTAATCTTCTCAAGTCGTGCCACATTTTACACTTGGATTGTTGTACCGTCTCACAGCATATTTTCTCATTTTTGTTGTCACTTTTTAAAATGTTCTGTTTGTAAAAGATTTTTAGTTCCGGATCAAAATATTCATAGTTTGTAGAATGAAATTCGTTTTGTTCAATTAAAATAGACATGTCACTTAAAACATCTCTTATTTCTTTCGCGTCTTCTTCTTTCTTTAAATTTTCTTCTTTTTTGTCTAATAAAAATGTTATAACTGCTTTTGCGGCTATTTCATTTTTATCTTCTTTCTGCAAAGACATAGTAAGTCCTAATGCTGTATTTTTCAAGTCGTCTTCATTGGGAGCGATTATAATTTTCTTGTTTACAGGCATTGGATTACTTGAATGCGGGAACATTTGTTTGCAACTTCTCCCTTTAGAATACTTATTGCTTGCAAATTGACGTGCACTAGGTACACCCCACTGTTTCTCCTTATTCGTTTTCGATGCACTCTCTTCACAGTTTATATACTCAATAAGAGCAGCTATGTGCTTGCACTTCATACTTTGATTGTACACACAGTTAGAATAAGTATTAATTATATTGCGCTCATTATTTAACCACAGTTTCGTTTTATATGGGGGGAGCGTGACAGAGGCTTGTCTTATGACAAGTCCTTCAATGCAGTTATCACATTCGACAACATTTCTCACGTGACCTGCACTCACCAAGTTTCTTGCTTTCCTAGGAGTTTCTGGTTGGAATTCAATATTGTGAGTGACAGATTTGAATCCTGTGTATTGTTTAATCTCCATCATTGCAAGACTGAAAAATAATTTGATCAGAATAAAAAATTTGCCTTGAATATTCCTCCAAAAAATAGTGAAATGTGTTATATTATAGTAGCAGGTCACCCGTGCTTCGCAACGGGATCTCAGAAATCCCGTTGAGGCTAACGACATTTACCAAGTAAAATTTAATGAGGTGACTGATAGAAAATTTGGGATACATTTTTGTGGATTGGGTATCCATGTCTCTATTTTTTTCATCCAAGATCATACTGTACTTTAAACATTTGGTATTATGAAACACCTTTCCCATTTCTTCTGTCAGCTGGTTCTTGAAGTATCAATTTGTCCTTTTCAAGGTCCTCCCAGGGATAACACCCGGCGCAAACTAATATTTTTTTATTACAAACCTCTTATAATCCAAACGTCAGAGCCGTTTTTGAGATCCGTTGGACATACATATAAACATATACAACCATCCTCCTACATCCTCTTTTATAGGCCTACTATAGATGAATGTAGGATAATAGATTCTATTTCGTTACAGGCATAATTATTTATTATGATATCTAATCTTTGAAATGAACATGTATGTGATTGATTTATTATTTTTTATGATAAAGTTATTGACCAAATAAATGAACAGTTTAGTTTTTTGAAATGAACTCAACAGAAAGGGTTTTCACCATGGTACCGGTACGTGGAAAGCTTAAGTGTGATTGAAATGTTTTAAGCATGAAAATTTGATGAATTAAATAATTCGCCATGGAAATTATTTTGATTTTTAAAATATCTCACATGTATCACTGCTTATTAGACTATTTCAGATCACTGAACAACAGATATTAATAATGTATTTTGGACGTTATTACTGCTTTATTGGAATATCTTATAAACGGTTTGACAAGGCAAAAACATATTTTCGGGATCTTTCAATTTTATCAAAAAAAGTTCAATTTCCTTTAAACCCTTCGACCCTGAAACTCTTTTAGCAATACAGTAATATCGGGAAGGATATTCTACACACAGATTATGTGGTTTAATTGGAAATTTGAAGAAGTTGCAATTTTTCACAATCTGACAACGCCGCTATGTCTTTTGCTGGAGTTTCAACTTGTTTTATTCAAAGTATAGTTTGTTTAATAATATTTCTCTAGAATCACATCACACTGATCCCATCACTCACACTCAATTGACTGAATACTTACCATTCAAACCCTTTCTCCAAGCATTCAATCTGCTAAGATCATTGATTGCATGGTGATCCTCTCAGCACTGTATACGAGATGTATTCCGGCTTCAAAAGATCCCAATCCCTTATGCCTCCCAGCGCACATAATTATCTTGCCTCCAAAATGCATTTCTGCTACTCGTATTGCATCTAGTTCAATCTCCGAATAGAAGTAAGCATCTTTACTTAATCCATGGTTTTTTAATGTAACGAATCCTGTGAAAGAAATCAATTAGATAAAAACCGAAATTATTGAAATTTGGAACCATAGTTCCTTACACTATAAGTATCCGTGACAAAGAATTTTGATTGAATGTAATTCAATTTGGAAGCGAAAATGATATAAAAATCCAGTGTTTTCACGATTATATCGAGTACAACTCTAACGATTCTGATCAAAATCGTACTTCAATATGAAGTAGTACTGAACGTAGTACGGGCTCTGCCCCATCCATGCAAAAATTGATTTGATATTTCTAATATATAAAACATAGGATACATGATAATTATTCAGATGGACCAGATTAAGCATAAAAATCTCTACAATCAATGTTAAGGACAATTTCTACATGAAATAATAAATAATTTCTAGTACCGTACCATCCATAAAATACCATGATATATAATGTTTTCAATTACAACCCTACTCTGCAAGAAAGGAGGCGAGACTCCTGCCTCATGTATGTTGCTAAGTAAACACGCATGATTTTTCTGTCACTGTTGAGAGAGGGCCGACTGTGTCCTAACTCCACCCTTGACTCTCCCATGTAAAAATAAAGGCAGTCATTCAATTCAATTCACTGAAAACGCCTTTGGTAAAAATCCCTCACCTCGAATTTTCATGTGTGCGGCTGGCTTTTCATTGAAATTCTACCATCCTGTTCTACACTGGCAACCATTCTACAAATACACAAGATTGATATTGGAAATAAGTGTATGATCCGAATAACTTTCTTAGCAGAATGTGTTTCTAACTCACTCCACATACTCGGATTTACCAACAGTATTTCGGGAGTTTGTACAAACCATGTCCTGCCAGCCCGTCTGCTAGTCGTCTTCCCAATAATTTGAATATTTCTCTCCTCAAAATTATGGACACCAACGCTATTCACACCAGTATATTTTTGAATATCAAATCCAATATAATAAAATATAGTATGAATGGCTCACCAGTAGCAATTCCATCAAATATAGAGATGGTTTTCTCACTCTACGATTCCTCTTGGACGGAAGGAGTTCCTGGGAACATATTGAAAAAACAAACTATATGATAGTGTAATATACGAGTCCTTTGGAAAATTTGATTCTGATGAGAATTACTTAGGGTGCGTTCACAACGAGTAAGTCGCGGTGAATGTTGACATCCATGTAACACAAATACATTGAAATGAATGGTAGCGCGAAGACATCAAGTAGGTTAATATCCATGCTTTTCAAAACCAAATGATTATGTTTTGCCTGGTTGCCGACCGCGTGGGTCTACAGCGATGTTTATCTATGATTGGAGCATTGCCCTCCATGGAACTGGCGTGACTTTCAAATTTAGAGAAACCTCTATTCCTTTAAAGAAGTTGTAAATTTGATAATATTCGAGATGAATAACTCATGATCAAACTCATGATGAGAAATTCATGATCAATATTATAGAAAACCGTTTCCTTTCACTTCCTTTAATATTTTCATGTTAAAATTGCCGATAAAAGGTGACACCCAATTGAAAAAATGAGAAAGCTCATTTTTCATGAGTTTATAATTAATCATTAATCTCCAGACACAGATTTCTGCAAATTAAAACATTCATTTCGGCTTAAAGATGTAGAGAATGATTGTTAACATTGAAATGTTCAATAACAGTCATTTAACAGCCGCCTTTTCAAAAAAGTTCTACTCAAACAATAACTGCTAATGTTCGTTTTCCTATTTCAATTTCTGAGAATAAAGAATATGTTGATTAGATTACCATTGTGCACAAAACTCCCGTATTGTGGGACAAGACCCACGGGCAGCACCATAATCGACATGTTTTAGAAAAAGAGTGGAAGAGGCTAGCTACTGAACTTGGAACAACAGGTAATTAATACGAATGTGAGACTAAGCAAATCAATATGTGAGCAGTAAGTTAGTTATTATAGACACATGTTATAGTAGACTAGACGAATTAGAACTTTTTCTAATTTCATTTGACGTCCCTTTAAAAAATAATTTGAAAAGCTGAAAATATAGAGACTCTGGAACACTCTTTAATGAGTGAATCAGGTTTTCCATTTCAATTCCATTCATTAAAAAAAAATTATTGGTACAAATAATTAGGATAATACATAATATAAGAACATGACTTCCTATTCTCAACTAAACAAGTTATATGATCTCGTCATAAAAGACAGCATACAATATAAACTTATACATTCAATATGCATGTATTCAAATCTTAATAATTTCACGTCATAGTTACCTGATTGTTACCAATTCTTTTTCTGATCCAATTGGAGTTCGATGACAGTTTTTATGAGGCGTCATTCTCATTGTAAGAAGGAAATTGTTCCGGGTCATTTTCAAATCCTTGGAAAAGTTTATATTTCCCTGAACGCCTTATTTTTAAATTCGGAGATGCAGCACGAAAACTGTCTGTTTGATAAATTACCTATCAGCCATCATTTGATGACTGCTGACATTAATTCATCACTATCATCACTCGACTCGCACAACATCGCAAAACATAAACTTTGCAATCAAATATCATGCAACTACTTCTCTTGACAGAAGTGCTAGCTCGACTGAGCAGCGCAGTAGACCTCCTTGCTATGAGCATTTGACATTGACCGCGACTTACTCGTTGTGAACGCATCCTTACTCATCTCTAATCATTCACTTATGTGCCACAAATCGTGTCTGGAAAAAATAAATAGAAACCCAATTCACCTTCTTTTCAATCATGAACATGTAATTTCTGAGAATACAAATAAAAATAATAAACAAAGTACACAATGGGAAACAGTGGTTAAGTAACTTCATTAGAAATATTGTGTAGGCACCACAAAATAGGTGATTATTGAATATTGTACTGTGCGGAGAAGGTTAGATTAAAACTGTCTAAGCTTCATCAGTGATGAATCTACATAAAACGATGAAGTAAGAGAATATGAATGTCTTTTTCGAAAGAGGCGTTACAATTTTTGAAACCAATCATCAACAAATAATGCTTGGAACATTTTTAAAATGGCAGATTTATCACTGTTTTCTGAGTTCTTCCAAATTCGCATGATACAGGAACTTCCAACAAATACAACTAAATCTTATATAGCGCAAAGAGAATAAGTCTGGATTGAGAGCATAGGAAGAGAATGACTAAATACGTGACAAATAATGTATTAATTATTATTGACGATGGCATAAGGAGCAAAGGCTACTACGCATAAGCGACTCAAAAAATCATAGTTCAATAGCAGTGCCAACATAGGCGTAGCGTTGGCCATTTATTACAAATCAAAATAATTAGGGTAATATGAGCCGAGAAGCACACTATAAAAATTAACTTTTATATGTTAGTCTAGTCAATAAAATATTTAGAGAGTGATTTTGTGTAGGCCTGAACAGAAACAATATTAACACCAAATATTTAGATTATTTGGCAAATCTCAGCAATTTTTTACAAGACGAGCCGCCCTCGCCCCACCTCTGAGTGCCACTAACTCTGCGTCGCATGCAACAGTGATAATTCCATCATGTTCTTTTTCTAGGTTACCCCAGGTTTGGTTAGGTTATCGCCAGTATTATATTTTTTTATATAGTTCAAGCGAGTGACATTCGTTACAGTTACGTTTCAATAGTTTAACTTACTATTTTTTTTATAATATTCGTAGTCATATTTGAAGAAAATGCCTGTTATTGTCAGCATTGTGGTAAACCGCCCACTTATCAGGAAATGCTATTCTCTTCGCGCGACAACCATATAAATAGCAGTATTCTTCTTCCAATCATGTTGGTTTATCGAGATATATAAGACATGTGTCAGGTGATGAAACTAGAAAAATCAACAATAAGCCAATAGAAAGTATATTTTTTCAAGAAATTGAGTGATACGAAGAGCTACCCGTTAAAATAGGAAGCCGATAGAAGATGTGGGAATTGTAGAGAAACATAAAAAGAAAATTAGGTTACCTGTTTTTTTTTTGCATAGCATTTCCTGCAACATTTTTCTGCAAATGAGCCTAGACTCCAATCATATCGTGTTGTATAAAATATTCTTAGTCACAAATATTCTCACATCACCTTTCCTGTGAACACTACCGCTTACAGTTGGAGTTTCAAATGGCATCTGGAATAAACGGAAAAAAATATTATAAAATTATTACAGAATGAAAGGATAATCAACATTATTAATGAAAATGTTTGTTAGGAAGCCGAGTTTTTATTAGCAGAATCATAGAATACCCAAATATATTATCTCTGGAAAAGAATGGATTATCTCTGATAGAATTGAAAAGAAAATTAGATGAATTTTAAGGGAAGAGCAGCTGAAATACTCAAATGTAATAGAGAACATTATCATGACGCTACCATCTACCATGTACGTTTTCATTAGGGGAGTTATTTATTGCTTGCCCAGTAAGCGCTACCACTAATTCTACTAATTGCAATATCACAGCCTTCAAAAAGTAACATTACATAATGAAGAATAACATTTTCAATATATCAGCCTATAGGCAAGTGTCAGTCATCTACAATAACGTTAATTGTTATTAACAATTGAATGTGTTTATTAAATTTATTCATTTCATGTATAGAAAAGCTTACGCATTTCAAAGTCCGTTACAAGCCTCATTGCAATATTATATGATAGACTTTGAAAACTGAAGGCAAAGCTGAAAGCCGGCATGACTCAATTGTAAGCTATCTCTATTTCTTTTATTTGTGTCAACTTTTTGACATTCCAATGCATTAATTTTCAGCATATGAACGATAGAAGCTTTTGTGAACCAATCATGTAAATAAACTGAGCTACATCAATGCATTTGAACAGTTTTGTGAAGGCATTTGAACGGTTTTGTGAAGGCTGAAAATTAAAAAATTTACTGCTTTTAAAATTCGTAAACCAAAGTCAATCGCAACTTGAATTGAGACTAAGAATGAAGAACGACAAGTAGGCATTTTATAGCTGCTTGTTTCAGTATGTGCCCAGAAGATGCATACATTTGTATATAAACGTAATTTTTTAATAAAGAATAATAACCCTACAACGTACAGGAATATTAAAAAAAAAAATTCAATCGCAATTTAACTTCTGTACTTGTAGACTTACTGAAGTGAAACCTACTTTGACTCTTAAAGAATAGGCTATTTCTTCAGTATTGAACATCAGTCATCAGGTCCAAAATGTTCAAAAGTAAAATCGCTTCTACGCGATATAACATGTAGGCTAGGCCTAAGTGGATGACATTATCTACAATACCATCCACTAATCAACAATTAGTTAAATAGCATGAAATCTAATCTTGGTTTGCGAGATTGCGGGTGACAAAACCAGCTTCTTCCACTATAATGACATATCAAATAAGTAAATCTATAGTAGTCTACACAATTTCCAATTTCAATCCTCTAAACGTGGCTCAAGCATCATTTACAATTTCTGTCCTATAATCATTCTGTTGTTTTAATCATTCAGTTGGTGCCACAATAAGATGCAAAATTGTTTGCAACGAAAAATGATAAAAATCAAGATTTTGGTTGTTGAAAATTAGTCAAATAATCTACTGGGAATTGAAACTTCTACACCAAGAGTTTGCTAGGTTACCTCTCCATTTTTGTTATTTTCAAGATATACTCACGTTAAATTTTATTGCGATGATGAAATATAGTTGAGAAATTAAGAAATAGATTAAAAAATGATAGATTAGCGTAGAATAATGTATCAAACTGTAGTTCAAAGTTCGAAATCTCAAACAAAAATTGGTAATAACGTGTTCATGCTCAACAATCCCGCTCCTTGCGCGCCACGGCCACACAGCCACCCACACTCACACATAAAGCCATGGCCTTCTAGATGCAGATGTATAAAAAAATACATAATTTTGAAGTTTGTTGACATTGATTACAATTTTTACAATATATTGAGTTAGGTTATATGATTATATTTGATTATATATTCAAATGGAATATTCTTTAATATTCTGTTGAGGGGTTGAACCTCAGGGGGAGCGTGACATTTTGTCCCAACGACAGTTTGTCTAGTTGATTCTGTCCCATTTTCGACAGAATGTCGCTCACAAATTGGTCCAACCCAGGAATGTGGCTGAATGTCGCTGGTACATATGTCGGAAAGTGAAGGAATGTAGTAGTTAACGTCGCATGGAGCCGACATATTGGTCCATGCTCAGGAATGTGGGACAGAATGTCGTTGGTAACAAACGTTTCCGGAAAATGAAGGAGAGGATTGGACCAGAATGTTTGCACGGAGCCGATATATTGGTCCATCACAGGAACTGTACGCAACACGATACGCATCGATTCATTCGCGCCTATCGATATATATATATATTGGTATAAAATTCGTAATTCGGTGAGCCGGTCGGTTGTAATGTAAAATCTGTCTCGAAATTTGAATTGTACGAGATGGTTATGCATGATATTGAGAATTTTGAAAAGGAAGATAGTCCAACTTACTTTTTCATAGGATGCTGTATTTCTTAGCTTCAAATTCTCACCAATTTGTTTTCAAATCAACTGTAACTTGATGTAACTTGATGTAATTATGTTTTGACGTGGCCTATACATGTACATTACTTGTCTTTTGCAATAAATGGATTTTGATTTGATTTGACTCCCCTGTCTTATCAATGATAGAATTAATTAATTTTATCTCCAGTGGATATCCTCAAAATAATGATTTTCCTCTTAATTTTGATAGTGGAGAAAAAGAAGCACTACAGAAAATTAAAAATCCAAATACTGACAATTTCAAAAGTCACTTAACCTTGTTTTTTCCATCGCTTTAAAACCCACCTTAATTATGACCCCATGAAAAAAGACAAAATATTATACCAATTTTTTTTATTTAAAAGCATATTAATCGAAAACTGACTGCATACACTTTCAATTAATGTCTGCGTCAAATGTTTGGAAACATGTACGTCTGATTGGGATCAGACTGTCATCACTTACACTCCTAATTGACTAGAAGTTCAACAGTCGATATTTTGCCTAACCGATATGAACCCAAAACGTGGTACAGAATGTCGCTGGTACATTGTCGGGAAGCGAAGGAATTAGGAATTGACCAAAATGTCGGCATGGAGCCGACATATTGGTCCAGCTTCCAGGAAATCGTGGGACAGAAAATGTCGTTGGTACAAATTCTCGAAAGTGAAGGGAGTATAGATTGACCAAAATGTCAGTATGCAGCCGATATATTGGTCCATCTCAGGAATGTGGGACAGAATGTCAGTGAAAATGGGACAAAATGTCGTTTGGAACTTCGGAGTGGTGGGACCAGAATGTCGCGTTGACACTTTTTGTACCATCCCACCCTCAGGAGCTGTCATGATGGAGTGGAACAATCCTATCTTCCCTATGTTAAAGACGGGTGAAGCCTGTGTCTCGATCTCATTGGCCGAATTCACTTGGGCTGAATTGTAGCTGAGTTCTCATTGGCCGAATACACTACGGACCGAATTTTGGCGGTGTATTTGAATTCAGAGTTAAATCATGTTAAATTTAATTTTCATGAAGAGTTTTGAAAGTTCATGGTATCTTCTGAGGTATAAATTTAAACTGAGAGAATATAGTTGATATTCACGGCAAAATACAACATTTTTGTTGGATTTTGTGTTTTTTAGGTTGGTTTGGGTAGAAGTTATGTGGATGTTTTCAAATACAGCGCCAAAATTAGGTCCATTAATGGCCGACATTTTACTCCCCCTGATTTCTATTACTTCTTCTCCCTAAAAGATGAGGTTATGTTCGTCAACTCCCTGGATTCTAAAATATTGTCTGCTCACTACGGCTCTATAAAGATGGCCATGGTTAAACAAGGTTTGTAGAGACCTAT
The DNA here is from genome assembly GCA_017141395.1 of Laodelphax striatellus. Taxonomy (NCBI): domain Eukaryota; kingdom Metazoa; phylum Arthropoda; class Insecta; order Hemiptera; family Delphacidae; genus Laodelphax; species Laodelphax striatellus. Next base: position 26,980,913 of record CM029532.1, on the reverse strand, counting down.
ATACCTTGAACTATATACCTATATACCTGGAACTCTACATACCTTGATGGTTAACTATGAGCGGGAGGTTTCGAATATGGTATTGAGAAGTAGCTCACAAACATCAGCGCGCTCAAGTGAGAGACAGAGAAACAACCTGTGGGATTGAAGCTTGGTTATCATTGAATCAAATGTAAAAATGCCTGTTTTCAAACCAATCGTATTTGATAAATATTCAGCCAAAATATTCCAGTAACTTATAAAATCAAAGCTACGATGTTTAAGAACACTACAGTTGTCTCTTCAAGAGAAAAAAACAGAGATAATTTTTATTAATTTGATCCTCCTTTCAAAAGCATTCCTTTCCAAAAGAGAGTGAGATATATAGTGATATAAAATATAATATTGAACGTAAATAGATGAAATATGGAAAATATAAGAAGTAATATAATGTTGTGAAAAATGTGACAAATATAATGTGACAAACATTCAGGACTGCTCTTGGATGGGTGACCGACACAAAAATAAGGCGAGGTGGAACCTACCCGTAAGGGTCTCCCCACTGATAAAAAGCCATACGATAAATAATAATAATAATGTTGTGATTGAAATAGTTGATAATAATATTATTTATAAAATATTTATTATTTAAATAATATAATAACATAATTAATAATATGTATAAATAATATTGATTTGAAACTTTTAAAAAAAACATAGTGAGAAGAATCTGCTTTCATTTTCAATAAACAGAAATTGTTTTAATTTTCTGTTTAAAAAATGCAAATAATGTCACATCAAAAAAAATGAAAGCAGTTATCTATAATTCAATAAAAAATAAATCAAGATATAAATAATATTATTTGTGTGAAATAGTTGATGTCTCTGAAATAATAATGTAATTTTAATCGCGACTTTGATTGTTGCATCAGCGAGAGCAAGTTCAAACTGACATGTCATAACCTTCAAGAAGAGTCTAGCAACAGAATGACGAAAATTCTGATAAAAATACATTCATTAAAACACCTTGAAACCACTAAATAATAGGTAGCAATAAAAAATTAATGATACCTTAATGATTTAATTGAATTCTATCTCAAAATCGTGTTTTGTTCCTATCTCACAAGATGTTAAAATCCCAGGTTGTTCACCTTCTCACCTAGAGCGCGCTGATCAGGTCTATGAGCTACACCTCAATATTCTTGAGCGCGACCACACGATGATCGTCTGACGACAGCTTTTAGTGTTATTTATGCAATTTTAGGTAATAAAACGCTTATTTTTCATCAAATGATATCATAAGTGACATTTGAGTATTATGGCATGATAAATTCCAATAATTCTTATATTAATTAATATATAAATTTTTAATATTTTTATACATATAGAGCCTACACTGATACACCTGATGATTGCTTGCCAGTCGACTAATGATTTTGAACTGATTATAGGATTTATTTGGATAATTTATCAGCATGAATAATATTTATAATACAATAATACTCTAATGTCACCCATAATACAATTTTTAATGAAAAATATTTCTCGCTTTCACCACCCACTTATCTTTTGAAACAAAAAAGTTTCTCGAATCTCGAAAATTTCATGATTGAAATGACTCGACATTGACGAACATATTCATTAATTTAAAAAAAAACTATTGCTCGGATAAGAAATATCTAAAAACCGTTAGAATGGTTACATTTTCCTCATTATTTTGATATAAACTCACCTATTACTACATGCCATAATTCTGAGAGAAGTGATATTTCGAAGAAAAACATATTTTCACGATTTTTTAATTTTATCATAAAAGTTTAATTTCCTTTCAACCCTTTGATCCTAGAACTTTTTCAACACTACAGGAGTATCGAGAATAAAATTCTACATACATAATATATAATATATGTAGTTTAATTGAAAATTTAAAGAAGTTGCATTTTCACACAATCTGACAACGCTGCTATTTCCGCGGTTGGAGGCTCAAGGAACAACTAGTTTTATTCGAACTATACTTATTGTCATATTGTCACATTGCATAATTTCTGCAACTGTTGCACTTGTGTATCCGAGCTTAAGAAATGTAAGAATCACAGAGCTTTGCCCATTGATTCAGAATATAGAATTTTTGTGATTTTTATTTTATTTTCGTAAACAGGATTTTCAGTCGGATAAATTTCATTTGCATTCCTTAAATCCCTTAGGAAAGCTTGAGAATATACAGTGATATTGAGAAGCTATCCTTTTTTCGCCTCAAAAAGGATGAAGGAGTCGGTTAATTTTATTGGCCAACGAACTTGACCTGTATAAAGGTTTCGAGAATATATGTTTCAAATTTGAAGTTGATTGATAAAAGCGTTCGAAAGTTAACATTTGGCTTACAAACAAACAAACATACAAACGGACAACGCCTCAAGCCTTCGCTTCGCTTCGATAAATAATAGGTACAGTTTTGTGCGTCTTTTATAGAATTCTGAGGCAATTCACAAAATTATAATCTTCTCTAAATTGAACAGTATTGCATAAATTCTTCAGGAATTCTTCAGTTCCTAAACGATAGGGTCTCGTTTAAATTTCTGATACATCCAATAATACCAGTAGAAAGGTTCTATCTTGAATGAATTTCATTTTTGGTGAAATGTGATAAAAAACGTGATGTTTCATGCTGAAAGTGAATCAACTTGTTTTATTTAGGCTTTTGTTGAACCAATATCTTTGATCCATAGTGTAAGGACAATCATCTACTTGTAGAAAATTTCATTTTAATGCAAAATGTGATCCTTGATAGGTTAAAACATAGTTTATTTTGTCTCTTTTTAATCCTGATTTCTGAAGTTTGGGTGTATTTTGAACTTAAATTATGGACTGACGGCAAATTTTATCTTTAGAATAGAATTCTCTAACTTTTTTGGAATTAAAATTACTGATTAATTTGAAAATCAATTTAACACACTTCAAACCTGAGAGATCACAAATTTCTTGCGTATTTACCCAATTATCTCAAAAACAATAATTATCAAAGCTACAAACTTTCAAGTTAGTATAGCAGGATTCAACTTGTCAACTGATTTAACGTCAGTGAACTAGCGTACATCAATCAGGTGTTTCCTGACAATTTAAAATTCTGCTATAGTTTCAATAGTTTGATCGAAAAATTTTTGAGGACTTATTCTTATACTAGAATAAACCACCAAAAAGTATGTTAAACAAATGCGACTGAGGGAGAATTGACACAAATCTTAGTAATTTTTATTTTAAATTCTTACTTTTATTAACTTATAATAATTTTAGTATTTTACCATTATTTATAATCTGTAATGTAAACGTTAATTGAATGGAGAAATTAATTCAAATACATCACCATATTGACACAAGAAAAAGGGGAGTCCTTTCCTTTCGAAAAATCCTTTATCCAGAAAACATTAGTAATGGTGAGAATTTCAATTCTGCACAAAGAAAGCAATGCTTTTGTTTCTCTTTCAGAGAGTTTTGTCAACTTTTGTATAAAACAACAACAAAGCAGCTCGAGCAACGTGGGAACTATCTTGAATGCATCAAATGGGTTGCAGTCCTTCCATGTTCAAAAACTCAACAATACACAACTATTCTTTTGAATTTAAACTACATGGTAAAAAATGGTTCCGGAAATAATGATAAAATTCTGAGCAGGAAACACGTTTTTCTATGAGCATACATTTTTTTCTCTCACATCGTGAGCATTGATTGCTTTCAAACTCTTTTAACACAGGGATGGGGGAGAAATGTTTTACAATTCAGTAGAGAAAGTGTTTGAATACTAAAGGTCACTTTTTTAACAAACCTGATGCATCTAGTAAAAAAGTAAAAGGTTTTTCAGGTGGAGATTTGAGATACTTCGGGTCAGCCTTTCACAGATCTGTGTAGTGTGTAAGAGATAGGGTTGAATTTTGTATGTAGCTGGAGTTTCATTCAAACACTGTACAAATCAGAGATGTACAAAATGTACGAATGTCTTTTGTTTCTTCCCACATTGTAATGTATCTTGCCAATAAATGAATAAATAGATAAATTGAAAAAGATGTTAAATTGTGTGATAAGTGAGCTACACTTATCAAGCATCACATTAATATATCAATTAATGAGAATCCAGTATTTTTATCCTCAATAACCAAGTATCCTCAGTCGATGGTGGTTTTTTGCAAATTGCTTTGTACAAATGAAATATTAAACTGATATAAATAATTATTGCGGTTATTTGAAATCAAGGGTTACTCATAAATCATATTATATCCGGTTTTATACACAACTCCCTCTATTGTTTGGTACATGTAACTCACACAATTTTACTTAATTTTGTAGTTATCAAAATAATAAACGAATATTATGATGACAGGAAGCTAAGCTGCTGGACAGCAGTAGCCCAAAAGTCGAATTTTTTGTCTTTCTTGCTGACGAATCCGTTCTGTGTGTCGAAATTTAGATAATAACTTTCCAGGCTTTCTAATTGAATAAGTTTATCACTGTATACGTATAGTTTATATGAACCCTCTGTTTAATTATTATTATTTCAATTGTTATTGTTTATTCTATGAATGTAATTCAGCTTTCTCCTTATCATCCTTATCATCCTTATTATAATGTAATACTTGATTCAGAGAGATGCTAATTAGTCTTAAACTGGATGTTGTAAATGTTAGTTGCAGTATGCAGGCGTTGCCTGAATAAAGTATTTTAAAAAATTAAAAAACACATCGTATTAGTTCTGCACCCTTATCTGACGTAAAACCGGCCTAACTCTTGTATAAATAATTGCTTCTTCTTACATTGTAATATTTAATAGTAAAGCCAGGAGAATCACTCTGACTTGATTCAGTACAATTACAAATTGCTTACATCGAATTTCGAAAATAAGTTTTGATCATTATGCACTGAAGATTTATCTCACTCAGGAGCAGAGAAGTTATAAAAAATATAAACATTCCATAATAATTCAAAAGCTTTTCAAATAAAAATGTCTTTGAAATCAGTGAACATAGTACAGGATTATATTGCTTTCATTGTTATCCAATTGAACGATTTCCACAAATACATGTATTGTCCATTCATTGTGACAAATTTAACATTTCTTTACAAAATAAATAACAATAATTATAATAACAACAATGTTCTAAATAACAATAAAACTTGTTTTCATCAAGGTAAATACAAACAAGGTAAAACCTCCTTCAAATCACCTTAGTTTTACGGTATATTTTGTCATTCCATCCTTTTTCTCCTCTTTCTTGTTATAGTAATGGGACACGGAATGGGGCTATTATTATATTGGGAGTATTGGGACTATAACTAGCCAAAATCATCATACATATACGCACCAGCTCTCTTTGTCACAATAATTGTTCACATTAATTTATTCATTGCTTCTTATTTTGTACTTCAGGTAGTCTTCGTTCAGGTGAGTTTAACGAAATCATAATTTAATTTGATTTGAACTTGGGTAATACTAGATTACAAAGTAATAACATTGCATGGTAGAACCAAGGGTTAAAGATGATCTTAAGGTTCAGGCCCGTACGTGCTTCAGTCTCAATAGTCCATGACTCTAATGCATTGGAGAACTAAAATTATATGGATTAGAATTTGTAAATAATGTAATGTATTCAATATTTATAGGTAGAATAAATAATTGATAGATGTTTGGTATAGCCTGATAAAAAGTTCGACCTACTATTGAATTCTTGAAAAATAAATTTGTTTTGGAAGAACCTTGGATCTCATCTATCAGGATATTTGATGACAAAAATTTTCAGTTTAGGACAAATGCATCAGTGAAAGATTTGATTATTTCAGTAGAGAGAATTAGATCAATAAATTCTCATCCTGAAAAGACCAAACGATCATTGATTTGCCTGCACCGTTTAACCGTCACTGTTTAAGTTAACGTCAGTTGTAATCTGATAGAAATTATATCGATAATTTTTATCGATGAACACTAGTGTAAGTCACGTGATAAATCTGGAGAAGCTTCTTTTTTTTATCGTATGGCTTTTATTGGTGGGGAGACCCTTACGGGTAGGTTTCCACCTCGCCTCATTGCACAATTTTTTCAGAAGCTTCTGAAGATGCATTGTCCACATTGATTCATAGTGGCTTTATCAGCAGATTTATGCAAAAGAAAAGTTAAAGGATTGGACTGATGGTTTCAATACCGTATTGAAGATTCCAATGAGCGAATGTGTGACTCGCTCTCACACTCAATCAATGATTTGTTTTCAGTGCACAAATTACTAGCAACCATTGTCTCGTTCTTGAAAAATCTTGGGAACAGCCTTGAATATTTCCAAGTAGAGAATGCACGCATCAGCAGCACATTTTGGAAGGCAAGAATAATGGGGTGGCTCTGCTTTCTTGCTACTGAGACAATGCACAATGATGGTGTGTGCTGCAGCAGGCAACCAGCACTCACAAAGAGCACATACAAAAACTACAAAGGCAATATTGTTAAAAGTAAAAACGACAGCCTCTGTATGACCTTGGCTTTTATACAGAAAGTGACATTTTATAGAAAGACTCCTGCAGGGTAGTGGGTAACTCAGTCAGGACAAGCTCTGTTGACCCACATCCTCTGTCATTGTTTTCAAGAACACAATGTGCAAGGATGACCTTCGGGCGAAACTAGACAATATTTTCAATTGTTTTGAATACAGATCTCGATGTTTTCGTTTTGTTTGTCCACGCATTCTCTACGAATTTCCACCCTCTACGCTTGATGCTAACACAAATTAAAATCGTCCATGACTGGCTCAGCCTGGGAAAGTGTTTTCTAGAACATCGAAAGTCTTTTGACAAAAATAAGAGTGCCAGACATGGTTTATTTCTATTTCAAAGAGCTGTTTACTATTATTCTTCTACTGAAACAATAGGGTTGAAACACTCTAGAATGTAGGTCTATAGTTCACGCGTAATCTAATATAGCCTATTAAAGCGTGTAGTTTTCTCCAATAGTAGATTTCTCATCGTCTCTCCTATGTGATATTCATTATCACGAACTACCAAATCATAATTTTAATGAGTTTTCAATCAATATTGCATGAGTATTTTGTTCAATATTCTTCTACAGTGTGTTAAGAAAAATTCCATTTATTAATATTATATTATTATGAAATTAGACTGCAGTTAAGATGAATGTAATAACAGATTTTTCATTTTTTTTGGTATAATATAGCGTGAATAGAACCATAATAATATCAATGAATATCTATTGCCAAAAAATAAAACTTTTGGAATAGAAGTACTGTGTGCGAAAAAACATACTTTTGTCTGCGCACAGGAGCTCTTTTCAATATAATATGAAGATGAATTCAACAAAATGCAGAACAAAGAAAAATCAAATGAAACAATACAATGAAATGTAACTGACACATAATAAGTTTTCTATTTCACCATTACTCAAGCTCAGAAACATTAAACTTTATTTTCTTATACAATATAAGAAAGTTATCAGTCAGAGAGATATTCTGCGAAAAGAGAAGGATATTTTAAATGTGGAATATTCATCTTAATGTCGCTTGTTTTGATATAAACGTTGATTTTTCTATCTGAATAGAATAAATTGATTAGATAAAATAATTTTTACAAAGTTGAATAAGATCTCACGACACGAAGCTCTATATAAATTGTTTTTCTACTGGCCAAATTATACTGATTAAAAAAAACTTTTAGAGAAGATAAAGAAACCTAAATTGATCAATTACTCAGACTCCATGGGATTCTGAAAATCAAAAAATCTTTTTGTCAAAAAACTTGACACATGTTATAACAAAGTCAATACTTATAGGAGCATTCAGTGATAGTATTCTCTTGTTATCACCCACCAATTCCACCATCCACAATTATAGTAATGTATTAAATAAAATAATGTGGTTCTATGCCGACAACATAAATTAGTGTTTCAGTTAGGATTATATTTCTAATTGTCTATTTTCACATATTTCTTTCTTGATTATGATACCCAAGTTGGCTATCATTGGCTGTGATATTTGTTTGTGTGTCCACCTACCCCTCGACATCGACGGTTGAAAGAAGTATCAGGGCGACCCTGACCCTTACTTAGCAGGAATGATATAAAACAGATTTTGAGGATCCGGCTTGTGACTTACGAGCTGGCCAAATTGAGGCCGCAGTCTGTTGACTTGGGGAGCGATAAAGTGGCTTGCTCGTTCTAATTGAAAGTGGCTGCAGCTTTACGATGGAAGATCCAGTCACAGTCATAGTCAACACAGTGTTTACCGAGTGATGTAGTCGCTTCCTGATGTCCCTTCCAATATTGATTTGGCATTTTGTATGGCAACTTGCGATGTTTATTGACGGCGCTGTGTCTGATGCGTTGCCTACAAAACCAAGTCGCGATGACGCCGCTTGCAATGTGCTTGCTCCCATCTAAACCAAAGCAACATCCTCTTCAACTGATCAAGCTCAGCAAACGCTCGCACACGCCAGTTAGCTTCTATTACGTGTGGTGAGAGCATTGACTGAAACACCAAACTTCCGGGGCGATCAATAAAGATTTCTAATAAGTTTGCTTGACTCACGTAGTACATGTCAGAATGATTCGAATCAGTAGACGTAGTCTCCTGATTAACATCGCTTATCAAGTTCCAAATATCGAAATGAGTATTTCTGGAATTGAAAATACTGGTTAACTGATCCATTAGTTCAAATTCATTGGTCAAATCATAGAGAACTATGATTATGAACCATTTATTACATAATGTGAATTTAATAGCATAATATTATTGAGTAGTGTTGAGTTACTTAGTAATTGTAGCAGTGAAACTTGTTTGTAAAATTGAAATAAAGAAACTGAATTGTAAGCTCTGAAAAAGTCCAAGTTCCCAGTAATTGTAAGTTTCCAAAGTTTTGTAAAGTAAATCCAACTAAAGTCACATATTAACATGGCTTTATCTTTGGTGAGTGGACTCATCGCCCATTCATTATTAATTTAATGACAATATACATCACGATGGGAGGGTATTAAAAGTATTTCAGTTCCAAAATTGAAATAGAATCTGGATGTGTTTGCTGGTTATGTTGCTTAATTCTTCGTAGATTCAGAAGAAAGAGACTTCTATGTTCAATACATTTGGATTAGATTCTGTCGACTGTTACCTCTTCATATTTCATCATCCTCCGTTGTGTTTTGTACCCTTGATTAGATCATTACTCATCACTCATTATTTGGATACGTTATTGAACTCTAAAATTCAGTTTTTTTTAAGTATTGGGTTTGACTTTGTAACCCTTAGCCACCGCGACCGCTATTCGAATCTTTGTAGCATCCCTCTTTGGCTTATGCCACATGTTCCCATAATCAAGGCCAGGCAAAATTTACTCAGGACCTTGACAGTCCATTCTCTTGCCTCCTCTGGTAGAAGGTTGCTTTCCAAAGTCTCCTCCTCATTTGCAAGAACATGGACATTCCAACTTAACTAAATGTGCTGCAGTTTGTATGGACCCACCTTCCGAAGCTGTTCAACTAGTCTATCAGGGATGGGTCTTTGCTCCTCGATTCCATTGCCCGGAATCTTCAGTTTAGTCTGCCTTCTCTGCATCTTCGTTCCAGCAGGTTTGGGTGTAACATAACAAACCTGTTCCACGAGTAATGAGACTTATTCAGTCACCTGGGCAGGCCACGTTCACCCAGGAGGCTTCTTAGTGGAGGGTGCTGGTGTCCAGGTTCACTTATGCTCATGTCAGGCACTCCTGACCATGCAGCCGTCGGCGTATGCTGTTCCACCATATGTTGGCTTGGCTTGCACAGTTGATGCTTCAGGTGTTCCTAGCGAACACCCTACTTAGCTAGGGGACGCAACGGTGTTGGTTGCCAACCAGCCTACATCTACCACTTGCATCAGGAACCAGGAGGTTGCCACACCCCGGACGAATAGAATTCTGCCCCTGCAGGGGGTGGATACGTTATTGAACTCTAAAATTCAATGTTATTATAATCAATAGTATGAAAATATTTGAATTTTTTTCAAAGTATTTACAGGCTCTAGGCGTACGTGGGTAATAGTGGGGTGATAGGTGAGATATGACTACTTTTTGAGCAGTCAGGATCGACAACTTAACGTCCTCCGAACCAGGGTGTGCGTATTTGTCACAAAATCCTTCAAATCCCAGCCAGGCTCGAACCCCTGGCCCCAATGGTTTATCTGACTGCTGATAACCAATCAGTCTGACGCCTTAGCACTCAACTACGAACCTCAAGTGATGTGTTTTGAATTAGAAAATTATTGAATTAGAATTTATACGTCTGATAATGTGAATCAATTTCACTTGTGATATAGGCTACACGGAGTCCCTTTCTTCCTTTCTATTTTCTATCAGATTTGTGCGCAGGATAACATAATAAATATTGGAAACTTCTGACACAGTAGTAAGGATGGCACAATCATGCTGAAACATGCTTGTTAAATTCTTTAATAAATCAAGTGATATTTGGCAACATCTAGTGTTTTCATTATTGTGAACTATACAAAAAAGCTCCTTCTCCAACTAAAAGTTCAATTCAGAGTAAACAGGAGAGGTTTGTGAAGAAGTATAGCAGTATAGGTTCAGTTCAGACTCTTTCTTAAGGCGAAAATTTTTATCATAAATTATGGGAAGGTCATGCTTCATCCTCATCTCGATGGTGGTTAACATGCACGAATGTTTCTTTCAAATGAGTTATCCTTGATAATAGAAAGCAATCAAAGCATTGCATTAAAATAATTTGGAGAATTATTAATTATCCTACGTTACTTCTATCTTAAAATCCGATAGTGAAATGTATACGATTCTTATTTTGTTGTCTATATAAAATTTTTGTCTTATCATTATGCATTAAGCCTATCTACATCCATTACTACCACTGATGTCATCTCCAAAATTCTGTAGTAACTTGAACATACAAATTTTAATTGCTAAACATAAACATGAATAATTCCCAGGGTGATTAGCTGGGATACAATTACTTGTTTTTACTGACAATAATTGCAGTCAATCAACAGCTATATTGATTAACTGCTTCTTAAAAGAAAAAACGAAGAGATAATCCTTCAATATTTTTGTGATTTATGAATATATCCTTCTAGGGATTAATCCACATGACGTATTATCAGTTGATTGAGATCCTTCACCACATTCAGAAAATATGACTGCAACTCAGAGCAGAAGGGGTATAGACGGACTACTTGATAAAGCAGACAAAATGACTCGCAAAAACTGTCACGTGTGTCAGAGTTCAAAAGTCTAATAAATTCACCCGTTCTCCCAGTTGCTAAACAAACAGCTAGAACGATCTAAAGATGTTGTGGTGAACGCAAGATCGGATTTCCAAAACCCCACATGCCAGGAGTTTTCAGCCTAGATTCTAGTCAAATGAGTCTTTCCTGATCGACGACCACCCTACCAATACCTCTTGGGTGAATCACCTCTGCAAACGAGCAGCAGTCTAGAATTCTTGAGGAAACTTTGTTGTTAACCCAGCCTACTCGTATTTTTTACTATTATACCTATTGATAATAGTGGTAAGCTTCAAACCTAAATTACGCACTTCCCTATTCACAATCAGTTGAAAATAAACAATTGAGTTTAAAAAAGTTCTGCAAAAATCTTGCATAGAAACAATTATTTCAAAGCATCAATAGTCAAATTGGAGATTTGGCTAATTCTGTCGATTGGATTATTTTTTGTTTCAATTTTTTAAAATTATGTCTTTCTCGCGAAATATTTTAAGCGGAGATTCAGTCGGTTGTAGAGTTATAACGAATTAAAATAGACTTGACGGAAAGAAGAATTAGGAGCTAGAATCTACGCTACGGCTTCAAAGGAAAGAATCTTGCCCATCAACAGGTTACTTTGTAGCTGGTATGAATTTTTTCACAGGAGAACATTGAATGCACAAACAACAATAAAACTTTATAAGGGTAATATTTTTTACAAACAATAGGGTTTAGAAATAGCCCTACAATTTTCTTTGAATTCCAAACTCTCTAAAGAGACCTGGAAGGATTCTTATTTTGGAAACTCCAGGAGTTGATGGGATGATGTTTGAGTTTTAATGGTTAGGTTATAGCAGCATTTTAAATCACAGCACAAACAAAACTGAAGTTTTCGATTTTCACAGACATTTAAAATTTTTTCTCTCCTTTAGTCCTATTGGGAAACAGTGCAGACCATTAAGTTTAATCACATCTTTATTACCTAACTCTATTGTACACAGTAACAACACGAAGAAAGGAGTCAAAAGCAAGAAGAAAAACCCCTTCTCAAGGCTGTAACAATCCATGTAAATAAATAACAATGCTATGTAGCTTGCTTTTCAGCATGTGCAATATAATTCTGTAACTAATACTTTTAGCTTGCTTCCAGCTTCACTCGCTCTTATTAGGTATTTTCATGTGCTTTTATTTAGTTTGAATTCTCAACTATTTACACCTTTTATTCTCTCTGTAATGTGGTAAACCTATTACGCTGGTACTTAGAATTCAATTGACATGGAATTCATCTAAATTGAAAGATTATTCGGAGGAGACCCCCCTCTCACTTTAGTTCAAAAGAAGTCATGAAAGATTGAAGCCATATTACTTAAGAAATATTTTTCATCATTAATTTTTGAGAATCACCTTGTTTTGAAACCTTATTATAATAGGGTGCTACATGGTGACTCATATCATGCCAGAAATATTGCAGGTGACAATGACACTGCAATCAACTTGTAAAAATGGAACTTACATTGTATACCAATATGCAGCGCATTGAAGCTCCAATTTGGTGCTCTGTGATTTGTCCAGTCTTATAACAATGACTGATATCGTAAATTTTGGCCCTTAATCTTAATAATCATTAATTAATCCTTCTATACAAATTTAATATTTTCCTCGCGCACTAATGGCATCAGAGTTTAGTGTGCTTTTAACCCCTCTCAAGCAAGTTTGTACAGAGTGATTCTATTTAATTCTTAGAAGTCGAGCAGGCCAAGGTCACATTCTATAAATAATAGTGGAAAACATTATATTTCATGATCTTAGAAAAAAGACAAGTTGAGCATCAGGTTGTCTTCACTGCTAAGAGTTCGATGAGATAGACCTCCTAACTTTATATTGGGCCTAATGTTTTCTACGCTAAAGATTATTAAACAGGGTGATCCAGACTGTATTTTGACACTGTATTATTTTCATTTGTGATACTAACCGCCATCTTTCCTAATGTCGGCTTGGAAAACACTTCTATTGACAATGCATGATTGACTCACCACTCAAAAGCATCTCATCCTGGGCCACAAAATGCAGTGATTCGTCTCAGTGTACTGGAATGTACCTTGTGGCTTTTCGGGCTTGTTCTGTTGCAGGAATTGGGGTATGTTTAGAGTTCTCGTTCCAGTCCTCTCAGTTTGCGGACATAAAATGGGCGACCTGAGACCAAAACACTTACTCGACTTGATGTGACAAATTGAAATTAAATTACGACTATCTTACGACTTAGATTTCGAATGTTTGCCGCATACTGCAGAGCCTTTTGGTTTCATTCGATTTGAACCTTCTAAAATTCTCCACTCAGTCTTATACTGTACAATATCACAGTAGTGACTTTGGCTTTTGTGACTTTTTACATTCGTTGAATGTAAGTCATTTGATGGCGGATTTACTTTTGCTAAATTTTGCAAACTAAAATAATGCCGATTATTTGGTTTTAATTTTGAGAGGATGTTTTATAAGGACATTTTACCCCTTACAAACGCTCATTGATTGGAGATCATAAGTGAGGACCTGACTACTCTTCTACTCATATTGAGTATAAAATTTTCTTGAGATATTATATTATTATAAGGGTTCATTACATAAACGTTCGCTTGTTATATCTCAGAAGGAATGTTTTAAATCCCAACTAAATTATTTCTCCATAGGAGACTCACTTCACGACTAAAAATGCCTTCCAAAGGAATGGTTTTCATTGTATCTTTGTAACTTGCAGCCACTCCGAATAAGAAAAAGCAATTGAAACAAAAGTAGCAGTAAAGAGTTGATAGATTAAATCTTTTAACTTGAAGAGTCACCTTCAATTGATTGAATAATTTGTTAATGGATCCTCTCTTTTAAACTGAAACAAGTTCAGAAATTGACACTGAGGCTATGAGAGAGAGCGAAATATGTAATGGAACATTTAATGGCAGCCTGATATGTAATGTAATATTCAATGAATTGTAATCTATGAAATAGAGAGAGTTGCGAGGGTAACTTGAGTTCAAGCTCTCGGTAATCGTGTAAATTTGAATCCTTTGTTCACACAGTACTTCGTTTGGCCAAATACGCAGCAGCTAGATAGTGATTGGTCGAGATTGTATTCAATTGCACGCGTGAGGGTGGTGGAGAAGCGGCTGCAGGATTTCCCGGTGCACTGCAATCGAGGGTAGCTGGAACCGGAAAAGAGTGACGCGGGGAAGCAGGCAGCATTTCAGCCAACCGGGCGTCTGGATTGGGGACTCCTGGATTCTGGATTCGGGATCCGGGGCATCCACTGGCGGCACTGGCCCGAGCCACCAGGGCCCTTGCAGCTTCCGCCCATTGATCCACCACCCCTACCATTCAGCACTATCCTCCACCCATGATGCCACACTGTTGCACGGAAATATGATGTTTGCGCAACAGCTTTATACGATGCCAATCCAGTGTCTAACAAGGCTGAATCTATTTTATAAAACGACTTGAAGGTCCTCACCGAGTGGTAGGAGTAATATAATACTAAACTACAGTACATAGACTAAAGTTTATCTCGATGATTTTATCAATAATTGACTTACGTTACAGTTGGTCGATATGAAGCTTGCGCTACGGCGAAAAAATATTTCAAATATAGAAAGTATATTTTCGCCACACATGGGTCATGGCAGACATGAACCTGCTTTTCGTCCACGTCATATGGAGGTGAAAATGTTCAGTTTCCGACGAGGTCTTGCAGGAGAGACATGAAACGTTCACTGCCCTAGATCGGAAAAGAAGAAATGACCTTCGATTGACAACTTTTTCTATCCGATCCAACACCATTGAATGAGGTTCTACTAGTATCCTAACCTTGAAGTTTCATTGGTCACAAAGTTTATATATTCATTAGTTTGTTTTGTTTTATCTTTCTTATTTTTTTGCCAGTTTTTATGTGGTGTGTGGCGAGAAATAGCGTTCGCTGTAACGCGGGCAAAAAATGTTTTGCCCGGCTCTAAAACGCTTCATGTTCTCGACTTCGTCTCGAACGTTTCAGAAACCACCACGCAATTTTCAACCGGCAAACAGCACATTTTCCACTTCCCTAGGTTGTACTGAAATATACTATTACACATCTTTGCAAAAGGTGTCATAAATACAATGTTTTAAATTTTTTTTCACTTTCACCTACGGTTTTACGTATTTATAATTGCCCTATATCAACTTTTTTTTCTGAAACTAGGAGAACTCATACCCAGCTCTCATTCTTGCGGCGTAGATAATGGGAGGGATTATGATGATGAGAGATGAAAGGACCTTCCTACTACAGTTTCAGGTTGGGTCCTATGTAAATTCAACAAGTAATTTTGGAAGTATTTACTAAAATGCTGATTTGACTACTGGTCAACAAAGCTTGGTCACTCGAGAGCTTAAGCTCCGTACTCCTTCCTTATTATTTTATTTATTTTATTGGTTGTTGGAATTCCCTGAGCGTTTGACCAACCTCTCTCCCTAGTATAGTTCAATAATATTTTATTAGATAAATGTATATTCAAATGTATTTCACCAGAAGTCCTTGAAATTCTCTCCACAACAAAATGATGTTATCAATAATATTTATCCAATATAGTCAACATACACAACATAGTCAGAAGTTGATAGTCAACATTTACAACATTGTAAACAAGTTGATAGTCAACTTATATTCACCCTACTTCAAAATTCTCGAAATCAAAATTAATGTTTCTCATAGAATACTAGTTCTCACAATTTATTTGGAAGCTTGTGTGTCTTTTCAGTAATTTCTTTCTCACTAGCTAACGTTGCTGGTAAAAGCCTGTTTCATGCCTTTTTTAGATTCCCGCTGATCACAGATCAATCTGTACTGAAGTATTGACAGAAGACAACAGTCGTGGGGAAATGTCTCCCGTAACGAAATCGAGCAGGCTCCAGGTTCACAAGAGCTATTGTGTTCAGTGCACACACACTTTATGGTTTTGTTGAGATCATTTGGATTTCTACTTTAGGCATGCTACAAATATTGTGACAAAGCCCCAAGTAGTCTAAATCAGAAATGGAGGAACGTGATGCTGTAGTATTCCAAGGAAGTTGGAGTTGTTGAGATGAACCAGTCCATGTAGCATTGGAAAGTAATTCAGGTGATTGCAATGTTGATTACCACTCTTGTATCTTTCTATTTCCAGTTTTTGTGAATAAATAAATAAATAAATAAATATGATTTGTTATTGTCACACATTCAGTGAGACAAAGACAAAAGTCAATTTTCACACAGGTAAAAGAAAACAAAATAATAACACGGCTCAAGCGGTGCCTCATGTATCCAACTACGGTACATAATGTAAGGTACACAGAAGAAAATATAGAACGAGAAGATCTCTAAGCAACAATTACATTTTCAAGGTAATCATTGATGCAATAAAATGGGTTTAACAAAAAGCGAGTTAGACAATCTACTTTTGAAATTATTTTTCTGTCTCTAGTATGGGGTCTATAGGTAGTTTATTGAATAATTTGATACCAATTGTGTCATAACTACAGCAGCGTTTTTGGTTAGACGATGACGAAGAGAATGTCAGATTCTATTACAATTTCTAGTGTTATAGAAATGCCTGTCAAGATCTCAATTCCAAATGTTGTGAATTTCTTTTTATATATAATAAAACTGTGTATATATTATGAGAGTTTTTCTGGTGGTTCAGAAATTATAAAGATTATTAAAATCTAAATTGTAAGATTGCAAAATATAAATACATTTCTGTTAAGAGCAATGAGTCAGGGTCTCTTGCCAAATGTGAGTGATCCAGAATCTCTACAGTAGCCTTTCCTCAAATATTATTTGAAAATCACTTAAAGGTCACAATGTCGACTTGACCTTGCTTTATACAATTTTGTGCGCACATATACCTAGGGCCCTCGCAGCCAAAACACTGCACGATACCTTGTGGACGATGCTTCTGGATACAGGCCGGCGTGGTGGAACCTTCGGTATAGACGCGGACTGGAATGGCGTCGATCACAGCTTTTTTGATTTTCTGTGTCACTTTTCTCCAACTCACTATGATACTTCACGCTCGATATTAACTTTCACTCTGATAAATTTTAATAGTTGAGATAACGGATCGGCAGGTGCTGCTAGCTTATATAAAAATTTTTCACATTTAACTGACAAAAATTACATTTAAGACATCAAACAAATAACGTTTGGCTGATCAGACCATTCTAGTGGGGGTTCCCGAGCAGAGTGAGAGCTTTTCATACATCGGAAACGGTAATTTAGCCAAGGCGGATTAATACAAAAGAACATTCTAGAAAGAATGGTAATATAAAAATTCTGATTGGTCAATGAAATTTTAATTTTGATACAATATGGCGTCTGGAAAATAGATCGCCCTGAATACAGCTTAAATATTTCAGAGAGTTAATAAGATATGATCAGGAATTTTTTATATAAAACAAAATAACGACCCCTTACATTTGATATATGACCGGCTACTCACATGTGTGTGTGATAACAGAACGTATGCACGTGTTTGATAACACAGACTAGACACGCAAAGCAGTACTGACAGTAGGGATACATTTTATAGAGTGGTAGTATAAATTTTAAGTTGATCTAAATACTGTAATAATTGAAATAATTATTAATTGAAATTGAAAGAAATAAATAGAAAATGCGTGCTACAAGAATGACGAACAAATTATCATTTCTTCAGAACTGATAAGATAAAAATTATTTTTCAATGAATGACAGAGGAATCGATTGGTATAACAGTACTACTTGGCTGAGTAAAACAGATTTAATAATAGTTAATGTTTTTTTCTAATTTATTATTATTATTTTCTTCTTTTTATGCATGCTAATTTTATTATATATTTTTTTTTACATATAATACATAAATTACAATAAATATCACTCTATGGTGAGGTATGCTCGCTGCTACGATTTTGGCAATTATAATTACTGCTAATTGAATAATCTGATTTGGCTAGTGGGCTGTGGCTATTTTGACAGTTCACTGATTGATTGCCCGTTTGCAGGTTATGAGTGACAAATAAACATGCATACAATAAATGTGGCTAAGTAAATGCCATTAAAAAAATAATTTATCCATTGATATTACAATAATTGGTGTTCGACATATAGCAGGTACAATATTATATGATCTAAAAATGATCTATCTTTGATTTTATTACATCAATATTTTTTGCCAATGAGTTGAAGTTTTAGTCTTTATTACAAAATTATCGTTTCGAGGCTCAACATAATTCTGTCACCTGACACAATAGCCCCTGATTTAATTAAATACGAGGTGGTGAGCTTTTGAATTTATAAAAAGTGTGACTGGCGAGTGTTTAATTCAATCTCAAAGAGAGGTCTGGTGAGCCTATTTGAGCCTTATAACAAGAACAAATACCTTACAACTACAAAATGGTGTTAGCCTTTGCTAAACCCTTTACAAAAATAGAATAGAGATGTTTGGACCTTGTCTACAATACATTCTAATCAAATAAATTTACAAAAATTAAGTGCCTGTCACAGACTAGGATCACTTTGATAATATTTCAAAAGTATACTTAGTTGGCGCTGCTAAGAAGAGTGAATACCATTGGATCACTTACAAAATAATGCAGTATAGCCACACTAGAATAAATAAAGTATGCTCAATGGCATTTTAAAAGATTGAGTTGAGGTAAGTCAGATTATATAGGTCTCAAGCTTCACTTAACAAACATTTTGCATATAAATAATGCACAGTGCACAATTTAAATAATATATTAACAACAAGTAAAGGCTCTTAGCACTCGATAGGATAGTAAGAATGACAATATAATAAACTCTGAATGGCTTTAACAAATAAGTTGGTAACTCTGCTTTTAAGTAATAAATGATTTTATGCCGAACAGCTGATATTTTTACTGTTTTCTATTTCATCATGCTTAATATAAATGATAATAATGACATAGAATATACAAAGATTTACATGTAACAATGATGTAAGTAAATAAATTTGACATGTAAGATAATAATATTGATTTCATTTTAATTTTCTAATTCTGGTATCCTTCTTCATTCTGTGGATCTCTATGAAATTGGCAGTGAGATCGATATTGACTATTCTTGATCGATCGGTTTGGAGGTTATGTAAATATTCTAACTCCATAAAATAACAAATAATGTCGACTCATGGTCGAAATGACTACAATGTCATATAATTATAGAAATTGATCTCATTTACAATTTTTGCATCTTCACACTGCTTTGTCGACTCACAAGACGTTCTCTGGAGGACAGCTGGTGAAGTGCACATTAAAGATTGACGCCGGGGTATAGCTGGACATAGTCTAATTCATACTACTCCATTATTTATCCACTCTTTATCACTCTTTTCAATTTTAAGAACTCGTTGTTCTAGGGTCCTTCTGGCCCTAAACTTTATAAAATGGTTTCACCATTGAAACATTCTCCCACCATTTCATGTTAATATTTCTAGTGTCTTGAACTTGGATAGTATTATGATTTGAGATAGCTGTTACAACGTAGGGTCCAGTATAAAGCAGAAAAAACTTTTTTGTTAGCTTCCCTAAGGCGTCGGAAGTTCTATGGCTCCTGACCAGCACCTCATCTCCAATATTGTAATGAAAAATTTTGACAGCTTTATCATGGTACTTTTTCCTTTGATTGGCGGCTTTTTGCAATTTATTTCTTACTATATGACAGATGTCTAGGTTGGGTTTGTTCACGACCATTGGGAAGTTCACCAGCTGCTCAATAAACGATTATCTCGCTGCCCAAATAAGATCTCGTGAGGGTATGCCCGATACTCTCACTCAGACAGTTGTTCAAACATCTTTCTAGGAACGGTAGGTACTTTGTCCAGAATTGGTGAGTTTTATTGCAATAAGCTCTCATAAACCTTGATATCTCGGCCATCGTCGCTCAACAGGATTTGATGCTGGATGGTATGTTTGAAGTTCTAGCCCATTTTATGTCAGCTTCTTGTAAAATATGCTTCCATTTTGCACTACAAAAATATGTAGCATTATCAGACAAAACGCGTTCTGGCTTTCCTACTTCAGTTGTCCACCTTCCGGTAATACATGTAGCCAGTTTCTCGCCTGTTATTGGGCCAATTGGTCATAAGAGAGAGGATTTGGAAAATATAAGTTAATGCAAAGATGTATTTCATCCTGTATTTGAGCTTGTGGAAGTGGTCCGTATGATATCCGCGGATATTAATTCAAGCGGCTTGCTTGGCAGTATTGGAATCATTTCGCCTCTAATGTGAAATCGATTGTGTTTAGTTTTTTGGCATAATTCGCATGCTCTGATAATTTTGGCTACTTTTTTATTCATCCCTTTGAAGTAACAACTCTCACTAAGTGCATGTTGGGTCTTTCTGATGCCGAAATGGCCTATTCGCTCATGTGATTCTTTAATGATGTCACATTGTATATCACTGGGCACAACTAGACGCCAGTTGAATGCATTGCGGGCCGATCTATAAAATAGATGGTCTTCAAATATCATATACTGCTTGAGATGTGTTGGTTGACTCTGTGATGACTGTCTTAGCTGATTAATGATATTAACTATTTTTAGATCTCTTGACTGGGCTTCGCTGATCCTAGATGGCGTTAACAAGTCTTTGTGTATGATTGGCTCAATATGCGCTGGAAACGGTACTGACTCATCGTTTTGAAGAAGATAACAGTGGAAGGTCGTCTCGTTGTTGTAAGTAGAATCAACTGGTCTTGATAAAAAGTCCGCTGTTTGATTTTGCTTACCAGGTAGGTGGGTGAGTTCCAAATCATATTCTTGTAATACTAGAAACCATCTGGAGAGGCGGTTGTTGGTGAGCTTTGCCGTCTTGAAGAATGTCAGAGCCTTATGATCAGTGTTGATGAAAATCTTTTGGCCGAGGAGTAGGGTTCGGTATTTCGTACAGACTTCAAGGATACTTAATAGTTCTCTTTCTGTTACCGAGTAACGTCTCTGAGCGGCATTTAAAGTTTTACTGAAAAATGCTATCACACCATTGTAGCCATTTTCATCCTTCTGAAAATTTCAGCTAGCGCGTAGTCAGATGCATCTACATTTATGTAGAAGGGCTTGCTTAGGTCTGGATGCTTTAGTACAACTGCATCTAAAACGCCTCCTTTAATTCTGTAAATATTTTTCCTCTTGCTCTCCCATTTCCATGGCTTGGTTGACGACAGTACGTGACTGAGTTGAGCTGTATAATATGACATTCTACTATTAAATCGGCGGTAGAATTGGAGAAACCAATAAAGCTTTGTAACTGCTTTCTGTTTGCAGGCGATGGAAACTGCTTTATCGCTGTAGCTTGCTTGCATCTTGTGTGATCCCTTGAGGGCTTATAATATGACCAAGATATTTCACCTTCTGTGCGAAAAAGTTACATTTTGAAAGTTTCAATTTCATGCCACATTTTATCAATCTCGTGAATACGACGTTTAGATGTTGACAGTGTTCGAGTACGCTGTTTGATGAAATGATGCCGTCGTCCACGTAGAGGGTACAAAAATCAGTTATATCTTCCCCTAAAGATTGGCGTAGACAACGTATGAACACAGCCATGGCGTTCCGGATTCCGAAGGCTAATCTAGTGAAACGTAAATTTCGGCCATTGAATAAAAATGATAGGTAGTCCCGCGATTCTTCGGCGATTTGGACCTGCCAATAACCGGCGCTCAAATCGACGGTGGAGTAGACTGTCTTACCGTGGAACGTTTGTAATACATGTTCTATTTGAGGGGGTCCCTCTCGGTCATCATCCAATACAATATTTAGTTGTTGTGCATCAAGACATAATCTTATTGACCCATCCTTTTTTACGACACACACTATTGGCAAGCTGTAATGTGAGGAGGATGGTTCTATTATTCCAAGTTCTTCCATTCGTGCTATCTCGGCGGATGCGGCTTGTCTATGAACGAACGGTATAGGGTAGGACTTTTTGAAATAAGAATTATGTGGCTTCACTTCCAACTTACACTTGTAATGGTTTGCCAGTCCGGGTTGTTCAGAAAAAACTTCTTTATTTCTGACAAACATATTTTTTACTTCATCACGCAATGACGGTTCCCAATCACTTCTTTTTTCAATATTCGAAATTAACTCAGCCAATAACTGTTCGGTGGCATCTTCCTTTGTGCCGTCTTCTTCAGAATATGCAGTGACATGCAATACGCTCAATCTGGTGATGGATTCTCCAACTCATGGAACTCCCATTCTTGTGGGATATTATCATCCACATTTATATTATTAATTCTCCTTATCTCCCCAGGATTCGACTCTAATATTAGTGGAGTTGTGATTTCTTCCATGGAGTCATCCGTAGTAACTTTGAAATGTAGGGCACTAAAATCAATTTTGCTTTGTAACAATTCAAAAGTCGGCTCCAATTATTATATGTGGTCCGTTACTGGTAGGACAAGGAAAGTATGCGGAAATATTGTCCTTCAATTTTCACTTGAGCAAACATTGAGTGGATACACGATGCGGCGTCCAGGATTTATGCCGGTCAGGTGGGTAGAGGTTAGCGGCAGTGTAGCTATGGTGGTGACGTCTCTCAAACGTGAATAGGAGTCGTTTTGTATCAGACTACACTGTGCACCGGTATCTATCAGAGCTTGGAATTTCAAATCAGCCAATTCAATGCAGATGTAAGTCTGGAACTGGGTGTTGGACTTTTCGGACGTCTGGTTGGTCTCTTCTAGCAGAGTTTCTCGGATATCATCACGAAAAGTGGTTAGGCAAGTTTTCTCTGATTTCTCACTACACGTTGGGTCCATAGCGGGCTCGGTGGCGGTGTTCTCGGTTGGAGTTGATGGGTTCCGAGGCCTATGCGGTTTATATCGAATGTGCCGCCTATGTTGGTACATACGTTTGCTTGCTTTTTTATTTATTTGACAAAGTGTGTTGGTTTCACCGGCAGTTTGTATCCTTTTGACAGGTAGAGTGGAGTAAATGGTCTCCCCGGCTAGTCATGCCCGATTATTTCCACCTCCACTCCTATTTCCTTGGCCTCCTTGCTTACTTGTGGGGCTGTTAGGCAGGTTAGCTGTGGATACTGGGGCAGAATCATTCTTTGCTCTAGAATTCTCTCCAGTCATTGGGAAGCTAGGCGAACTAGACAAATTGGGAGCGTGGTCTACTTGACCCAACCTATCTCTCCCATCAAAATGAAAATCGGAGTTTCGATTATTATTATTATAATGACCATTTCTTCCTCGATTTCCATTAAACGATTTCCTCTGAATCCGCCTCTGCCGTGAAATTATTATTAATGTTGTTAGGATTCCGTGGCGGTAAACTTATTGTTTCTACCTCCTGTACATTATCCCCTCCATTATTTCCATTATTATTTCTTTGGGTATTCACTGGTGGTGGATCCATTTGCATGCGCTGTATATTGCTTTGATTGCCGTTATTATTTATATTATTGTGCCTATTCCCATTGTTACTGGTTACCGCCTGAACGCAATGTAGATAATTCTCAACGCCGGAGGTTTGTGATGTTAGAGGTGGCCAATGCCATTTGTACATGATGCGGTAACTTTTTCATTGCAATGCTGGCCAAATTACGATCTGAGATTTTTTCATCCAGTTGAGAATTGAGATAACTCAGTCGAGCTACAAACTCTGAGCACGTCTGACCGCTTGATTTATTATATTGGCAGGTGATGATCTCCGATAACAGCTCTTCTTGACGGCTAACGTTCCAATACTGCTCCAAAAAAGCCGAGATGAATTCTTCTAAACTGTTGAATTCGTTTGCCCTTGTATGTAGGAATAATTGTGGTTCTCCCAACAGTAAGGTGGATAATTTGAAACGCCATACGGCCCAAGAGGTGTTAGTTAGGTCTTGCACGACTCTTAGTTGATCAACGAATGGTCGAGGATCCATATGATAATTTGTATTGTCAAATTTTCCCAGACTATGAAATAGAGTAGAGACGCTCTGTGCATCCATGACAGTCGAAATTTCTCCGCTGGCACACAATCTATTTTTCTCTAGCTGAGAAATTTTTGTGTCATGTTGTACTAATCTGGATTTAACTTCCTCACTAACTGCATGTAAGTCTCCCTCCATATTTGTACATTTCATTTCCAAACGACTCTGCTGTTCAGTCAAGCTGTTCACTTGAGCATGAACTGTCTCCTGTGTTTCAACTGCATTATCTAGTTTATTTCCTATCTCTGACACCTGAGCTTCTAATTGTTGTTTGGTGGTGGTTATTTTTTGTTCCAGTGTTTTATGAATTACTTCACACTCAGCTTTCTGTGTGTCCTCCGATTTTTTGAAGTTTTCCTCCAGCTGTCGCCTCATCTCCTCACTCTGTCTCTGCATGTTGTTTTGTATCTCTGCGGTCTTTTCTTCCAACTCCTGGCGCATCTCGGTACGTAAAACATCAATTTCCTTCTGAACAGTTGTGTGGATTTTGTCGATGCGTTCGTTTGTATCATCCAGCCGCTTATTCAAACTAATGGTGGTTACATCAAGCTGCTTGGATACGCTGCTACTAATTTCTTTAGTAGAGATTATGTCTGCTCTCATGGATGCAATACTAGTGTCGGTATTCCTCAGCTGTTTTAGAAATCTCTCCTCAAATCCCGCAAAGAATTGGTTGAGGGTGGCTGTGTTGATGGATGTGTCCCCTGCTATGAGCTCGGCTAGAGAATCATCTGCTGTGGTTGGTTTGACATGTGATGTGCTCGGCATTGTTGGTGGTTCTGTTGCGTCAACCAAGGTAGATGATAATTGCTGGAGTGGTTGGAAGTTGACTGAACAAACGCTGCCTTGATCCCGGTCCCTCATCATGGTGGTAGACTCCTCAGTATTGGCTGGTGAGTTGTGAGTGGCCATGGTGTTCTCTACGACAGTGTCACTTTCGCCAAACTCCATATATGAAACAGAATCTTGAGTGTATAGTCGCGCCGTGGTGGTGGCCTGGTAGTACGTCAGCTGGGCCGAAGTAGATGCGGTGACAATGATGTTCGCTAAGTGCAGTAATGGATGCGCGAGGGCACTATGAAGCGGACGTAGGCGGTACGCGGAGTGTGGCGGTGCGATTAAGTCGCCGACAAAGCTGTGTGAAGTGTGCTATGAGATCTTACAATGATAAGACACAGATATAACAAATAAACACAACAATACACAATGTAAGGGAAGTACCCAATCCACTAGAAAATATAAAATAGCTAGTAAACCGATAATATTTCAAAAATTCAAGCTATCAGCAATAATAATGCTTTTTTTTTTTTAAAAAAAACATTACATCAAGTAAATAAATGAATCTAAAATACAGACTAGAGAAAATAATAATCTATTGAGGTCGTTAATAGGGGACCCTATTTCAGCACCTGGGTAACAGGCAAGCCCCCTGACTCTGTACTCGCTACTGGTGACAAATAGTCACTATATACTTTATTGAGAATGAAATAATTTTTTTTTTTCTTTAAAATCTTGGCAATTCCAAGAGTGCACTATGTTCTCAATCTCCAGATAGCTGACGAAATCAATAGTGACTCCCTGTCACAAGCCGTTACAGGCTCAGAAAAAATTCTGAAAATTGGTGTGAATTTTCACCCAAAAGAAAAATAATTTTCTCAGTTGCAGCACCTGCTCCCTGAGAAGAAAACTGTAGAAATATCGGCCCTAACGTCAGGCTTCACCGGTGGGCGCCAATTTATATGAGAGTTTTTTCTGGTGTTCAGAAATTATAAAGATTATTAAAATCTAAATTGTAAGATTGCAAAATATAAATACCTTTCTGTTAAGAGCAATGAGTCAGGGTCTCTTGCCTGGAAATGTGAGTGATCCAGAATCTCTACAGTAGCCTTTCCTCAAATATTATTTGAAAATCACTTAAAGGTCACAATGTCGACTTGACCTTGCTTTATACAATTTTGTGCGCACATATACCTAGGGCCCTGGTAATAAAAACACTGCACGATACCTTGTGGACGATGCTTCTGGATACAGGCCGGCGTGGTGGAACCTTCGGTATAGACGCGGACTGGAATGGCGTCGATCACAGCTTTTTTTGATTTTCTGTGTCACTTTTCTCAACTCACTATGATACTTCACGCTCGATATTAACTTTCACTCTGATAAATTTTAATGGTTGAGATAATGGATCGGCAGGTGCTGCTAGCTTATATAAAAATTTTTTCACATTTAACTGACAAAAAAAAATTACATTTAAGACATCAAACAAATAACGTTTGGCTGATCAGACCATTCTAGTGGGGGTTCTCGAGCAGAGTGAGACCTTTTCATACATCGGAAACGGTAATTTAGCCAAGGCGGATTAATACAAAAGGAACATTCTAGAAAGAATGGTAATATAAAAATTCTGATTGGTCAATGAAATTTTTAATTTTGATACAATATGGCGTCTGGAAAATAGATCGCCCTGAATACAGCTTAAATATTTCAGAGAGTTAATAAGATATGATCAGGAATTTTTTATATAAAACAAAATAACGACCCCTTACATTTGATATATGACCGGCTACTCACATGTGTGTGTGTGATAACAGAACGTATGCACGTGTTTGATAACACAGACTAGACACACCAAAGCAGTACTGACAGTAGGGATACATTTATAGAGTGGTAGTATAAATTTTAAGCTGATCAAATACTGTAATAATTGAAATAATTATTAATTGAAATTGAAAGAAATAAATAGAAAAATGCGTGCTACAAGAATGACGAACAGATTATCATTTCTTCAGAACTGATAAGATAAACTATTTTCAATGAATGACAGAGGAATTGATTCGCATAACAGTACTACTTGGCTGAGTAAAACAGATTTAATAATAGTTAATGGTTTTTTCTAATTTATTATTATTATTTTCTTCTTTTCATGCATGCTATTTTTATTATTATTTTTTTTTACATATAATACATAAATTACAATAAATATCACTCTATGGTGAGGTATGCTCGCTGCTACGATTTTGGCAATTATAATAACTGCTAATTGAATAATATGTTTTGGCTAGTGGGCTGTATTTTGACAGTTCACTGATTGATTGCCCGTTTGCAGGTTATGAGTGACAAATAAACATGCATACAATAAATGTGGCTAAGTAAATGCCATTAAAAAAATAATTTATCCATTGATATTACAATAATTGGTGTTCGACATATAGCAGGTACAATATTATATGATCTAAAAATGATCTATCTTTGATTTTATTACATCAATATTTTTTGCCAATGAGTTGAAGTTTTAGTCTTTATTACAAAATTATCGTTTCGAGGCTCAACATAATTCTGTCACCTGACAATATACAAATTTACTACAGTCATTATTTTAAGTTCTATAAAAATTGGCTTAGCATGTGCTAATCTGTGAGCACCCGTTAATACTCTGACCACCCTTTTCTGTAGCAATAAGACTCTTTCAATGTGCCTACTATTACCCCACAATAGAATACCATATGATGCAATACTTTGGAAGAAAGCAAAGTAAGCTGACCTCAAATAATTGTCAGGAACATGAGATTTCAATTGTCTAATCAAGTAAATAACTCTAGATAGTTTTACTAGAGATATAGTTAATGTGAGCCTCCCAAGTCAGGTTTCTGTCAATGAAAATACCTAAAAATTTAACATCGTTAGTTATATTAGAGTTCTCTAAACCATCCCTGAGAGAAAAATACATGGTTTGCGTCTTATTTTCATTAAGCACAAAACCATTAGCTTTAAACCATGTCGCTGCTTGTACAAGAGTGGAATCAGTTAGAGATTTAAGATTCTGTAAGTCTGAACTATTATTAAAAAATGTTGTGTCATCAGCGTATAGTATTGAATGGCATTCAAGAACTGAAGGAAGGTCATTTATCATAAGCACAAAAAGAAGTGGTCCGAGAACAGATCCTGTGGGACTCAGATTTCCCCAAGCCACATTTGATTGCTTGTTGCCCACACATACTACTTGTTTACGTCCCACCAAATAGGTTTCAAACAAACTAAGATCTACACCACAAATACCATAGAATTTCAATTTATCCAATAATATAGAGTGAACCACACAATCAGCTCTGCTCAGGTCACAGAAGGTTGCCTGAGCAAATTCTCTGTTTTCAAAAGATCTTAGGATATCCTTGACAAGGGCATCCATAGCTCCCAATGTTGACCTCCCCTTTACAAAGCCGTACTGAGTATTACTAATTATACTGCGTTCAATTAGATACTGGTATAGTTGCCTATGAATTACAGTTTCAAGGACTTTTGAAAAACATGGCACTAAGGAGATGGGACGATAGCTACCTGGACTATCTTTAGGTCCCTTCTTATAGACAGGTACAACTCTAGAGACTTTAAGCACCTCCGGAAAGATTCCGTCTCTAAGGCATCTATTTAAGCAATAGGTGAATGGATTTAAAATAGTTTTGATAATTTTCTTAAGTAGGTTGCTTGAGAATCCATAAATGTCAATACTGGCTGATGATTTAAGACTGAGAACAATATCAAGTACTACGCAAGGGGAGACTTCCTGAAATGAAAAATTAGGTATATCCTGATCAGGAGGAAAAACAAAGTTCTGCTCCAATAAATTCTGAGCAGTTTGAGTCGACTGAACATTTATTTCCTGAGCATTGGACACAGAATCTAAGAAAAACGTATTTAACTCATCAGGTGTGAAAGGAATAGGGTCTCTTTGTTCATGTTCTTTAACTGATTTAATTATTTTCCAAGCAGCTTTACATTTATTACTATTAGACTCAATTTTATAAATATTATATGCCTTTCTAGCCTGATTGATCAACTGCTTATATGTTCTTCTAATGTTCAAGTATGACCTCCTGGACTCCTGAGTTTCTTCCATCCTAGAGATATTTAGGTACAGCAATACTGTGTTTCTCAACTGTGCCAATTGCGGCGTGTACCAGCCTTTAGAGTCTGCCTTATTCCTACGCTGACCGTTCCGAATAATCTTTCTTTCAGGGATGTACATATTGAAATAAAAATTTATTATATTAAAAAATTTCTGAAATATCTGATCAGAGTTCAATGAAAAAGTATCATGAATAAATTGGTTCCAATCTACATTAGAAAGTGCACTTGTCAATAAGTCAACATTTACATCAGTCACAGGTCTTGTTATTATTGTTTTCTTGGGCATGAATTTGTCTATATCTGAGCAATAAATGTTCAAATCAGCGAAGACACAATCATGATCTGAAAAGGGAATGCTAAAACATCGCATTCAACTCTGTCTACATTGATATTTGTGAAAATATTATCCAAACAAGCAAGACCACGAGTCGCCTTTTCATTATGACAAGACAAGTTGAATTGCCTGAAGATTTTTAAATTCATGTACAGTAGCCCTATCTTGTACGACATCAAAGTCAGAGTTGAAATCACCCCAAATACAATGTTGTAATTCTGCCACCTAGGTCTATTAAAGAAATTTAAGACCTTATCAAGCCCTTCCAGAAAAAGAGCAGGACTACCGAGAGGTGATCCATAGATAGAAATTAGAACCAACTCTAGTGTCTCTATTGATATTCCTGTCACTTCGAAATTTTTTTCATAATTAAAACAATCGAGGTCAACCCAATTTCAACTCAATTTCAGAGTGAAGGCTGACGTTCATAGACCGCCAAACACAGTCAATTGCAATTCGCAAAAAAAAGGAAAAATCATTATTCTGTCGGCAAGCCAGGGGAGAGACATGCATAAGCACCTAAATGGGCAGATGATTTTGATGTTTTCGTTTTTTGCCTACCGGGTGCAAAGATGAAGCATGTTATTGAGAGAGGTATGTGCTTCATTAAGGACTTCACTAAGTCTGACTTCGTCATTTTAATGGCAGGATCGAATGATTTTGGTAAATTTGAACCTGGACTTCTTACCGTGATGCAGGGACTGGATTTGATTGAAGCTGCTGATATCAAAACAAACATATTAGTTAGTGCCATACCGTTCCGCTACGATTTACCTTTCATGAATGATGATATTTGCTTCGCCAACTCAGCTATTCAAAAACGACTAATCAACTATAAAGGAGAGTCGTCAATGAACTTCATTGATGTGAGCAGTTCGCTGATGCGTTATCATTTTACCAGACACGGACTACACTACAAAAATTCCGCTAAGAGAGTGCTAGGAAGGGCGCTGAGTGAACACATAATTGATATCTACAAGCAGACTGTGAGTGTCTGTTCCGTGACTGTGAAGAGGAGAACTGATATTACACAGACTACCCAGTCAAAGGTTCTGATAGTGCCAGAATGTTCTCCGGTTGTACGTCATTTGGGATCCTGTCCTGTTACTCCTGTTGATCCAGCTTGTTCTCCTGTTCCTTCATGTTCTACTCCTGATTGCACGGTCTCAGTAAAATCACCTTGTAATGAAATTTACGTTCCCCATCTCTCAGCCTCCGTCCAATCCTCTCCATTCCTTACCTCTCCTGGAACTAATTATTCTCCACCTCTGTTGACCTCCCACAAATCACTTAATGAGAGTAATTTTTTAGACGTATCTCTGCTACCACAGTTTCTAAACCAAACAATGTAATCCCTGAAATGACCATTACTGATAGAGATAGTGCTCCTTGCATTGGTAATTCTATCCATTCTAGGCATAAGAAATGTAATAAAGATAAATTAAATATAAATTATAATGTGTGTTCTAAATTTAAGGTTGGTTTTTTAAATGTACAGGGTATTAATAACAAACATGTAGTTTTGAATGAGTTTGGAAATGAAAATGAGTTCCATGCTCTCTGCTTGAGTGAGCATTGGTGTAACAAGGAGGACATATCCTTTCATAAATTGGATGACTTTGTACTGGTTAATAGTTATTGTAGAGAGCAATATAAACATGGAGGAGTATCAATTTATGTAAGGCCAGAGTTGGTACAAGTTGTGGGGTGTTTTCTAGGCCAAATCTCATGTAGTCCAATCCTTTAATTTTGAAATAAGAATTTTCCAGTAAATTTGTTTTCAAAATTCATCACACTATACCAGTGGTCGCCAAACTTTTGAGCCAATCTTGAATATAAAATGGTTTTTGTAAACAGAACTTCTTCGTGGTTTCTCAATCGATTTTGTACTTTAACGTTCCATTTGAAAGATCTCATTAAGTAGATTTCATGTAAGGTCTTACATTTTGAAAAAGTCATCGTGGTCATGAGAAATGAACGGTCAAAGTTCCAGTTTTTGTCATTGTTTTAACACAGGGATAGGTAAATTGAACATTTTATGTTTCAACTTCTGATTTAATGATCAGCTGCTTAAAAAAAATGTTATTTTCAATTGTTCATTGCACCGATAAGAGCATTTGAGCCGAGAGATAGAGAGAGAGAGTGGGTAAGAGAGAGCGAGAACTTTTTCAGTAATTTCACAATAAGTAATAATTGTGAATTTGATTATAAATAGGTAGAACATAATTAAATTTTTGTTTCTTATGTGTATATTGAGGAGATAGACCAACAGAAAAGCTTTTTGGTAAAATTATTGATGTGTATTAGACGGATAGATGTAAGATCTTATTGACAATTTAATTCTTATTGAATGTAAGCGAATTAAGATATTTCTGGAAGAAGTGAACAGAGAACTTTATTTGTTACAGCGTTGCGCAATAATTTATGACACCATGATAATCTCAAACATTTCAAGTAGCTACCAGATTCATTCAAATCTCAAGCTCCCTGATTATTCAATGGTCTTCACGTTCATATTAATCAGTTAGGCTATTATAAAATCTGTATTTCAAATCACAAGTGGAAAAGTCATAAAAGTCATCTTGAGAATTTCTTATCACTCAAAACAACAGCAAAACAAAAATCTATAAATCTCTTCATAATGATTATGGCGTATTATCCAATAATTGAAACTGATTGAATGACCTCCAAATGATAGAATTCGGAAAAATCAATTATTTGTAAGGCTTCAAATCATGACTTCTGCTACTGAACATTCGATTCAATTCATCCATAATAAGTACAAATTATCATGATATTATGATGAGGGAGACTGGAGAGACACATAAGGCTAGGCGTACACCGGTTAGTCAAGACAAGACAAGACGAGATTAGTCACGTTCAGTCACAATAATTCACATAGTTGCTTATGAAGCAGCACACACTGATGCAATGACTAATCGGTGTGTGTTGCTTCATAAGCAACTATGTGAAGTATTGTGACAAAACGTGACTAATCTCGTATTTTCTTGTCTTGACTAACCGGTGTACGCCTAGCCTTAAGCTCAGCCCATCATTAATCGAGTTTTGATAAATTTCAACACATATGGAATGATAAATTTAAAGTTTAAATTCAAAAAATGAATTTTGATGAATTTTATTACAGCATTATCATGGAGTGTTGATTGATTGTATACATTGAATGAAGTAACGATTCCAAATTTCAAATCTCACTGCCAAAAGCGTGTCTCATGAAGCAGTTATTCCAAATGTTGATAACAAGGAGAATAGCAGACATGAATTCCAAATTACAAAACGTAATTTTTCAAAGCTCTTTGAACCCTTCCACGATTAGAATATCTACACACACAAGTTAAGAATATATAATCTTCAACACATACATATTCATTCTTTCAGCTTTTCAATTCATTGTAGTTTCCTACCACTATCTAAAATCTGAAGGGGATTTGAAAATCTCGCACTATTTATTGAAGTTTTCTCTGACTTCTCTGTTTCTGGATAACATCTCTGATAATCAGGGAGCCTTATCTCACAAGGACAAAGGTGTCAAATGATCTATCTGATACACTGAAAAAACTTCAATAAATGATAACCACATTTTGAAATATATTATCAGTAAAATCAGTAAAATATTATGAATAATACCACATCAGTAAAATATATTCTACAATCCTCACGCTTACTGTGAAAAGTTATTGCGGTACAGACTAATCAGCGCCTTCCAACCGCTAGAAGAAACAGTACAGAAGAATACACTGTTTTACCTTTCTCGACAATCCATGTTATTGTTGACACATAAGTGGATAGGAAATTCTATGTAAAGCGTTGTATTTTATAATAATCTCACAGGACCTTGACAAAAGGTTATCGAGTTGCATAATTGAAGTTTGAGATTTTTCACGACCTATTCAAGTTGCACTCTTCTGAATTTTGCTCGCAGAACATGAATATCGTTCATGATACACTTATATACTAATATTATTTATTTCGAATTTATGTGCAGTGAAATACTGCACTACAACGGTGGTCGTGCAAATGGAGAAATCAATAATCAAATATGTAAATGAAAAGACAAGATGTTGTCAAACCACTGATTTATTATAAAATCGAGATACCGGTTTCGGTTGTTACACCATTATCAATCTCTGGTAAACTGAAAATTTAACGTACAGAGCAGCAGTATTTATACTAACGGTAAAGCACCGCTATTGGTAGACGCTCTAGCCAATGACCGTGAACGGCTGTCATTGGCCTAGACAAGCTCCTCCCCGATTAGCGGTTCATTCAAGCATTACAAAATGGCGATTCAAAAAGAAAACGTAATTGAAGAACAATAAATAGCTACAATAAACTGAGAAATAAATGAAACAGTATTACGGAAGGATAAGAAAAACAAAGGAATAAACTAATACCGTAATACCTGCCTAACAAATTATGATAAAATGAGATTAGTGGTGTTGTATTGATTGAAATGAATTTGGTCATTCAAACTCAGCTGTTGATCATCTTTTGTTATCCTAGTTATTTCTAGAGCTTCCAGTATGTTGAGACTTCTGCCCTTGTTATTAAAATGCAGAAACTCAACATTCTCCTCGGCCTTGAACTTATGATTATTTGTTATCAAATGTTCAGCAAAGTTTGAATCTCCATTACACTTATTCCAATCTTTGATATGTTCTTTTATCCTGATTTTGAAACTTCTACCAGTTTGACCAACATAGGTCGCATTACAATCCCCACATTTAAGCCTATATACCCCACTTCTATCCCATACATCAATTTTATCCTTACTGTAGCTAAATAGATTCTTTATTTTTAAAGTGTTCGCTCATTTATTGACTGGGTGAGATGAATGGTGATTGTGAAGGGAAGTGAATAACACTGGGGGTGAGCTGATTGTACAAAGTCCGTGTTGTCTGAAAATTCAGATTGTCCTGGCAAACTGTCGGGGTCTCTGAGGAAGACGACAGATTCAGCGCCGAATTCAGCGAAACTCGATTACCCGGTAAATGAACATCGCAGTGGGAGGCAAGTTGGCCCGTTTCACCGGTGAGTGCATTGGTAGGTGCAGGGCCCGGGGCATTCATAGCAGCACGGGCCTCTGATCCAGATCAAAGGATCCGAGAAGTCAATTGTCTCCTCTACCACCTCCTCCTTCTCCTCCTCCTCGACATCCTCTTCCACCTCCTCCTCCTCCTTCTCCACATCCTCCTCCTTCTCCTTCTCCTACTGCCCCTCCTCTTGTACCCCTCAATTTGCTGTCGATGCGTTTTGAACCCGGCTACTACCCTCCGCAATACGCTATCTCTCCATCTAATCCAAGCCACGCCCAAGTTCCGAATATCAATGTTCCACTTCTGTTGTCAGATTGAAATTGCATGCGTTTTCAATGATACATCATAGAAAGAGATGGTTAATTTTTTAAAATTCATTCAGTGAGAAGATAGTTCAGAGATAGAGACAGGGCAGATTTATTTTCATAAGAATTGTCTCAAGTGTAGATAGTTCAACTTATTGATGAAGAATATTGTCAGCAGGAGTCTTTGAAATTATAGATATATCTCGAAAAAGATTATAATAATACAAGTACAGATAATAATTAAACAACTACTCCTGCTATAGCATACTTGTGACAGTTATGAATTGGAAAAATGAATGTCAACTGACAAACCATGCGGTTGAAAATTCATTAAAATGTTAGTCATCCAATTCATAGTGAACGAGCTGATCATCAATAATATAAATAATATCAAATTAATCTCAGTTTGAGGTTAATCCTTGTTTGATTGTTAGTCTGAGACTGCGATTGCTCTTGATGTTAGTAGTTGTATTTGGTTTCACATTATTTTGTTACATGAAACATTCAACTCTATCGTAGTTGACTTAGACCAAAGACAATTATAAATACTTATAATTATAAGAATACTTATAATAGTTTCTAATAATAATTAGAATAATAGTTTCCTATCGTCTTTGCTTAGACCATGTATAGAACATGTATATTCTATACATGGTCCAAGGTAGTTGATAGCTTATCAAAATGTTGATGAATAACAGAAACAGTAAATGAAGTAGAAAAAATATAATTTTTAAATTTTCAAAAATCTATGTCACAAATATATTTGCAAAAGCCTACCCTATATCAAAGACGATAAGAAACTATTAATAGTTTCTTATCGTCTTTGCCTATTCAAAGTCTACTCTACCACCTATTGAAAAATCGCCTGGCAGATGACAACTCTTGCTCTCGTGATATTAAACAAATTTGGTTTCTGTAGTAGTGTTGACTCACCTTATCGCAAACACGGCAGCCAAATGGATCATAACTAGCAACTTCCATTAGCGGACATCTGCATGAAGGATAGGAGCATACTGTAACTTGAACAGATGGTACATGCGAGATTAAAATATTGCATTGTATCATATCCTGCTTCATGTTGACTCCGAAATTCAATTAAAGTATCGATATTACATAGCGTAGTCCCAAGTAGGCTGATAAGTTTTTTCTCTAATCCCTACAAAACATCAAAGTACTTGAAAGTTGTAAAAGATAATCTTCTGTAACTATATTGTGAGAGTATATGAAATCAATTTGCTGAAATGAACCGCAATAGATTAATCAATAATTTTTAATTGATTGAAAAGGGGTTGATAATAATAATTGGTAAAGGCATTACTTCCAAGAAAAACTCACTTACCCAATTTGTGAAAAATATTTGAAGTTCTGTGATGGGGATTCAAAAGAATCACACAAATTTCATTTTTGAGTAACAAAAGGTTGTTGAACTCGACTTTGGTTCTGAGATTGATCCCTTATTTGGTTCTGAGTGGTTCCATGCGAAAAAGTGTGAAGTGTATAGGTTGTCAGACAAACAAGGAACCAAACCCATTACATCGCAGAATACAAGAGACCTGAGACTACAATATACTCTTTTCTTTTATATTCTCTTTCCGGCAAATATAAAACACAGTTCATCAACCTGCAGTTTCTTCTCATTGGGGTTGCCGCATCGACCAGGGGTCGAAGACCCGAAGTTTCAAGGGTTTTTTGAAAACTTTGTAGAATTTCAATCAGTCAGTACTATTGTGCAATGTATTCAGGGGTTCAGCCTTTTCTGCAGGCATTCTTCCACGTTCTCATCCAAGAAAGGTTGTTATCTCACTCAGTAGATTCCTAATATAAAAGAAAGCATGTTGCTTTCTTCATTCTATCACTCATGTGAATGACCCCTCTCATTTGATTTTTGCTCAAAGTTTAGGGGAATGACCTATGGTATGTTTAATAGAGCACTATACTTTCTAGAGGGAAACTTCATTATTTAATTTTTTATATTTGTAAATGTTCATAGATTTTATATTATATTGCTAATTCTGTAATGTTTGTGAATATTTATTTTGTATATTGTATCCAAATTGTATTAATTCATTGAGGAAATAAATAATGATTCAATACTTACACCTACTTAAATAATATCAGAGACAAGAAATTCTGTATAATATCTAGGATATGATTTCTGTGAATGTGAAGAATATTTATCATTATTTATTGAATCATCAATAAGATGATTATTATTACAGTATTATATTATTTATGCGATTGAGATCATTCTGAATCTTCAAATTTCAAAGAGGTAAACTGCTTCTGTTATATAAAAAATTGAATTTACGGGTCAGATCATAATCAGATCAGAAATAAGGGTTGACAATATTTTCATCTAGTCAAAAACAAACATCATTATATTCATTTATTGGTATTGATATCAAATTTTATTTATTAAAAAATCCATAAAAATAATTTCTCACTCTACTACTCTACTATCACTGCAATTTTTACACGTTTTCAGTTCAAAAATAAACTTCTGAGCAATAATAAAAATACTTTCGAATACTTTCTCATGATCTCACTCATGATATGATTATAAGAGACAATTTTCTCAAGTGACGAACATCCTGGTGATGAATTGGTAAAAATTTATTCTAGAGCAACGCTCACTATTTTTCCCCACCCTTGATTTTCTGGGTCCCTTTTTTGGTGATTCAGATATACTCTCACATTTCATTATTCAAATTTAACACGTTTCAATTTTCACTCAAATTGGATTAATCCATATTACATAATATATTGTATCCATTGAATATAATATTATTTTATACTCAAAATAATGTATTGAATGCTTGTGTTAAAAGAATAAATTTCATTTTCATTTCCATTTTCAAATTGACAATATTTATTTTTGAAAATGCGTAACTAATCAAGTTAAGTTTCTTTTTATTTATTCGTGCAAGAGTATTTAATAAAACCCAACATAAGTTAAAAGCCAAAGTACATTTTGTTGAATTGTAGACAAAATAAAAGTAACTTTCTATTGAAATTCATAACAATAATACACTCTAGCTATCCATTATGACAAAAGAGCATAGAAATTGAAGTTGACTGCAGTACTGAATGGACTGCAAACATTTTCACATGTGTTCCATAGCAATGCTTTCTCCTGATAGTTTGAAAGGGCTATCCGTAGAAAATCGGTTTCGTCACAATATCCTGTGCTCGTCCAGTCGAACAAACTTTTCGGACAATATTTGAAGCTGACAATTCGTTCCGCGGCATCTTAAAAGGCAAGCCGAAGAAAGAGAAGCACTAAAGAAGGGACAGTCGCTGATATGAGGACAGTAAATCATTGGAAGGCTGTTGGTGTTGACTGGTGTCAGGTCAAAACGCCTTCAACTACCGTAAAGCAATTCTTGCTCAGTGCATTGTTCTAGGGGTCTTGTTTTGTTTGTGAGGGGCACGGCCAGGCTCTACAGTCCCAAACTTTTATTGGTTTAATTCGTTGCGACCTTTTTACTTTCCAACTGATGAATTCATTTGTAGCTTGGCTGTCAAAAATTTCCAGTCCTGAAACAATACAGTCATGCACTGAACAGAAATGCAACGGTAGCTTTCGAGTCTGGCTTTGTTTCCAGGTAGACGAGCATCGGTTCCTCGCATAGCTACAAAGGACGGAGCATGCCACTGGCCTTCAACTTCAACACTGTACAGGCGTCTAGTTCGTCGAAGCTCATTCATTCCAAATGAAAAGGGAACCTTCAGAAAAAATTAAGGCTGAAGCTCCTGTTCGTGTCACATTTGTCAAATGTACTGAATTCAAAAGCAGTCCTCATCGTATTCACTGGTATTTGAACTACTGCAAACTGGATTTGGAAGTTTGGAGGAAATTTGAAAGTTGGAATTTTTAAAATTTGTGAATTGATGATACTACTTTATGAGTTTTGTACTTAAAATTTACAGCATCATTACAAAAATCCAAACCACACATGATTGCTTCTGTCAGACTCTGATAGATCTGGAATGTTTCCGCTCTCTGGAACTTGGCTAAAACTATTTGACCAAAGACTTACAATTTTCATCCCGAACTTCATTCATCATCTATGCTCAAGATTGCAAAACAAAAACTCTAAAGGGCGAAAATAATTGATGATAATTTCTTCTAATTCTTAAACAATTATTTATTGCATGAATCGCAGTTCTATCATCACTCTTTTAAAATCACCCTCACTACCTCCATTCTCTCTCAAGAAAGAAGAGAAAAGTAATCAATATGACTTGAGTATTTGATAAAAACTAGACTTATTTATAGCGACAGAACATGGCAATAAGTTGATAAGGCTAGGCTTACACCAGTTAGTCAAGACAAGACAAGAAAAGATCACGTTTAGTCACAATAATTCACATAGCTGCTTATGAAGCAGCACACACCGATGCAATGACTAATCGGTGTGTGTTGCTTCATAAGCAACTATGTGAAGTACTGTGACTAAACGTGACTAATCTTGTCTTGTCTTGTCTTGACTAACCGGTGTACGCCTAGCCTAAGAATCCGAGTTTACTTAGTAATCGAATCAATATTATCATGTTTCACAAATTTTTCAAAATTAATCATAAGAAGTTATTGTTATCTCAGAAATATCAGTGGTCACTCGGTGAGAGCGGTTGCTGAATTATCATGTGGTTAAGTCACGAATATTCAAGACCGCTCTTGGATGGGTGGCCGACAAAAATTAAGGGTAGGTGGAGCCTACCCGTAAGGGTCTCCCCACCAATGAAAAGCCGACAAAAAATCGATAAAAAAATTGTTATCTCATTCAATAGTCACAGCAGATTCTAAATCATAGACGTTGCAATTTTGAGCCAGTGGTTTCCTGTAGTGATCTTCTTTGAATCTTATACTCCATGTCATACAGTTTAAGGCTTTGCTTCTATTCCGAAAATTTTAATATTGAAGTTTGAAATTAACCTTCCCCTTGATATAGAAATATCCCTTATTCGTCTTATCGTGCTTCTTATAAGTCATCAAGCTGGAGAATAACAGTCTCACTCATGTGACTTAATTTTATATTTTTCTCTCACTTACAGACCACCTAGTCTAGATATTTATGTCAACTCTTCCCCTAAGTACCATACAATACTTGAAGAACCATAAAGAATCAACTTCATAGATCATTCTGGGTTAAAATATTGAACGACCCTACAGTTTACCTAAAACTGAAAAAATCGTTCTATAGTATAAACACGATCATAAAAATGTCTTCTGATCAATTTATAGATTTTTTAGCAAGTCACCTTACCTGCCACGAGTTGGTGTGAGTAGACTTCACGTCTGACAGTTTTATGTAAGTATTTTTGACACCCCTAATCGCAGCTTATCGAGAGGCGGCTTGAACTCTTTGGAAACAAAATGTGATTTGTTTGGTCTTGGGGTTTGACCCCTGCACGCAGCAGTCACAGCTCATAGCTTCCAGATGTGTTTCTAGAGCAATCTGTTAGTCCAATGCAGACAGGAGTGACTTTTGCCCGCATTCCAATGTGTTACAGTATTTTATACAGAGTCTACTCGTCTGAGAACGCCAAAACAAAATCAATAGGGCGTGGAAATTAGTCATTCCAATTTGCCACGCTGCTTGACAGCGTTGAAAGACGCTCGTGTGTCAGAATCACCACTTCAACTTCAACACCACTTCCTAATCATCAAAACAATTTGCTCACTTCCTAATTACACCAAGGAAAGGGAGATCAGGGGCTCACAGATGGGAAGATGGAAAGTCAAGAGATACATAGGCTGAGACTTATTAGTGGAGCACCGAAGATGTTTGGTTTCTGAATAATATTTAGTTGTATTGCTTCGCAAAATACGATAACATTTAGGCTAATGAGAATTAGCTCCACTGAAGTCCATTATACACCACCATCTTGGTTGAAACTGGGTTTAACAAAACGAAAGTTTCAACTTGATTCAAGTAAGTATCTTGGTTTAAACTGAGGATCTACAACCCCAGTATTTCCTCGTCGACAAAAATGTTTCAAACAAAAATGGTCCATATATGGGCTTAAAAGAAATAAAATTGATTCAATTAAATGTAATAATATGACGATTCATACTGTATTACTTCTGACTTATTTTCAACAGTTGACTACTATTTTGAATAGGCTACTAATAATGACTCGTACTCTCAGTACCAGGAGTATTTTTATTATTCCAGTGGCTCTCCATGAATCTATGTATATTCATCGTTCAATAATGAAAAATTGTCAATTAATGGGAGTGTCATGATTCATGCAAGATTTTTATAAATAATAGGCCTTTTACACGGGGTGTTATATATTTAATAAAAAACCTGATATCGGTTAAATTCCAATAATTTTATTGATCACAAAATAATTTCCTATCGAATAAAGCTAGTATTTACTGAACACTGCATCAAATTTTGATCGAGATCATGGAAGAATTCTATTATACGTTGTATCATTTTGGGCATGTATGATTCTATTATGCAGACTGGAACAAAAGTAATAGCGACTTGTAAAATAGAAGTGGAAGCCAGATCGTTGAACGTTATCAGTTCGACTATTTCAAAGCCTGACCGTGCTTTACTGCTGCCGACAAGACTCGCGCAGATAGCGGCACACATCAAACAGCCATGATAGCTTCTTATCAATTGTAAACACTTGGCTTGACAGGATTTGCATTGTCAATAACGGGCTAAGCTCACTGGCATGTTCTGAGTCTCAACCACCTGGTAGTTCAAATATGAACATAAGATAGGCTACTTTTCACCTTGTTTTCACACTAGTTTCATATCTTTACTGGAAGGCTTCATGTGCTCGCTATATTTGCAGTCAAGTTCAACAATAATCTAATACAATAAAAAAGTTTAAAGAACACAAAACTCACATTCAATCAAATCAGATTTAACTATTTATTTGCAAGAAAAATAAATTCAACCCTTAGCTGTGTGTCAGTTCTGTTCATTAAGTCCTCAGTCCGCATTCAACAATAAAGTTATGAGACAAACAGTATTTTGTGGCTTCATTGAGTAGTTTCTCATCCTAAACTGTCATTAATAAATTATGAAGAAGAAAAGTGTATTTTTCATATTGTATAGTCAGAAGAATATTATTTGAATACATTAGTATTTCATTAGTATTTGAATACCGTAGTTCTCAACTGAGAATCGACATTTCGATTGTCATAGTTAAAACCTTTTGACATATTGGATATTAATGATGATTGTAAATTTATAGTCTTTCTGATTTATAGTCCACCAAAACTAATAATAATATCATGATAATCATGAACAGTCTAAATAGAAATGTACTAAAGACTTAATTTGCGAATAGTGAGTTAAAAGCTTCCCATGACAAAATCATTTCAAGTCCTTTTTCATTTGTGCCACTTTCAAGCAATCTTCTTTGCCCTATTATTGTTCAATAGATTCACTGAAACATAGACTACCCTGCTAGCTCACAAGAAAAACATAATCATTTTGCAATGAGTATTCAGTGAAATTACTTCATTTCACAAAGAAAAAATCAAAATGAGGTCTGTCGGTTGAGCATCTGCAAGTAAATAATTCACTCAACCAGCTGCAGTCTGTTTATTTACGGTGAAATTACTCAATTTGCGAAGGTGTACTAGAATTACCGGATAGTAAGAGTTGGAAGAGTAGCTGGAAGCATCCTGAAAACTCTGTGAAATTGAAGTTCCCATGGTAAAGTTTTCCAATTGTTGAGAAAATAGGTAACCAGTAATAAGGCCAGACAGAAGGTAAACTTAGTATTTCGGATGGGATCGTAAAAGGCAGGGCGTCGATTGTGTGAAAAAAATGAAAGAGCTTTATGGAGTTTAAAGCTCGGTTCGATTGCTGACCATCGATGCATTGGAAAAAACGCAATTATTTCCGTTGAACGCCTGGGAAGGCTTCCTCAGTCTCAGCTCTAAAGTATAAACTCTTTTTTATCGCAATGAGAGAGAGATAGATACATAGATAGATTGTGTGAGAGAGAGAGAGAGAGAGAGAGAGAGAGAGAGAGAGAGAGAAAGAAAGAGAGTGAGATAGAAAGTGTGTGTGTGTGTGTGTGTGTGTGTGTGAGAAAGAGAAATATTCTATCTGGCGACGGAGGGATACAGCGACCCTATTCTGCGTCTCTGGAAAATTATTTTTCGTTTGAAAATCGTACTTTTTCGCTCAACCAAGCTAATAGCGCAAAATGATTGCCAACTAACAGAATCGGACTCCAGTTAATTACCGTTTGCGAAAAGAAGATAATAAGCGGTATAGGGGTTGTAATAATAACAACGATAGCGCCAGAAAAGCAGACCCTTCGGGTAAAGATAGGCTTTGCCACTACTACTGGAAGGGCCTGCAACCAAAGCACAGCCGACCGACTACTTGGGATCGAGGTAAAAACTTCAACAGCAATTCCACACCGTTCTGGCGTCTGACTCCACCGTCCGTCTGTTTATTGAACTTCCCACAATTTAAGAATAACCGAAAAAGGTGAAACGTATTATTTCAAAATTACTGTTAACTTGAGGAAACCGTTTGTTCTTAGTTTATAAGAACTTTGGGTATATTTATATCAATCTATTCCAATCATACAACAAGAAAATTGTATCGATTTTCTACTAATGATATCTGACTCCG
Organism: Laodelphax striatellus; assembly: GCA_017141395.1. Lineage (NCBI taxonomy): Eukaryota > Metazoa > Arthropoda > Insecta > Hemiptera > Delphacidae > Laodelphax > Laodelphax striatellus. The sequence continues at coordinate 26,937,495 of CM029532.1, read as the reverse complement.
TTAATATCCCATTATCCAGGTCGAGGCAGAACAGTTACTTTCTTGACCACATGAACATTCAAAAGCATGATTATTAGGTTCATAGTAATTCTAGATTGTACTGAACTGTTCTTTGCTAATGATAACTATTATGGAGAGTTATTTTGAGCTTTTGGGTTGCAGCTCACTAGTAAAATAGGCTATACCTCCTCTCGTATGTACATTTGTACTTACGTTTGTTAACAGATAATTTATTGAAATTGGAATATAAATTGATTTATTGAAGAAAATTCAATAATAATCAATTGTATTTTGTAGAATAAATGAAGAAATGTTTGATAATCATATCATAATTTGACATTTTCCTCAAACAGATCCGGCTTATTTTTATAACTCTGTTATTCGGCTTATAATAATTATTTTGTGAGTTTTCATACTACACTAGAACGCCAAAGGACTAGTAGCTGAGAAATCCTGATAATCTTGTGAGTCTTCTGTCCTTTCATTGCGAAAGAAGAGTTGAGAGGATATTTATTAAGTTACTGACCACTATAATCATTGTCATTGTAACATAAAACATAAACAAAACTCATTAGCTCAACAAATCATAATTTTTTCGCTTCCAATAAGTACAATTATTATGATTATTTGTACACATTACAAAATAATACGCAATTCCAGTGTCACATTAATTTGTGTATACTTGATTACTTGAGTACTGTACAGATAATTATTATTCTCATGTTTTTTCTCCTCTTATTTATGAATTGATAATTTCTGCAACATTGCCATATTAGTCTTTGCTTGTTACCATCAACTTAAAATATTGGCAAACTTGGCATGTAGGATCAGAAATCATGAAGGTCATGAAATACACAAACTGTGTGGTCTACGATTGTCAGATGTGATTAGCTCACTTCTTCGACCATTAATGATAGTTGCCCACGCACAAGAATCAACCTTATCATCATTTGAAATACTAAACTGCGAGGAACTGGTTTATTCAGTCTACAGAAAAAAGCTCTGTTGTTCGAATGGAGTGTTTTATTGATAGCCATACAGCTATGTTCTAAGTGCTTCTTATCAACAAGTAGTTACCGACGACCCGAGAAAGGATTTGAACAACACGGTGGTAGCTAGCACTGAATCAGAGAATTCATCCTCTTGAAAGCAGATAATCCGTGTATAGAGACCACAAAATTTGTGCGGCGTACAACATACACCAGATCCACAAACAGAGCTCACATGTGCAGTCGAGGAGAGTAGTGGAAAGTAAATAGATATAGAGGAATGTAGGAGGCTGTCTTTCCGACAGGAAAACGAATGCCGACTCAAGAGATAAGAACGCTATTGCCGAATATAAATATCTTCGACCCAAATAAACTGAACAACATTGGAACTCAGTGTACCGGGTGTACTGCATTGTGCTGTTCTCTCTTCATTTCATTCAATTCCTATTGTGGATGTGATTGCAAAGATTCAATTGATTTGATCATCCATCAAACATGATAATTCAAACTTAATATACTGTATTTCAGGAGTTGTATCCTGGATTCACTCATTCGTATGGTTTGTTGGACCTTGTAAGGTATTCCTGATACAGTATATGAAGTTTAAATAATCATGTTTGATGGATGATAAAATCAACTGGATCTTGGTACTGAATTGTATTGTCCTCAGTTCATTCCAATCTTCCTCTGGATACAGTTGCAAGGATTCACGATTTCTATTCAAGCCCATAAATATGATTTTTTTTATCAGTGAATATATTTCATAAGTGTGAAAACAATATCAGATAATCATAATCATATTCGGTATGTCTGAGTATGTTCAACACAACGTCTCAATACAAACTACGTTTTTCGTCAATTCCAGCATTGAGTACAGAATACGGTAACAAGAAGCTAAATTTATAAATAAATTCAATTTGAAATGTTTGGACTAAGTTGATCATGTAGAAAACCTTCCCAGATTTTCGTTGGTGAAATGCCTTTTCTGTTCCACTCCCACTCATCTTCTCTCACACAGAGATCAAATAAATATTAGACAGACTTTTAGTCGGTTCACCGATTATGAAGTCGGTGTCAATGTCAAGTCTCAATTTAAATGAAAGTTATTCATTAATGTAGCTGATTTGTGGTGCTAGTTTGATAATGGACTATTAATTTATTATTACTACTTCATCACTTTCCACTACTTTACTAATTTAATACTAATTAATTTATGAGCTTCTAAATCGCTTCCCGGTGGTTCGGAACCCACCTAAAAGCTGTAGGTCCATTCATATCTCATCATCATCCTTCCATTACTCACGCACAAGCTTAGAGCTTAGGTGGGCATCATCCCTAGCAAAAAAAGTCCATTGACAATTGGAGTGACTTGTTAAAATTGATCAGATATGCCAGTTCATCAATAGTAGAATTAATAATAGACTAGCTGGTATACTAAGTAGAGAGTAACTTCATTATGACTTATAACGCTACTCTACCTGGTATGCTTTTATTGGGAGAGTAACAAGATAGTTAGTACTTGCCCAGTGTACTCTACCAAAGAAAACCCGGCTCCATACCCTGCTTTAATTAAGTTATTATCAGTCTGGTTAATAGAGTAGAAAGTATTGTACTCCATTTCCAATCATGACGTGATCCAAATTCTGTAGCAGTTTCCTCACGACCAATGCAAATGTAATTTTTCGACGGCTATAGAAAGAAAGATACGGTATTTCAAAATAGACTAGTATGGATGAAGTAATGGCATTAACGTCGGTAAAGTAAGCAAATCGTTGTGAAGAAACTCTTTGGGGGTCGGTAAGGTCACTTGCCCGGGGCGGTAATCGCTATTCAAATGCTGTTTCTCCCTGCTCTGCTCATGAAATTACAGCACAGTCTGTCAAACAGAAAATGGTGGGGAAGCCTTTTCTAGATGCGAGCGGACGACTGTTCGCTCAAATCACATTATTTCTCTGAGATTATCCCACATTATTATGTCGCTCAACGCTCAACTCTTCTTTTTCAAATACTTTTTCACAAACCTACAATGAATGAAAAAATATTTTCTAATAATTATTTTTTGTGTGAGGGTGACGCTCACATGAGCTTTAGGCTTGTGCGTGAGTAATGGAAAGGATGATGATAAGAGATGACGACTACTTTTTACGCAGCAAATTCCATCAATATTCTTCTAATATTAATAAAATACTATCTAGTAACATAGTTTAGAAGCCCATCTACAAGAATATCTGTCATCTATTGCGTTTCTTCTTCCTGGAATCAAACAAATGTTTGATTCCTACCTTGAAATGTTTGATGTAGACTACATTATTTTCAACCAGTCAAACATATTTATCTTTGATTCTTCAATAAACCAAAAATCATATTCCGTTTTTCCTATATTCGTCACTAGACGATTTTAAAATCAGTGAGCTGTATAAACAAAAGAGATGCGAATAATACTTGTGATTCATTTTTTTGGAGTTATTAATCAAGCTTAATAATGTCTTCGATGTCTTTCAAAAGCCATGTGGCATTCTTATTATTGTCTACGCGAATGAAATTGCGAGCTCTTTATATTGATTTTCAATAGTCTTTTTTGGGACACACAGAACATCACAGCCTAAATAAAGAATTCTTGAGTTTGAAGTAGTAAGGATCAATAAAATTCAATGTAGAAGAAAAACATACGGAATAAATTAATATCTTTTTTCTCATTTTGTTTATTGAATGAAAACTAGCTTCATTATTCACTTGAAGAATGAACTGGTTGAATTATTCAGATTTCATATACCAGGTCGCGGTATTCAAAAGATTATATTTTAAATAATTTGTGCTGGATTGCCAATTTTGTTGTAACAAGTAATCATTACAGTGTGGCGCGAACAGCTGACATCCTCAGGGCACAAATAAAACCCGGTATATAGAATTTACACAACTTCGTACAAACCAGCCAGCTTTTAAAGAATTGTAAACGATTTCACAAAAAACATAGATTTGTAACACTATACTTCAAGCGTATTCATACAATTCAAGTAAAATTACTTACGGTGGTTATTTTAAATTATTTTAACCTACGGTGGAAAGAGAAGAAATATGCATTAGAATAAAACCCTTTATTTTCATAAAAACTATTAAAAGAGGAAGATTTATACTACTTAATCCCGTTACTTCTTAAGATAAAAGTAACTATAATCATTCTATGTATAGCCTGCCTATTTCCGATTCTCTTCCATAAAGACAAGTTCTGTATTTTCAAGAATTTATCTTTTTTCTCATTTTGTTTATAGAATGAAAACTAGCTTCATTATTCACTTGAAGAATGATCTGGTTGAATTATTCAGATTTCATATACCAGGTCGCGGTATTCAAAAGATTATATTTTAAATAATTTGTGCTGGATTGCCAATTTTGTTGTAACAAGTAATCATTACAGTGTGGCGCGAAAAGCTGACATCCTCAGGGCACAAATAAAACCCGGTATATAGAATTTACACAACTTCGTACAAACCAGCCAGCTTTTAAAGAATTGTGAACGATTTCACAAAAAAAAACATAGATTTGTAACACTATACTTCCATGGTATTCATACAATTCAAGTGAAATTACCTACGGTGGTTATTTAAAATTATTTCAACCTACGGTGGAAAGAAAAGAAAAATGCATTAGAATAAAACCCTTTATTTTTATAAAAACGATTATTTCATGCAAGATTTCATCCCGTTACCTCTCATGATAAAAGTAACTATAATCATTCTATCAATAGCCTGCCTATTTCCAATTCTCTTCCATAAAGAAAGTTCTGTATTTTCAAGAATTTTAACGAACAGAAGCGTGTTACTTCATTATTATGTGATAATTGATGATTAACTGGTAGCCTAACCAGCTCCTGCAATGTAATACCAGTGGCTAACAGTGAATCTGACTCATTCCTTGAAAACTCATAAAGACTTGCTGGATCAGTTCACACAATCTAGAGCTAGGTGTGAATATTTTAGAAACTACACGGAAATACGAATAGCAAGCTCCAACGATCGGTTGACACACGATGGCTACTGTGTGTGTGCTTTTGACAAAAACAATATACAACTGTAAACTCGAATTCTCGAAACTAACGGAAAGATAGGCAAACTGAAACGCTGCCCGTACTAAGAATCATCGTCTGAGACTGTTCCACGACTTCTAAACTTCAACTTCTAAAGGCTAACTTCAGCTACTGTATTTTAATTTCTATATTTCATACCCTCTAGAAGATTTATTATTAAGATAGAATCTCGATATGAATATTGACTTTTTACCTAGATCAATTGCTGATGCTGACCTATGAAGAGATGATATTTTTGTTTGTGACTTCAACTGCTTGCGATTCTCAATAGTTTTAATCAGGGGTGCCCAACCTTTATTAATCAAGGGCCACATTGTCAACATTCAAAGAGAATGGGCCGGGGGGGCGTTGGGAAGGAAAGCGGGCACAATAGTCTGGGGGTTTCCCCCAAGAAATTTTTCAATTTCTACCCTCATAAAACACATTTTAATGCTTCCTGTAATGTGAATTTTCCTTTTTAGTTTCAGCTGAGACTCCATGTTGATGTTTTACGTTTCAGTTTTGTTAATATTTTTGTTATTACGGCAACATGGCGGGCCACATTCGCTCGCAGGCTCCTGCACCTGCGGTCCGAAGGTTAGGCAGACCTGGTTTAAATCGCTCAGAAGTTTAAAAAATTCCTCATGTACTGTAAAACAAAATAATATCATGATTCTTGATGTAAAACTATCCATAGTTGAAAAGAAATCTGGAAGTTGGAACTAGTAGTGGTGTACTGTTAGAGGGATCATGACGTAATTGATTGCGAACACTTTCAAATGTAAATAAAAATTAAGTCAAATACACTATTTTCAAAGAAAAACTTACCAATAAAATTAAATACATGTATTCAATATGAATTTACACTGAGAAAATTTTGTTGGTTTCTTGAACTTTCGAATGATGTTCGTGTAAGTAAAACGAATGGATGAATATTCATTATTGAATATTGAACACATATTGGAAACTTATTAGTGTAATATCTATTTCTCATTGCCTCCACTTCTTTATAGTGATTAAGTGGTAAATTTGAAGCCACATCGACCACTTCATAGCTAATCGATTTTCAGCTGAATTGAAGCACCACAGCAGGAAAAGATGCGAGTCTTTTTCCAATAGGTTTTGTGTTTATTATTCAGCTTGTGGTAAATTGTCGTTTTATACACAGCTCTTCATTTTGGTGACACTTTTGAGAGGCTCTAGGAATTCACGCTCGTTTTGTCCGCATCAGCCTTTAAACATTCTCCATCCTTGTCTGTTTATTGTGCATGTGTGAGTATACACAGAAAGAAGATACACGCTGAAGGCGTGAAGGAAGGGTGTTTGTGTCTGTCTTTAGTTTTCGTGAATGTCACAACAAGCCGATCGTATTGTGTCGTGCTCAGGTCAGAACGTTTTCAATAGAGCCCCTTCTGAAATGCTTTTATGAAGCGTTAACTGGAGCGAATTTCAGCGACCAATAGGAGAGCTCGCCCGCCTTCAGCTAGCGCGGCGCATGCGCAGTTCGCTCGAGCGCGTTTTCGAGTAGTCGAGCTCCCGTGTGGAACTGCTCCAACACGACTCAGAACAGCTCACGACAGCGTACGGGAGTCATCCGCACCCGCGACCTTTCCACCGTTCTGCGATCGTCAGTTGTTTTGTTTTCTGTTCCAGGATACAGGATAATATTGATGAGCACCTACGCCAACGCACACTTGCACACTTCGCTTGCCGCCGCCGCCGCCACCTCCGCTACTGCAACTACCGCTTACATGGAACCGCAAGAGATGGCGCTGCAGCCTCCTCAACTCAACACTTTGCCTCCAGGTAACTTACAAACATTTTCAACTTTCAAATATTGTTTCGGCACTTGGCATTTTTAATTATAGAAGTATTTATTTCTTAGTGAGCATTTTAACTTTGAAAAATCTTCTGTTTTGAAAAAGATGATCAAGACTCACCCTAAATGTGGGAAGTTGTGCGCAGTATTGATTTTTACTGCTGAATCACTTCGGAAATTGTAGATGCCGTTCTTGCTACTGTAGAACAATCACTTGTAATCATTATTGATACTTGTAGACTAGGATAAGGTGTTATTTTTTGTAAAGGCGGTATGTTTACCAAAATAATGGGCGTTTTTTGGAAAATTTTGCTATGAATTTATTTGTTTAAACTTATTAGATGTTCTTATCGAGTCAAACGCTGACTTTAAAGTTGATGCTGCGAAAAACAACAACAACTTGAGAACTCACTCTCAAATCTTTGAAACTTCAATAAAGTCAATCAGTGATTGAACTTTTAGCCCTTTCCAATAATAAACTATTTTCACGTCTCTAATAACGGAAGTTGTAGTCTAATAATTGAAAAGTTGGTTGACTTCTTACAACATCAAGAAGTGAACAAGTAATTGGTATTGGTGTCCTAAATTACTGATTAAAGTAGAGCTTGAACACATCGAACTTTTTCACAACAATTTTTCAAGAAGGATTTTCCTGTTTGTAACATGTTCTATTCTTAATATTTTACAATGTTTATACACTCTCAATTAAAGATTAGAATGATCAAACGTACGAAAGTTTATAATTGATTTTCCTGTCATTGGAAAGGAAAACTCACGCTCAAAATTAGTTATAGGCATCAAATAATTTCATTGACTTGCTACAGCCCAATAATCTGTTACGGAAATTTACAACTTGTCTTGTAATACTTTCAATTACGATTTACGCTTCGTGTGTTATCAAAATTGAGGTACTGGCTGCCCTAATAATATAGATACTATATTGTTTATAGTTTGTACAACTGTGATAGTTTCCTTGCTTTCAAATTCAACCGAAAAAAAACCTAAATTTTTCATGAATTGAGAGAAATTTAAAACAATCATTGTGAAATAGTTTTTTTTTTCAAATGATAATACTGGGAAGTATCAACATGAATGTTGATTTAAGGTTATTCATTCTTTTCCAATTATCTAACCAACTAATTCAGAACTGAGATATAATATATTGTTAGAACTGAGATATAATATTATTTTTATGTAAATAAACAAGCTCCTTCCAGCTTAATATGGAATATGAATTATTTAAATTTCTTTGGGCATCCAATTAAAACCACTTGTTTGTTTGCAGGCTCGCCCAAGGACCAGGACAGTGCATCACCTCTGCTGACGCCTCCGCACACGCCCACCGATCTGCTGAATGCCAAGAGTCCGGCCGGTCTCGACGGCAAGTTCTCGTCGTCAATCAGCGACAACGACGAAGACCACGAACTCGAAGAGGACGAAGACGAGGAGCTGATTGTCGACTCCGACTGCCCCAGTGACCACGAGATGAACACTTCCGCCAGTTCTCATCACGAGAGGTTCGCTGCAGGTGCGCCCATGGCTTCTCCGCCACAGTCCTGGTGCTACAACAAGGATTCCGCATTCTCACCCTGTCAACCGATGGGCTACCAACCACAGAAATACCACCAACCTCAACAGCATCCTCAGCCGCAACAACACCCCGCCCAAATGATCCCACAAAACCTCCCCGTCAACTACCCCGCATTCCTGTTCAGCTCCTGGCTCCGCACCCTTTACCACGACCCCCGACGAGGCGTCCCCCTCTCCCTGCCGTTCGCCGCACCGACCGTCCCCGGAATGCCCCGTCGCCTCCCCGGACCAGGACGAGCTCCGGGTCTCCCCGGCCGAGCCCCTTCCAGCCGCCCAAAGAAGCAGTTCATCTGCAAATTCTGCAACCGCCAGTTCACCAAGTCCTACAACCTGCTCATTCACGAACGCACGCACACCGACGAGCGACCCTACTCCTGCGACATTTGCGGCAAGGCTTTTCGCAGGCAGGATCATCTCAGAGATCACAGGTACAGTAGCATTCACATAATAACTCAACTTCAAACGACCTCTATATTTGTAATAAATCATTTTTATGCCTGTCATTCAATCACTTTATTCTGATAATTAATTTAAATGGATTAATCAATGAATGAATATCTTATTGCTCTTACGCAGTCCGCCTTTGAACTTTCTATTTTCAATATTCATAGTTTTCTTATATATTATGATGTCCGAAAAGGGAACATCTTCACTTACTACATTCACACTTGAGACGAGGACATTGTTTTGTAAAGTGACAGATCTTGATAAGTTTGTCCAAATTTTTGAAAAAAAAATAACAATATTGTTTCGCTTGTGATGTTATAATTTTTATTGTCATCAAGTATGTTGAAGTGAATACAAATTCATAGTACTTGCATTATTTCATAATATTATACTGAGGATGATTATTAATTCAGTTTTGACTTTCACACAGATTGTAAATAATTGGGTTGAAGACTGTTGACAAAACTTGAATACTCAGAGATATTTCAGCCTGTTAGCCATGTAACTTATAGATTCTGTTTTTATTTTCACAGATACATCCACTCCAAAGAAAAGCCATTCAAGTGTCAAGAATGTGGCAAGGGATTCTGTCAATCGCGAACGCTGGCCGTGCACAAAGCCTTGCACCAGGAGGAAGCGCCCCACAAGTGTCCCATCTGCACGCGCAAGTTCAACCAGCAGACCAACCTCAAGACACACATGCTGACTCACAATCCGATCATGCCCACCTACATGGGGCACGAGCACAGCCAAGGTCAGGCTCAGCGAATGCCGTCAATCCACACCACCAAACCATACCAAAATGTCGCACGAGTAAGCCAAAATCATCCAGTTCTAGATTTATCAAGTAATAATGCCAACGTTCACAACAAGCTCAGTCACCATCAGAAACCTTCTTCCCCAACAAATTCTCCTAGAATGGGATTCACCATCGACGACATTCTTCATAGAAGATAATTTACTGCTGGAAATCAGAACATCCATCCAGTTCTTCCTTGCGTCTAGTCCCCTTCGTCTAAGTCTCGATTGGATACCAAAGTTGCGTTTATTATTCATGTCCTACATTTGATTCATTCTTACAATACTGAGCTGATTTACTTCTTTATTCTAGAATACAGACATTATCACATCCAAAGATATATTTTCCCCAAATGTTTATAAATGAATCCTTCATTATTTCACACAGCTTATTCATTCCATTATGGAATAAATGTAACTGTATTTGTATTTATTAGATTCATTAGAGTGCATTCACGAAATTGAATGGAAAATATTTGATTTTTTTACTTCATCATTTTCTCATCCAAGTGAGTGTTCTTCTCAAATTTCTTGTTGAATCAATTTTTTATTTACACAGTTTTTTTCAATTTATTAAATTAATGAATTACACTATTATACAGAACATTTTCAAATTTCACATGTCATACAACTAATATCATTAGGCTATGTAATTTTATAGATAACTATTTATTGTTAGGTTCCAACTTCTCTTCAACAATAATTCTTATGTTATTCAACGTGTATTGAAAAAAATTGTCTATTCTATGGTATCAGCTAATAAATTCCAACTGAATTTCATAGATATTCAAGTATTAATATTGATAAGGTTCACCTTCCCTCAATCAACTACTGTATTATTCCACAGTACTTCATTGAATGATGTATGATAGATGCAGGCCAGATCAATCTTACTTGTAACATTTCTACAAAATGTTATGAACATTCTGCTTGCTCCATTATTTTTTAATGTTAACTTGTCGAAATGAATGTTTTTCCAAGATTCTTTTAAAGTCCAAAATTATAGGTGTAATTTCAAATGAACATTTTCATCAATGTAATATAAAATTTGTAAATCTTTTAACAATCTATGAATAAAATAAAACCATTCTGAATAAACTTGTCATCATTTCAATTTCATAGATTATAACAAAATATTCAATTTGATAAGATATTATCATTCAATTATTAAGAGAGCTGATTATGAGGAAATCAGCTAATGGAACCCAAAGACAAACTATTTGGGAATAGTTGTAAGAAATCTTCGATAAATCAACTCTTATAATTTTATGAAAAAATTCAATCAATAGATAATAGACTTGTTAATCGTTCTTTTATGTATGTAGATGAATAAATCTGATACCAAAATATACTTAAGAAATTTTTCCACACATGTATGTAAGAAACTAAACTACAAGTATATTGAGAAATCTTTCTCTTCATTAAATATAATTTATTAATCAATTTTCTTAGATAAGATAGATTGTTACCATGTAGCTCTACCTCAGTAATTCCATCATTTAACACTTGATCTCTCATGAAACGATATCAACTTTATTGTAGTTTTATTATTAGATAGTATATTAAATTATTTTGGTCTCAAGTGAGAATCAGCTCGACTCAACATTCCGTCACATTTTTATTGTTACACCAATAGCCTACTTCTCAGCTTGAATTTCTCAATTATTGATCAGTAATTGAGTGATCGGATTATAAAATTTTTAGCTTTACGTTTTATCTGATAGAAAACCAAAGTATTATCACTCTGAATGTTCATGATTATTTCTCTATTAATTTTGAAAGACTTGTTAATTATTTAATTGAATTGTATAATTATTAAAATTGTAAATGTTTCCATTGCTGTATTTAATAAGTTGATTGTAAAAATATTCTAGATTAGCTTATATTTATTGTCTCTGGTGATCATTGTAAAGGTATTCAGAATGCATTGTAAATATTCTATACTATCCACCTGTTTTAGTGGTATATAATAATTTTAAATAAATAATTTATTCATAAATGAAAAACTCTTGTTGTTTTCTTTCTCTCAGTTACACATTTTTCTATTCTCTCTCTAATATTCTGTCTCCATAAAGGTTAATGACGTGATAATGTCATTTGAAGTCATTCATGAAAATCAATCTGATACTGTATTAGTTAAATTCTGTATCTGATATGGAAATATTGCCCTATATTATTAAATATTTCATAAAATAACCTCTGAGTCATTGATGTCACAACACAGAAAAATTTAATGAGGACAGAACTCAGTTTCTGACACTCAGCCTGAGAGATCTCATACTCAACAATAGCAATAGTATCAAGTTCCTTGGATAATTGTTTGATCAAAAGTTGACCTGGGAGCCCCACATAAATTTCATTTCTGGTAGGTTAGCTAGAGTTATTTATTTGCTAAGATAGTTGAAACATTTTGTTTCAGAAAAATATATCAGGAACTCTTACTTTGCCTTTTTTCAAAGCATAATAATTGCCGTTGAACTTTTAATATATAGAACAGCAGCCCTTTCAACAAAGTCTTTTTTTATTGCAAAAATGGCAATCAGAATCTTGTCACGTGCAGACTATCTGGAACACTGCCGACCTCTCTTTCAAAATTTAAATTATTGACAGTCATAATGTCAAGTTGTCAAGATGAGGACAGTCAAGTCATAATGTGACAGTCAAGATTCATTCTTATGATACAAGGTACAAATATCACATTGATATACCACATCAACGGCTTTGCACAAGCTTGAAGCATCATGATAGGACTAAGAATCTATAGACAAACTTGGTTTCTCATGAATAACTAACTAGTTAATCATGCTTATGCTATCTCTTCCGTGTGACCCTACTTCAGGAAAACTATGAAATTGAATTATTTTTAATAAAGCTATGATAACAACTCGTACTCTGCCTATTAGAATGAATAGAATTGGTATATATAATTGATATAAATAGTAGACAACTCTAACCTAATGTTACCAGGTCCATTATATTCAAATATTAAAAAAATCAGTTGAATATAATTAAAAATTTCCATGAGGAAAAATTTTTAATAATAATTAACTCTTCAGTGTAAGTTTAAATTCATGGACATTACCACAATAGTCTAGTGCACTAATTACATACCACTTACCAGTTTATTAGTCGTGATCGAAAGTTATCGAAGCAATCAGGTACACGAAGAATAATGCAGACACCATGGAATGTAAGCCTGACAATTAATCGACTTATCTGTTGGATGCTATTAGGGAATGATAGATGGAGCATGAAATGATTCAGTATAGTGATTAGGAAACACAGAAACAAGATTGATTGATAATAAGTACGGTAAGTGTTCAAAATTAAGAAAGGTATTAATGTGAGAAAGGAACATTAACAGCAGATTGATGTCATTTGATTAGCAGCTAAATTGATGCTGCTCTGATTTGAGAAGTTTTACTAATTATTTCATAATCCAATTTGTTCGTTAAACCTATGGGAAAGAATATTGGAGCCGCAGGACGCAAGCTATGCAACACGGTAGCTGCTATAACGATCGTTTATTTCTTGCCGAAAGTAGCATAGAGAGAAACGCCCACTAATAAACCCATTAGCTGAGCGTGCTGACTGATGGCTTACACTATAACTACAAATTAAAACTTCTCGATTGGATATTAGCTTGATAGTTCTCGTGCGCTTCCAATTATGTGGATAAAAAAACCTGGCGGCCGAATCACCTGCTTATAATTCCCTTCTCCTAACCGCATATAAGTAGTCAGCGCAAGGTAATGTTTATGGAATGAATTCATCTTTGAGCAGCTGAACAAAAGTGATAGAATGTAAATAATTTTACTGAGACGTAGCTTTTTTGATGTTGATGATGCCCATACATGCGTCCTCTCTCACAAGTCCTTTGATTCAAGGTAATTAGTACAAACTTACTCTGAAATGTACGTGGGTAGAGGTAGAGGACAATATACAAAATTGGCAGATGAAATAGGAATCATACCCAAGACCGGTGCTTAGGGCTAGTATAGGTTAGTGTAAGTTGAGGCTGTGCATCACCATAAAAAACGTTTCTATGGTGGTATTTTTTTAAAGTTTTACGATTTGGATACTATCATGTTATCAACATGAAATACATTTCAGAGGGAAAAAAATTATTTTTTATTCATAAGGCTAGGCGTACACCGGTTAGTCAAGAAAAGACAAGACGACATTAGTCACAGTTAATCTTATGAAGCTGCGCACACCGATGCAATGACTAATCGCTGTGTGTTGCTTCATAAGTAGAGCCCGGATGTTAGACAAAATGCCTTAATTTTGCCTATTCTGCCTTTTCTGGGTGTTAGTGCCTATTTCACTATCAATTGCTTATTTCATCCTATTTTATATGTTTTGCCTACAAGATTACCAATGTTTTTATTTGAAATATTTAAAAATCCATGAATTAACATAATTAATTCTTTCAAACGAAAGTTTTGCAAGAATAAAGCTAATATTCAATATATTATTATTTGAAGGTAACCCTTTTATCAAATCTAGCTTCAGTTCAAATACAATAGTATGCTTCAGATATGCATCAGTAATGTATAAAGTTGATGTAGAAAGGTCTTTCTTCATACTGGAAAATGATATTCTTTCAGAAAGAAAACAAAATTCAAAATCAAAAAACTTCAAGAAATACATTAATCATGTGCAACCAGTGGAATATAAGTTTCTCAATTTTCTTGTATTATTTTTCTCATATAACTGTATAGGATTTCTATAATAGGAATAGGACTACACTATGCCTTTTTTCGATTTTTAAGTGCCTATTTTTGTGTTTTTTAGTGCTTTTTTGCCTGCCTATTTTTGTGTTTTTTAGTGCCTTTTTGCCTGCCTATTTCAATTATTATAAATGCCTGAACATCCGGGGTCTATTCATAAGCAACTATGTAAAGTACTGTGACTAAACGTGACTAATCTCGTCTTGTCTTGTCTTGACTAACCGGTGTACGCCTAGCCTTAGTTTGTAGGATATGGGCGCCTAAAGTTGAAATTTTTGGACAGATCATCTCAAAATTGGTTGCAAATACATTCATGAATTTTTGAGCATACATGCTTAAAGGTATGGTATTGTCTATCACAAGACATAATTAGTTTCTGAAAGTATTAACCTCTGAGAAAAATAACGAACTCCCCAATTCAAAATTAAGTTATTTTTTGAAGAAATTTTCGCAAATATTTTTTTCTAAATTTCCGAATCTCTTTTTCATGGTCGGATATCCTGAGGTCGGATATGAGGGGTTCTACTGCATTACCCAATAATTTTTTCCTGATAGCATAACATTTGATTTTGACTTTCGTTCTTTTTAAAGCCGTTGAAATTTTCCTGATCTCTTAGTAGAAATAGATGGAATCAATCGTTGAACATAATAATATAGATGGAAGGAAATGAGATATTGCAACTATACGGTTGCTGTTAAATCATAATAATTAATTGAACGAAATTCCTAATCAATGCCATACAATAATCTGAATACTTCTGCTATTTGTGCAGCAGCGTTCATCGAATTTCCTTACTGTTCTGTTCTGTTTCCTTACTGTATTCTGTAGTCAATATTTGCAGTAGCAGAAGTCTTCAGAATATTATAAAGCATTAATTAGGAATTTCGTCCAATTAATTATTATGATAATATATAGGTTTAATTTATTAACAATAATTGATTATGTGTGAATGAACCAAGTCCTCACTATCAATGTATGTAGTTAAATATTGTCTTATACTCCTCTCCTAAATCTCTTGAGGTCGTAATCTCGAAAGAATAAATCCCAGGTGAATGAATTAAAAACAAACTGATGGAATTGAAACTTGCTTTATACGCAAGCAATCTTGCTATACGTCCAGTACGTCAAAGCATGAGTTAGAATTCACTTCTTTCTTCAACGTTCTCTTGATAAAATATAGGCCTTCTAGGATTCAACGGGCATACAGTCCAAAATTGATCGGAGCTATTATAAATCCCTATTTGATTTGAGTATGTGACCGAATCGGTGAGTTTATAGAAAGTTTTGCGTGTGGTTTTGTAAGTAAACCTTTTGTGCTGGTGTAGTTATTACAGGCGAGCCCGTTATTGTTCAATCTGCAGTCAATCGAGAAGGCGCTATTAGGGTTTTATGACAGGTGAAGATATTGTTGTTGGGTAGATTTTGATGATACGTTTCCAGTTTAATGAAATAAATTGGAGGAAGGTCAGTGTCGATGGACCTTTCTCAAGCTGAGCCAGTGTGAACTCGTGCTGGGGAGTCGGTGTATGCTGGTCGCTTATTAAGGCGGTATCAGGCAAGAGGACCCCGTAAATTCAAGGAAGACGATTTTGACGTTTGGCGAGCACAGGTCACGCACGAGGGATGATGTGATACTCTGATAATGATACGGCTGGGAAATGGTGGGAGGGCTGTGCTTGGCCGGGCAGTTACAATCACCTCAGGCATTCACATCAGGCCCTCTATTTCGTTCGAATATCTACGCTTCTGACAAGTGCCATTCAATGATAGTGCAACTCACTAGATTTCGCTACCAAACTATCAGAAGTAAGAACTGAATACTGTGATTATACCATGACCTTAAATTTGTGAAAAGTATGGAAAGAAGGATGCTACTTTGTTTTGACGGGGTTGGTCAAAAATCACTTAAAATCTTTCATGAGAGAGTAAAGACTGAAATATGGATAGACCGATATTAGAAAAATTTTCTTATGAATATTTTAAATTTGAAGATAAGGAACTAGGAATATTTGAAATAATTTAGAAAAGTTTCATGCATCACAATATTTTTCAAGAATTGAACACATTCTTGCACACAGGCAGTAATGCCTCTGTGAGAATAATATTGTACTTCGTATTATATCATTCTGTATATCTATTAGTCCAGTCAATGAGTTCCAAAAACACCCCGATAGGGGAAAAAATTAGTAAAAGGCTAATTTTTTCCCCATCGACTACTATCATATAGACAAGTGTTCTGGCAAAAGTCCCCACCTACCCTCTTGCTTCCCCAGCACCCCTCAAAGGTTTCAGTTTGCAAGGGCTTCGTATATCGTAAGTATCTGGGCTTCCAATGGAGATATCGATTTAAACTTTTTTTCATTCTTTAGAAAATTAATTTTTCTATAATCTGTTTCCTTACCATTCTACTCTAACTCCACTAGTTCCGGAGTTATTTGTGAAAGAATGAAGAAAAGTCGAAACTTTTTGCTTAAAACTTGTTTACTTTTTGCAAATAAAAGTTTACATGGTTGTTTTACAGAAAAATGTTACATATAAAAAATGTGAAACATTTCATTACCTTCAATTTGAATAATCACAATCTATATTTTTACTCCACATGAACGTGAAAACGTCCATCAATATTTCAATACACATGATCACGGTAGTGCATGGCGGCTATGTTAAACAAATGGTTCCATGAAAATAGTCCATTCATTAAAGTTTGACACGGGAAATTTTTCCTCACAATTATTCACATATCTTGAAGTCCTTGATAGAGAATCGTGATTAGTTCCCAAATTGTAGATCGCGATTCTTCTTTCATTTCCAATCAAAGTTTTTTTAAATATTCATTTTACAAGACACAAACAATTCTTCCTGTAGGATAAGGTCGAAAGTTGACAAAAAGGATTTCATTTCACATTTTGGCGTTTGGGATTGGAAATGAAGAGAAATCGTGATCTGACAGTCGGGACTAATCACGATTCTCTGTCATCGGGAAGACTCAGATATGGCGAATTGGTGGGGCATGTCCGTGTCAGCTCAGTGGTGACCTGTTTTCATGTGAGGGCCATCTTTTGGCAATGCCTACCGTGATCATGCATATCAGGCGTCGTTCGTGAATATGGTGTGAAGGCCAGTGAGCATGCATTTTGGTGATCGATATCATTTTGTTGCAGTAACATGTTGGCTGTTTAAAAAACAAAAGTTCGACACTGCTCTTTCTGCAGTGGCTCGGAACCTGTGAGAATGGTGAAAGATGGTGAGATTGTAGAAAATTGATTTTTCAAAGAATGGTTGAATCGATGTCCCCTGAGCCGGATACTTATGAAGCGAACGCTGACTAACTGAGAGGTGCTGCAGTGTCTGAGGACACTGCCGGGACACAATGCAAATGATGGTCGATGGGGAATATCAGCCTTTGCTATATTTTCCCTAAAAACTGGACTAAAACATTTTCCCCCTAAAAGCATTGACTGGACTATTTAACATGGCCATCCTGCTGCCGTGATCATGCGTACGAACTTTGATGGACGTTTTCTCACGTTCATGTTAAGTAAAATATAGATTGTGATTATTCAAATTGAAGATAATGAAATGCTCTTTTTTTTATATATGTAACATTTTTCTGTAAAACAATCACGTAAACTTTTATTTGAAGAAGTATACAATTTTTAGCAATAAAAATATCAACTTCACTTCATTCTTTCTAAACTCCGGAACTAGAATAGAGTTGGATTGAAATGGTAATGGAACAAATTATAGAAAAATTAATATTCTACAAGAATGGAAAAAGTTTGAATCGATATCTCCATTGGAAGCCGAGCTACTTACGATACAGAAGCCCTGCAAACTGAAACTTCGAGTGGGTGCTAAAGCAAGAGGGTAGGGGTGGGGACTTTTGCCAGGACACTTGTCTATATGATAGTAGTCGATGGGGAAAAAATTAGCCTTTTACTAATTTTTTCCCCTAAAAACCACTCATTGACTGGACTATATTGTTCGTTTCTAGTAGTAGGTGAATTAGTGACTTTTTCATTGTAAAGTAACACTGAAAGATGCTTTTGTAAATATTTTGAAATAAACAAGCAGTTTGAATGGAATTGATAACAAACTTCTAAATACTACACACTGAAAATTAATAAACAGTTTGATAATTCATATTGGTTTGGGGTTGATAACATCACAATATCTGTACACTACACTACCATGTCAAGTCCTTGGATATCCCGGTTTATAAATGAATACTGAACAAATTATTAAAATTCATAGAAAAATGGAATTCATAAAATAAGAATAATTGGTTTACAAATTGTAAAATGTGGATTGAATATTAGGGAGATACCTTCACTTACTATTGTCGAAATGAAAAGATTATGATTACAAGAATGTTGCTGGGAAATATTATTTAAATATTCAAATGGACTATGCACTATTCTGGAGTGACAAGCTGACAAGGACCTCCAAGCCCTAAATTTATTCATAGAGTACAGTTCTTTCAATTCTATCTGAGTTCATTGATCTATTAATGGAGTTCAATAAATTCTTCAAATTGCTAAGTTCTGGCCTACTTGATACCTGATTTTTTAACCTACAGTATTTTGCTTGAATCCAAGAAATTAATATAAGCCAGGTCTAATAGAAATAGAATAAAGTAATGTTGTTTTCCATGACGAAAGTCTTGTAGAAAATCCTATTAAAGTAACGACTTTTATTTCACTGTAAAATACAAGTCGTTACCATAGTCCAAGTTACCAAGTAACGAAGTCGTTAGAATAAAGTCCTCTTTACGGGCCGGTTCATGAGCTCGGGATTTAGCTAAGTCCTAGACTAAAACGGGTGGCCACCGTAGCATTGACAAACGTTAGCCTCGAAACTATGTACTAAGGGCTCTCTATGCTGCTAACCCACTAACCTGTCGAGAAAAACGTTTGTCGATGCTACGATAGCCACCCGTTTTAGTCTAGGACTTGGCTAAATCCCGAGCTCATATTTTAATTTCCATGAACAAATTGAATGATTCGACCTCCTGAAGGAAATGTGGATGTGGGTTCTACGATGGCATTAACATGGCAGTGAAGGTGTTGAAGAAATTGGTAGCAGACATAATTTTCCAAAGATAGGGTGGAATTGCAATTTGAGAGAAGTTTTTGTAACCTTTACGATTGACCTTTTGTAACCGTTGTTTTCATTCGAAAACAGATTAGAAATGGTGGCTGACACGGACTTCTGACGAGTCAGCTGATGGGATCAGTGACGGAAAACGAAAGCGAAAGGTCGAAGGCCGTGGACGGCATTGGCGGTTTGGAGGCGTCGGTTGAGAGTTCAGCCGCCGATGGAGTGGAAGCGGTGTCTTGATAATGGTCGCGGTCCACCTCTGCCGCTCAACGAACGAAATCGGGCGTGGGAACACGGGCACTTTGCCCGCAGCCACCGTCAATCAACCACGTCCCGTGCCTCAACCGTTTCACGGGCTGCTGCCACCACTCCACTATCTCCATCACTGTTCCTCTCGTTTCCCCTCAAAAATCTATTATTATTTTGTTCTTCTGCCTCCATTTTATGGTGCTAACCGATTGAGTGTAAACCAGATGCCATCGCGCCCCCAAGCCAGCCATGATCGTACCGTAACGTGGAAAACTGGGTTACTGGAGTGACTCGTAACTAGTGTACACACTGTTTTGCTGTTTAAAATGAGTAGAATAATTGTGGTTCATGCTCTTTTCTATAGGTCATGATTGAGAGAGAAACTACGTTACATTATGAAACATTGCGGGAAACTGTTAGGCTAGGCGTACACCGGTTAGTCAAGACAAGACAAGACGACATTAATCACAGTAATTCACATAGCTGCTTATGAAGCAGCACACACCGATGCAATGACTAATCGGTGTGTGTTGCTTCATAAGCAACTATGTAAAGTACTGTGACTGAACGTGACTAATCTCATCTTGCCTTGTCTTGACTAACCGGTGTACGCCTAGCCTTAGAGCAAACATTTTGGACTAGTTCAACTGAATGGAATTGAGAAGTATCTATCTCTTTTGTTATGAAAGTCCCTTCTGTTATAAAAAATGTAAGCAAATATTAGAATTTTTGAAAAGATTACTGTGTTTGAGAAGTGATGCTATCGTATCCTTATTAGCATTTATTATCATAAATTATAGATAAATCTCTATCAATAACTCGTCTAGCAACTTACGACTCCTAAAGAGCAAGCTCATAAACAAAAATATTTGATAACAGAAGTGAAAGGTCTAATGAAAAATTGAAAAATGTTTGAAATAATGGAGTATGAGTATAATATACCAGAAACTCCAATAAATTAAATACTGTATTGGATATAATATGTTAGCTCCAAGTTCGAAAATCGCAATAATGGTAATAATTGATTTTGAAGAAATGTGAGCATTTTTATTACCGTTCAACAATAAGCAGGATAGAGTTCAATCATTTTCAAGTTTGTACTTCAGAACCAGTTTGAGAATCGTATTGGAATATATTGAAAGAGTTCACTTTTTAGCGAAAACTTATCATTGAAAGTAAATAGATGAGAGAGATTCATCCACAACTTGAAGGGACTCAGTTTCTTCTACATCCAATCTAATTCCATAAAAACTTGTTTAGAATCATACTTACTTCTCTAGAAAAGGGATTTCACTGCTAGTTCCAGCTCTTAATTACTTCTCTACTCAGCTTGTCAGAATTTGTTAAGGGTTGTGCTAAACTAATTAGGTCTTATGTCAACTTGGGCATTGGAGCGCATCAATGTAGGTTTTGTAAAAAGAGCTTGAAATATGGTGACAGGGGAGCACAAAATAAATTAGTCCTTTGAGATTCCGACAAAACCATTCATCCATTCAAAAGAATAAGAGCTATTTGCACAAAAGTGGAATAAAGTTGATCTTTGATTACTCATAAGATAAGAATCATCATTGTTTATTGAAGATAAAACTTTTTAGATTTTTATGTTGCTACGACTACTCTCGGAAAACAATCACAGCCTCGATAAATTATTCATCCAATTGTTAACCAATGGTTTTGATTATTATGGAGTAATTTAGCAATTTTTCAAAAGAACTAGTTTTATAAATAACGATTTCTAATATTAAATATGAATAGGTGCTAATTGCATTGGGGTACCAATTATGCTAGAACGAATCGTGAAGTTGGAACGAGTGTTGAAGGATCAAAACATTTGAAGCAGGATTTTTTTGGTGTCGCTAGGATGGACCGACATAAGCCAGACGAGTGTCGGCCCTTTGGCTAATATGACTCCACTTTACCTCTTCTGTTGTGGAAGCCATGAATCACACAAGCGATGACAAGCCATTAAACTATCATAACCTTCGAGCCATTCATCACATTTATTTGACAAAACGCCAAGACTAGTGAATTTTAGAACGACATTTATTATGAGATGATCCTTTCTCAATCTTCTGTGGACTACAACTGAGCTGGAAATGAATGTGCTATATGATTTACAAGTAAGTTATGTGGTGGTATCAGCAATAGTAATCATTAATCAAGAAGCTCAATTCGGAAATTGAGAGTTCACCCCGTGCAGCGCAAAGCGCGGCTCACTTCAATTTTCTGAAAATCTTAGTTATAAATAATTGCTATTTTGACTGTCTGCAGCTGACAGCAGCTCAGTCATACCAATGAAATCCTACCTTGTACATTGAGACTATTTATAGTCACTGTACTACTTGTAGGAAAACTTTTCTTCGCTCTATCTATGTAGCATTTTCGAACTAACTCGATAGATTTAATAATTTAGTATATTTTAATACCAACAAATGGTTTTTGGTTTTCATAATTTTCTCCCATTTGAAATGATTATTTTTGAAAAACAAATAGATCCTTCAAAAATTCTATTTTTATCTTTCTTTTGGAGCAGACCGCATCAAAATCACGCCACTTAAACTTCTCCATGAAATTTCCAAAATCTACTCTACACGGCACTAAACTCTTTTAATACAAAAGAGTTTATCATTATCATCATTACCATTATAATCATCAATACTAGTGTTATCATTGAAATTCAATATCATTTATCTGTTTGTTCATCTTCACTAGTTCATCTAGTGAGTGATCTGGATAATTTCCGGATGAGAAATAGTGATCAATTTCATAGCTGTAATATTGTCCTGAAGATGATAGCAGTGGTTTATAAGAAACTTCCAGGTGATTATCAATGCTCATTAGGACATTTGCTCATTGCAAATTTTCGATCAAATGAGCAGGTTATTTTTGTTGCTGAAAAATCAGCTAAACTTAACAGAAACATTCAAGATTTCCTTTATATCTATTTTTCACTGAACTGGAGTATTTGAAAATTGTCAGGAAACTCTTTATTAAAGTGTTATCTGGACAAATCACCAAATATTACTGAAATTTATCAGTACATTTTAATTACATTTCATTTCATTTTACATTTACATTCCAAGTTCATTTTTATACGAAGTGACCCTCAGCCTCCACAGCTTTCACAAAAAAAAATTATATTCTCGTTTAGTAATTAGTAATGAACTATTTCCTATATAATATAAATAAATCAATCACGCTTTACCATTCTACAAGTCTTATGAGGTTATAAAGATTGGCATTGCCCAAAAAGTTTAATTATCTTGTATCAATTTGTTTGAAAATTACATTTCATAATTTTCAATTATCTTCAAAATTGTCTCTGTAATGGTGAGCCATGTCAACTATACTCTTATTAATCATTGACTTGTGATGAGTTAAGTGGAGCATTATGGGAAATGGGACCCAAATTGTTGATATGAGGTAGTGTTCAAGAAAAGAGTTGGCAATTATTGTGGGGAAAAGTAGATTTCTTTCCAGTCGAAGATTTCTTTTCCCACGAATCAAAACAAAAGAGAAATGTTGTTGAGCGTCCCAGTTTTTTGGTACGGTTTGAATGATGTTAATTGATATAAATAGACTTTCTCGGTGTGGTACCTACAAGCTTATTTGGCAATGAGGTGCGTTTAGAGTTAATCGGCGCAGTGCGATTGGGGATTGGAGGTCTGTTTCAACTTCTGTGAAGGGGATGGGGGAGGAGAGGCAACATGCAATTGGAACGGAGCGCAGAGGGAATAATTGGCGGGTAAGTGGATAGGCTTTGCCGTTTCTGCAGTGAGAAAAAACACTGGGAGAGGACGGACTGATGAAGGAAGGCATCAAGAAAACGATCTGCCGGCTAGCACACGATCCCTGACCCACTTTCCTTGCCACACCGCACGGAAAACTCATCTGGATCCGAGATGATGATGGTGATGCCGATGAAGGGGTAACGCCTGAGGGGCACACGATCGCGCAAGGGCTCAGCACCCCGGGCGCCTCTTCACAAACACCCCTGGATCCGCCCACGCCATCAAGAACCTCTTATTATCCAATAAATACTAACAAATTCCCACTTCATTTCCCCCACCAAATACCCTCCAGCTAACGCTCAACCCTTTCCGAGAATTACTGTACTTTCATCACGTTTCTTCTATTGAAAGCCGTCATTAGTCTGCTCTAATTGTATCTTGAGTTACAATTAAATCGTGATTACACTGATTATTAAAAACCAGTAGGAGCTCAGGCTGATGCTGGAATTAATAACAGGTGCAATAATTGGTTTGAGAACAGATTATTATTATTCAATCAACCCAATACTGGAGAATCACTTTATTAGGCAAATTATTCATGAATGTCAAACAAAAGGCCTCAAGAAGGAATTTGTCAGGAATGTGAAAATTTCAGTTTAAAACCAATGTTATTAATTTGATAACAATTTTCATT
Source organism: Laodelphax striatellus (assembly GCA_017141395.1). Lineage (NCBI taxonomy): Eukaryota > Metazoa > Arthropoda > Insecta > Hemiptera > Delphacidae > Laodelphax > Laodelphax striatellus. The sequence goes on along the minus strand of CM029532.1, from coordinate 26,913,281 downwards.
GCTCATATTTACTCTTACTCATTCAGACATACTGTACGATGATTCGATGATATCAATCCAAATAATGATAAAAAAAATTTGGTTAGTCTAGTATTATCTTCTCGTTAATAATGAGAGGGTTGTGTTTATAGCAAATAATCGAATTCATAATAAAGTTGGGATGAGAAGGGTCACATCCATAAGAGCAATTGAAGAAGAAATAAACTTTTTGCATAGCTGCTGAATTATACTTTTGAAAAGAACAACTTTGTTATGATGAATGCTTTGTTGTGCTTTGGTGAATATGTGAAATTGCTTTCAACTGATTATAGCCTACCTGTATCTTTATTGATAGCTAATGTTCTACTCAATGGAAAAAGCACAAACAAAAAGGAGATCCGAATTTTACGAGTGATTGAGATTCCTGTAGAAATTTTCGAAAGTGAAAAGCTGTTTCGAAAATTGATACATTTTCTCCGTGGCATACCTCTGAAAAGTACTCAAATAGCTAATTTCCTTGCAAATATTATTATGAAATAAAAAATACAAAACTTGGCAAGCCTTTAAAATTATGAATCACCAATCCAATAAATCTCATTTTCCATGACTTACTAGTAATTCCGATATAAAAGTCAGCTTAATATGAGAAGTTATTCGATTGAGGATTCATCCATGCACCTAGAGTTCACTTTTCTAGATTCAAGTGAGATTTTTTGGATATTGAGCACACCAATCAATAAGGTTTCACTGTAGAAGTTTCAGCCCCTATCACATTATAGTAAAAGATAAGCCCGTGATGACTGTACGAAGCAGATTACATAGGGGATCTGTACAGTCAAATACTCCCAATTATATTCTAGTAATTTATGTGGCCACCTTGAGGATCACTGGGCACTTATTGCGTTGTATTGTTCTATTTGGTATTGGAACAGTAAATGATCAATCAATAATCGCTGAGGAGAATTTCTCCTATTGCATCAATCCCATTTCATTACCTGGAATGAAATGAAAATCAGTTAAAATGAGTTTCATCACTCCATATGAAGTGTATTAATTAACACATCCACCGTTTGAAGAATTCCTCGTTTTATGTAAGGCTTATTCTGCAAATATTGATCAATGTTGCTTGTGCAAATAGCTCATCTTGCCTTGATTATTCAAATGAGTTGAAATAGATTTATTCATTCACAAGACCATTGTATAATACATAGAAAACATACTCATATTATAAAACAAGCTCTTATTATATTATTATTAAATTTTTTTTTGTCATTGATACATGACAATGTCGTTGAAACTTATTTCATTAATATTTCAAGTGACAGGAGGTTCCAAAGCACTCACAGATTATATGATTGAACTACGCAAATGTATTTGTACATTTTTTTAATAAAGATGATTAATCAATCAATTACGGTGAACAAGTTTACCATATTTATCTCAATTTGAATTTCTCACTAGACTAGTGGTCAAAGAGTTTCAGCGATACAGAATCTCATTCTGTTTGAGATTCCACCATATCAGTGTCTCACTCCTTCAGTTATACTGCATTCCAAACTAATCACTCCATCTTGAATAAAAAAATTATGTTCAGATGTTGAGTACAATATTGAACTTGATTGTAGTGTACACGTACACCATCTTGAGAATATAATGTAGTTGACGTTCGGAGTGAAAGGGATGTACTTATACTTTGTTGTAGTGCTCATCCTGGGTAAATGACGACAAAAAATCCTATGCGATTGTTATGGGTTGACAATCGGTCTATTGTGTTGCAGCGCTATTGTAGTGTCTTATTGTCCGACAACACTGCTATTAAGGAGCTTGTGGCGGTCGAAAAACCACGAGCCGTGTATTAACAACCAGACACCTTGACACGACATGTTTTACATATCTGTATGCAATGTGTGTTGCGCGATAATAATTGGTCATTCTAATAATACCAAGCTTTTGTTTGAATCGTGCGGCAGTGATCAATGATGTGTGGAAGTTGCGGCGAGCGACCGCAAGGCGCGCTGGCAATTGCTTCTCTGCACTGTGCTGTACTCTTGCGGCCTCTGATGGAAACTAGCCGTGTGTGATCGCGATCTCTCCCTCAATCATCACCGCCGTATCGTGAAATAAAGAAGAGGATAACATTGCCTTTCTCTTCACTCTCTGGTTGGCAGTATGCTACGCTATCTATGGTGATGCGAAAAACAAATCTTATGAAATAAAAGATGATCTTAAGAAATAAGATCATAAGATAAAGAAATCTTATCCCAAATAAAAGATGAGAGTTACGCGATTGATGCTATGAATCAACAATGACAATACAAAATGCTCTTTGAAGCAAAAGTGGTATCCAATTATCAAGGAAATCAAGAGAGAATAACTTTTTTCTCAACTGGAGTGTATATGCGTATATGGTAAAATTGCCATTATTATGGTTATCAATAACTTTTCAACTATCCAAATAGCAGTTTTTGCTTACTTGGATTATAAAATCTTTCCATTGAAATAATTGGAGACAATAATTGTTTTTGCATTCTTATAGAAAAGGTAAGGGGAAGTTCTTGAAGAACAGATAAAAACCTGGCTTTTACAATGGATAAGGGGCCTTAGTTGAAACTTTCCTGAATAGTGACAAATGATAAGAATTATCTGGAATTATATATGTCATCTTGTAAATGTGGAGTTTCGTCTGGACTATTCATATTCTTGACTAAAATCAGCTATATTCGAAGACCAGATGAAATAGAATCCTTTATCTTAACTTGAAGTAAAAAATCCTGTCAGTTTCCAATTGTATGAATATTATCACATGATTATCCTTGTCAGAGTTTTTTCGGAGTGCAGTTTGTAATCTAAGTAGGCTTTATTGCAGTTCAACCCTACTGTGATAATGATGAAAATATTGTTCTGATGTTTTTCCGGTCTGTAAAATCCTGTTATTTTGTTTCAATTGCATCAAGTTATTCATGCAGGAGTTACATCCATAAGAGTTACAGCATTTATGAATCAGTCTTTTCTAAAAATACGTGCAGCCTAATCAACTCAAGAATCAAATTGTAGAGTTTTTATGAAAAATTTTCTCTCCTTTTCGTTCCAGTGTATTGGGCCTACGAGGAACAACTTGCCTGATGACTAAATTTATGAGCGGTCATTATGTCGTATGTTAAATATGACTAGATGAGGCCTGTTGGGCCTCATCTAGTATACTATACTATTATGAGCTGGATTATGAATATTTCAAAATCCAGGTAATTTTATATAATATAGGAGTTGCAAACTAGTGAATCGATAACAGGCAATTCTATAAAATAGCTATTGTTGAAGATCTTTTCCCAATTTCAAAAGACTCATGCTCACTTGGCGTGGATTTCTGAAGCCGTATAAATCTGAAAAAAGATTGGTAATTTGAAATGAGAAAATAGCATGCTTCTTGGTTACATGTGAATGTATATTATTTACAACATGTATTCTCTGTGACCAATAACAACTTAAAGCTGAATTCCTATTGGAATAGTGCTGGAAGCAATCGTGAGATGAAATACTAACTTGTAATGAGAGATGCCATAAAATACGTTTTCCAAGCTCTTGGTGGAGTTGTGTAGTGCAGCCGATAAAATTCAAGAACTCCATCTAGCACCTTCGTAGTCGATTTATCTCTCAAATGGAAATAACTCAAGTCGGTAAACTGGAATGAAAGCTTCCGTGACTCTAGTCATCCGTCTTTAATCATTATAAATTCCAAGCTCTTTGTCAAAGATGCAGTGTGCAGGATCGATATTTACGTTTCCACAGGTTTCTCACCGCCAGCCAATGAATTGCCTTCACAGCTTTCCGCAGCCACAACCGTTCAAATTCTTTCCACGTACTAAATTGAACAACTGCTGTGCGAAATCTCACTTCCACCTGAAATAGCTTCCCATTACTTCATCAAATAACGTTGATTTCCATTTCCATTTATTTTTTCAACTTCCTTCGAATTTCCTGTTCAGTCTGCTAACTGAAGTTTGCAACCTTTTTTCCAACGTTCAAGTTCTTTGCTCAGAATTATATTAATATTAGATATTTTATTAACTTCATTATTTTATTTTAATGTTGATTACGAATACAAATGAATATGTGATTGTGTGATTGATGAAGATTGACATGGCTCGAATAGATCGTTTCTATTCTAAATCAAATCAAATAATCTTTATTCAAAAAGTTGCATTCACAAGAGTCTACGCTCAGTAACATTGAAAGTGTCATGATAATACAAGAACAAAAGATATTTATAATATAACAATAAATTTTTATTGAGGTGAAAATTGGAAGGAGGAGACGTCATTCAAGGCAGCGATCATAAAAATAAAGAAGGCGAGAAAAAATAAAACAATTTCTCTAAAATCTAAGACATTTTTTAACCGAGTATGGGGCTCTCTTCAATAGAACAATCTTTATTCTCTTCCCGGGAAGTTAGTTAGATTTTTAAGTCTTGTGGGAAGGCTATTGACTAATATTTTATCCCACAATAGTATGGAACATTTTCTAGAAGGGACAGTCTATGCACCGGGTAACTGAGGATCGAGCCACTCACTGTTCCTCGTATTGTCCTCGTATCGTATTTCCATTCCAATAAATATCAATGGAAATCAGTCTAGTTGAACAAATTGTTTACGGATATGACGTTAAAAATAAGAATGAATATGTAGTATGATTCACATGAATTGAATATGTACCTGTACCTGAGCTTATGTCAAATGCAAATTTTTGTAAATTGAACATGATTATCCTTATCTATGCTGTCTTTCTCGGCCTCCTTCGCATTCACAAACCCTCTATTGCCAGTCTGCCAGTCTATTTCAGCGGCAGTATTTTCCAGGATCAGGACTGGCGTACGATCCGCAAGCCTGGGGGCATCGCGAGGCTCACACGGTGCTATTCGTGTCTTGAAACCTTTACAAACTTGAAATCGTTCAAAACGTATTACGTTCGTGCGGTTTTCTTCCTTCTCCTATTTGTTCGAAAGCTGTTTCGTGAAGATTAGTGTCTGATCGCACCCGCTTAACAGATCACACAAACTTACCATGCTTCGCTCCTAAACGACAGACACTTTAATTCATATTATCAGACAATCGTACGTAGCTTAGCAGTATTTCAAAAAACCGCATGCCCGCTGAAACTTTCAAGTGTTGCCGCATCGTGTAGGACGTTTTTGAAGAGGAATGTCGCACTAAAATTTTTTTTTTTGAAGTTATTGCAGGGCAGTAATAAAGCTTTGGTTGTTGGTTATAATACGTCATTGGTCTTGTTGATTGGCATTTTTTAACCGATCATAAATCGACATTATTATAAGAACTTTAGTGAAGAAGAGTACTCACTTCCAAATTTCTTACTTCTATCCATTTATACTTAATTAAAATACACATAATTTGGGTGCAGTAACCGTAGGAATCCCATAGCGGTCCCGGCTTCGATTTCAGTTGTGACAAATGACGACAATGTTGTCAATAATGACGACAATGTTGTCAACAATGACGACAATGTTGTCAACAATGACGACAATGTTGTTAGCCCTGGTTGCCTGAAAAGTAATATTGAAATTCATCTCTCATTATCAAACTTCTAATTACCTACAAATCCCCCCTAGGCTTGTTCGTCTAACACTTTAATTTATATTATCAGACGTAGCTTAGCAAAGCTCAAAACAAACGAATGCCCGCTGAAAATTTCAAGTAGGCTGAAACATCTTGTAAGCACTTTTTGAAGAGAAATGTACAGTAATATTCATTTAAGTTGACGGATGGCATTAGATAGATAGATAGAGAGATATTATTTTTTGCCGTCCGACTCTACGGTCATCAGCAATGACAAGAGAACATCAATATTTTTGCAAAGCAATTGTTGAAAATATTTTTAAACAAAACAATTATGATAAATGTTTTGGAAAACTATTTAAGTTTTCTTGACGTTGCTGATGACCGAAGAGTCCGATGGGAAAGAAATAATATCTCTCTATCTATCTATCTAATGAAAGTTATTCGTCATCCGCCAACTTAAATGAATATTACTATAGTACTGGAAACATTTGTATGCTACTGAATTTGTTGCAGGACTGTATAAAGTTTTTAATGAGAAAAAATAATATTTCAAGAACTTGGTGATGAAAGGTACGTACACATTATCTTACTTCTATTTATTTATATTGCACCTATTCTATTCATAATATGGAAACACCGAGATTGTGGAGGATGATTGTGATGATTATTAGGTATATTGGTATCACCTTTAACAGAAATATACATTCTCATAGCTATACAGGTACGGTATGTTATAAAGCAAAACAATTTTTTTTACTTGTTGTTAAGGTGTTATTTCTGAATGATGAAATCTGAACAGATATTTTTAATTCATTCTTTGAGAAGAATTTAATGTATTCAGGAATACAAGTGTGAATCAGTGGATGAGCCTTTCTATTTCCAGCCTGATAATGTAGCCGAATTTGTCTCGCTGAGACAGAGCAGTTTCCAAGTAACGGAGGATGGAAGAAGTCGAGATCCAAAGCGTCAATGATATTGTTGATGATGATGATGGTGGTGGTGGTATTGGCGGTGGTAGAGTTATGCCCGTGCCCCTGATGAAGGTGCTTCATGGTCCATCTCTTGTTGCGCTTGTGCCTGCCCGCTTCGCTTTTTAACCAGCACCCAGCACAGCACGCGTTGTGCCGTGAGAATCCGCCCGGGGGCACTTCGGACTGCGACTGCGACTCCCCCGCACGGACACCCCCGGCCACTTGGCGTGTTCCCACACTCTATTCCCGCGACTCCCATCCACCAACTCATCTTTGTCTTCTTCCGATTCCTGGCGAACCAAGTCGACTTCCTTCACCGGCCGAGTGGACGTCTGATGGCTTGTCCGCTCTAACCGAACCCGATTCCTTCTCTCCGGGCATTATCACTTCTGCTTCTACTTATTCTTCTTCTTCTCCTCCTTCTGATTCTTCTTCTTCTTCTTCTTCTTCTTCTTCTTCTTCTTCTTCTTCTTCTTCTTCTTCTTCTTCTTCTTCTTCTTCTTCTTCTTTCTCCTCCTTCCTCCTCCTCCTTCTTTTTATCTCCTTCTCTTCCTCCTTCACATCCTCTTCTTATCCTGGAATTAATTTTCACAGTTTGGTCACTTTTTTACTTATGGCCACATATTGTAGAGTGATTCACATGTATAGACTACAACTGAGGATAAGTGATTCCCATGTATGGTTTATAACTGAAGATTATAACACTATTTTTGTGGAATAGGTTTCTTCTTGTTATACTCTTCCAGGGTCTTCTTGCTCAATGTTGTAACTTATTCTCTTCTTTAGTTTCAAAAATCACTCGATTTCGAGTGTCTCGAGAGTCCATCATATTTATTTATATATAGTCTACTTTTAAATTAACTTATTTTGTTTGTCACACAGAACCGTTTCCTGTACACGGTTCGTCTATCATTCACAAGTTTGGAGTGGTTGTAACTGAGTGGGTTCATTGCTGGTTTGATAAACCAGAGGAGACCCATGTTTCGCAGGACACATTAAGCGGTTGGTCCTGGCTGTCTAAGAAGCAGGTGTTAAACTCATCTCTCATCATCACCCTTTCCATTACCCATGCACAAGCCTTAGACTCATGTGAGCATCATATTAAGAAAGAATGATGAGGTCACTTGTATAATTTCAATCATAATCAAAGAGTTCACAGGGAAATTGAATTTCCCTGACCTAGGGAATTATTTGAATTTCTTTTGACCTAGCAGGAATTGAAGGTTCTTTGTTCTGGAGGGAAAATTTATCTTCAAGAGCGAATTTCAGAATGTGGCTCTCAATCAGTTACATGGTATGCATCTTTTCATACCACATTACTATTCAAGAGAGGACCTACAGTACCACTAAACATGTGAAAGACCCTCTTCTTTTTAATCCATATTATAGATTGTGGAACTCAGATGCTTAATATTCATAGTCTATGTCCACCAGAGTAATTTATAACTAACTAGCTCAACAAAATTTTCATATCTTTCTACCGAGAGTCATGTAGGATATGGAATAAAATGGTTAACTGATTCATAGTGATTTTTCGCTTTGAAGCTTGGAAAACATCATTCATCTCTTCATTTATTGTGGTCTTCACTAATAACCAGGTTATTCTCAAAAACTGTACAGCTACTATTTATTTTATCATAACTATTAGCAGAGCCTATTCTACTTTCCATTTTCACTTTTTCTTTCCAACTCTGCAATATTCTAACTCTATTGATAGAATTGTCTGTGCTATTATAGCATTCTGCACCAAATTCTATCAAAAATATATTGTATGACATCAGCTTCTCCCAAATTTTGTTTGTTCTTGCTGGAAAACAGCAAGGCATATCACAAATGGTATTACTATCTCATTTAAACCGAAAAAGGCACAAATTTCTAAGCAGACTTATATGACTTGAATGATAATAAATTGTCAGTCTTGTTCAAGAAGAAATCAGTCTGAGAAGAACGTGTAGCATTGTAGCATTCATCCAACAACCACCTGCTAAAAATAGATTTCTATTCTTAAACGTTGCTGGATTTTAAACATTGTCATCTGAAGTGCTTCTAAGAACAGGACCTCACTTGAAGGAAAAAATAATTTATTACTAAATAAAAAAAATGATAAGAAAAGTACCACAAAATTTTTATAACTGTTGAATGCATTAGTCTATTGTTATTGCGATAGACTTATCAAATTGTTTATTGCATACACCTAATAGCAGAGATAGTTCAGCAATATGACTGTTTGTAGAGTTTTGAATACAAAACGATTCGCCATTGGAAACTTTGAGAGCATACTATGGCAGGGAGGAGAGGCGCCCGCATATTTTACAGCATGAATATTGCATGAGGCGGATGGTGTGCAAATTATTATTGTGAATTCAAATGAAGGCCCGTTGAGCTTATGTGATGTGGGAGTCACAATGAGTTATTGCAGCTTCAACTGTTCATTTGAAATAGATCGCTAGTCGAGTCATAAAGTCTGCAATTGATTGAGGTGAGTGATCCCTGTATCTCATAATACCTACAGATGATACATAATACTAATACTCATAAAAGTGAGAGATGAGAGTTATGATGATCTTGAAAGGGTCTCATAGTGTAGAGAGTGGTTTAACTGAAGAATATATTAAATTTTCTTTTAATCTATTCAGGATTAGAGTTCAAAGGGGAATCAAAAAGCAATGAATCAACGGAAAATGAAGGATTAAGTAATTGTTATTTGAGATAATTTCATTTCACGTTTGAATGAAATGGTATTCCACGAGATAGCCTACCATATTTTATCAAGCAAAACACGTATTTGTATATAACGTGCAGAAATGTATATGTAAACGTAAATGTATAAAAATAAATGTGACACTTGCTTTCTTTTGTATTTTAACTTTTGCCACACTTTTTCAACACTCTGCTGTGCCTACTTTTGCACCCCTCTTTATATATATTTTCATCTATCGGAAGGAGAATATTACGGCACAATTATATAAATAATAATTATATTTCATTATAATAATTATTGCGAATAATAATTTTGATGACTAATTTTCCCAGAGTTCGTGAACTTCTAAGTTGTTGGAATCACCACTTCCTAAAGCCTTTCACAACTGCTTCAGTTTTTACTAAATTCTACGCACTTAAAATCCACATCGTAATAATCCTAGATTTTGAGATAACAATTCTACGGAAAAAAGTACGTGTTATACACTATAGTATGATAAACTAATCTGATGGATGAAATTGATTGGTTAGATAAGAATCATCCTGTAGTTTCTTGTCTAGCCAATCTCTTTACCCCTTTTCAAGTGATATTCTATGAATTTTCTGAGAAGTGTGTGAATCGTTTAGTTTCCCACATTAAGCGGTGAGGTCGAGTCTGTTTCAGAAACAAGGGTCTGGTCTTCCGAAAATGCGACTAAACGTGTTATTTGAGCTTATAAAATGTTGTGAACTGATCCCGCCTACCCTTCTAGTGGGAAAATAATCATTGTAGAAAATAAAAATAATAGCAGTGCTAAAGCTAGGTGTATTATGATTTTTAACTGACCCGACCTTGATCTCTAATTATAAGACTTGCCCGAGGGTAAGCGGGTGGATCGCCCGGGGAGGCGGGGCTCGGGGCAACCCTGGCGCCTAAGGCCTTTGCTAGGGACGGGGGTCACCTACCTACTCTACCTCTAAACGTTCAGATCTAAACCGCCAGTTGTACTCTTCAATTAAAATACATTGTATATTTTGTTTCAGCAAAACAGCCCTTTTCCCCTTCAAGAGTTTGATACTGAACTGTGGGAATCGAGTGAAAACACTGGATGAAAAACTAGAAGAGGCCTATCACAACCCAAGCAATCTTTAACAAAACAGTTAGCTGTTTTGTAACCTAACATTATTGGTAAGAGTATGTGATTTCATCTTTAGATATACATCTAGTCATGAATGATTTATATATCTGGATTCACTGATTTATATCACTGGAGGAGAAATTATGTATTCAGTTGAATCAAGCGATTATTTTCATCAAAATTCAAAAACTCAAAATAAATTGAGTAAATTATGACAATTAAAGAATCATACACAGTAACTGCACATGAAATACGAATGAAGTGATCCGTGAGTTCAAAACAATAGCTGTGTCTGAGGTGAGGAAAACAGTGTTGAATGAATCTGAAATGAGCTGCTCAACACTTGGACTTCGCTTCACTCTTGTTCGACGACACATTATTGGATACAAGTTGTATACGTTATCACCTTCGGATCTGGGTGGCCCTCTCAATAAACGACCAACGCCGGGCCACACAGCCGAGAGCCGTTACTACTCTCTTACCTCAACCCCCCTCCCACCACTCAGCAACTAATGTCATCTTAGATACTCATTCACAAAAATAGAGACCTCACATTGTAGTATCACTTACCAAATTTCTAGAAATACCTTGATGGTATTGTAATTGGTTAGTTGTTCAGCAGATTGAAGATAACAGAGTTTTTTGGGGTAAAATCCTATTTTTTATATTGGGCTTTCAATTGAAGTGGTAAGATATTCCATGCAATAAAAGTATAAATCACAATTTATTGTCATGAATCACTTATTCAGATATACTGTAGGCTACTACTGTATAGTGTTGTAACAGCTACGTCTTAAGCGCTTGTAAGTCGAGTTTCTAAAGGAATTATACAATGAGAAAGGCACAATTCTACAATGTGTACAATATTATTTTGTTTAATATATTGACATTTTTGCTATATGATTCAACTATATTAAATATACTCTCTTCTACAGTTCGAAGCTGAAATGATGCCTTTGGAGGAAATTGGGGAGAAGATGAGCATTTGGCTTCGTGCTAGTGCCGGTGTCTAATCACAAGATTAGATAAGAGACTTGCACCTGTTATTCCCATAAGGGTGACCACTTTAGGCTTTTCCCTGAATATGATTCATTCATGAGAATCAAAATCGCTTCCCGGTGGTTCGGATCCCACCCAAAGCTGTAGGTCCACTCATCTCTCATCATCATCTGTCCCATTACCCACGCACAACGGGCACGCTGTGGACATCACCACAGCAAACAAAAAAAAAAAAATAAAATAAAATACGCTGCGTAATGAGAAATCGGTGCTGTGAGTGTCACTTGCATTGCAATATTGCAGGACACGTTAATATTGCATTATTTTTCTTCCCCCCTCTTCAGACATGAGGGGCCATGTTTCTAGATTGAATCAGTTCATACGAAGCTTCATATAGTTTCATTGGTTGATTTGTGGAAAGATGATTGGAACTTCATTGAAAATCTTATACTATTATGATAGGAATCTAGTGACAAAAACTGTCAATTATTATGATTCTTTAACTTCAAAATAGGAGTTCAAAAGAAATGTGGTAAATCATTGAGAAATGTATAATCAAATCGTAAATGAAGAATCAATTTATTGCCGAGATTCTCTAAATTCAATAAACTTGAACTTCCACTCCCACTGTTTTCTCAGCTTGAACTGCAACCAACTTTCTTGGCTGCAACTACTGTGAACACGGAATCTGTAGCGTATAATCAGTATATCAGTTACAACGCTGTAGATCATTCGATATTATAATATTTTCGTCGGTTGTGGTATATGATATGGCGAGTTTATCATGGTGATGAATATTCACAAATAAAGAATCAAATTCTCGGCAGCGCAGTTGTTTCTACGAAACGGACCTTTATCTTTCTGAAATCGATTATGTTGAATATCAAATATAAATCTTGTCCGGAATAGTTCTGAACAATATATCAACTGGGCTGAGAAATAATGTTTGGAGGACTGTGAATTCTTCAGTTTCTGAATTTTTATATGGACACTTCCACATGTGGAGGCAGACCGGCTCATATGGGCTCTCAAGGTGTGGCGGCGGAAGATCTTTCTTAGATAAGGCAATGACAAGTCACAGTTAACAGCTGCTGAAGGCAACGGCGTAAAAAACAACAACAAGGAACGTAATAAATTTTGAAGGAAAGCAAGTAAGATAATAAGGAACTTGATTCGGGCACGAGCTCTCTACATTTTTCTCCCAAATCCAGTTCTTCGCTCTCAGCTGAGAATCTTTATTGACAATAGCGAAGAATCTCTCTTATCTCAGTTCCAATTTGTTGGAATCATTCTGACCCATAAAAGATTTAGTTCCATTCAGTTGAAAGTTGGATGATTCGGTTCCACCCGTTATTTTCTCTTTCTATTAATTGAGTTCCAGTTTATTTTACAGATAATATTCACATGAGATCCCAGACTTGTGAGAGTGAAGTGAACGTTGATGCCAAGCTGAAGTAGGAATCGACCTCAAAACCGTCAGGTTCGTCATTTGTCACGTAACGATCAATCATAAAGACATTTCATTTCTATTTTGACTTGAAATAACATTTCCAGATAAAAAGGAATCAAGGATAAGGATGAGCCTCAGCCTATGGAATATTATCTCATAATGATGAGATTTATGAGAGTGACAGAAAACTCGCTTCAACATTTAATTATAATCAATATCCACCGAAAACAATATAGCTTATAGCATGAAATATCATAGAATAATAAAGTGTTCTATTGGGTGTTTAAAACAAGAGAGAATAGATCTCAGACAATGAAAATATTGTCACAGACTTTAATATTGTTCACCTCCTACGCTCAAAAAATTGGTTAATCGGTGTATTTTTTCTGCATTGATTGGATGAAGTCAATTAGCCCTAATAGACTCTCAGCTCATCATTGATGAATCATCTTTGAATAGGTGGAAGGGGCCAGTACCTTAATTAATTGACGGAAGTTTCCTTTCAACCGCATAGACAATAGAATTCATTTTCGAACAAAAAGGTCCGCTCCAGAAGATTGCTCTCAATGAATGGCGTACGAGTTAATGGTGGAGTAGCTCATTACTATTTCCGGCATACGGTTAGGCTGGAGTTTGATGACACCAAGTGAATGACTGTAATTCCAACACAGAACTACTTCCATTCATGAGGCAGGCCAGATCAATAAGTATCAGGATGATTAGCGAAAACCTTTTTTCTGTATGCTATTAAGAAGTGGGAGGAGAAAGTGTGGTGGGTATTTTCGGGCATTTTCGCTGGAAATGGGACTATGATTACGGTTTACTGAGGTCGGTGAGCCAAGCCAACACCGCCTACTTGAAGTCGCTCCCACAAGACACGTTGATTAGGGTGTCTTCATACTCTGTCATTATTTCCCGGATCTTCAGACGGTTTTTGTCGCCGTATTAATTTCAAGTAAGGTCTGGACGGGAGGGTGTGTGTTTTTATAGGAGCCGCTTGTCCCAGCGGACGACATGTTATCATTTCGAAACCAAAAACACACCGAGCCCCTGCAACGCAACGAGCGGTCAGACGCTTCTCGGCTCTCGGCTACCTGTATCTTGTGATGATTGTTGCTGGCCGCTCGGCTACCTTGTCCCAGTGCAGATCCTCCCACTTTGCTCCTATAATTACGAGGCATTTCCCCGTCAGAAAATCAGTTCAAACCGCAATCGGTGTTCTCTACCTGCCGCCAAACCCCCCTCCCCCATCCCGCCCAGACCAAGCCAATAATCACAAATTGGACCTTTGTTTAGTGGCTCCGACAATTATCCTCTGCTGCCTACTTAAACATCCCAAGATAAGGGCTCCCGCAACACAGTACTCAAACTTTGCAACATTGTTTTTTCAATGGAAATTCAATCATTGAGGCTTCTGCTTCGTGGTCAGTTTTACGTCTGCTTTACGTTTACCCTACTATACTTTTGCGTTTATACTTTGCGTTTTCAGCGTTATTGAGTTCTTCCTAACACAAGGAAAGGAATAGTCATATTAAGAAAGGAGCAGTAATATGATTCCAAAAATGTATGTTCGGTCATCATCATCAATTAGTTGGTAACTATTTCTCGATAAAAGTGATTGATTGGTACTAAATCAGCAAGTAGACTAAAGAAGGAATGGATTCATGAGTTCCTTGTGAGATAACTTGGCTTGATGAGGGTTACCAAGCTACTTACCTTGTAAGTAATTTACAATACTTATAATTAGTATTGTAATCCACCTTATATTTACCTTATATTGTATTACCCTATATTACTTTATATTGTAGTTATATTAGTATTGTAAGTATACTTTGTAATGACTTATACTTCTTACCTTGTAAGTAACGGTCCTGTAGCGTTTCGTCCGAGTAGCGATTCGTCCGACAGCAATGTCTCAGGTAGTTTTGGGATTAGGCAGGATACCTGAAGGAGTAGTGTTTCGTCCGACAAAACTTTTGACAAATAATAACAAAAACAAAAATGTCTGCATTGGCATAATTCATAATAGAAATTATTACAGTTTGAATAAAACTAGTTGTCACTTGAGCCCTCTGCCGCGGAAATAGCGGCGTTGTCAGATTGTGTGAAATTGCAACTTCTTCAAATTTTCAATTAAACCACATATCTGTATGTAGAATTTCATCCTCGATATTCCTGTAGTGTTGAAAAAGTTCCAGGATCAAAGGGTTAAAAGGAAATTATACTTTTATGATAAAATTGAAAAATCGCGAAAATATGTTTTTCTTTCAAATATCACTTCTCGCAGAATTATGGCATGTACACATTGGCAAACATATTCATTAATAAAAAAAACTATTGCTCGTATAAGAAATATTCAAAAACCGTTGGAAAGGAGACATTTCCCCCGTTATTTTGATATAAATAACTTACCTAACATGCCATAATTCTGCGAGAAGTGATATTTGAAAGAAAAACATATTTTCGCGATTCAGCCGAAAGTAGATTAAATTACTTCATCCAAGCTACCAGTTTTAAAATGTACTCATACACAATTCATTGGTATAATTGGATTGATTCAACTTATGCCAATGTTTATGAATTGGCATAAATTTCTATTTCGACTTATTTGCTTCTGAGTAAGGAACTTATCCCTGCCCCGATATAATTTATAGGACTAGTAGATAATTATTATTGGGTATGGTAACATGGTAACATTATAATACAGTCAAAATGTGCATAAGTTTATAATCTGAGTTATGATTCGTGCATGATCCTGTTCTTTGATGTTGAACTACGTAATACGTAAGTAGCTATTTTTTAATGACTAATTGGATAGTTCAAGTTGATATTAACATTGTTATCTAGATAAAAATATTGCAGGCACGCATGGTATGCAGATTCACAGTGAATCTAATTAATACTATCTATCGACTAACTGGAAAAAACTTCAATAAATAACAACCAATTATTTTGTCAACCAAATCCTTTTTTTCATAAGTGGGTTGAAATTTGCAATTTGAAATTTTTCATAAGTGGGTTGAACACATGCAATTTCAAAGTGAATGGTAGATAACATTTTTACTCTAGACCTAGATTTTGCCATGAAATCTCTTCACGATACTGGTTAAAAGAAAAAATCAGCACTGATGAAGTGAGACGGGCGAAGATATATTATTTGAAAATGCAATTTGCGTTGTGAACATCACAGTGACAGGCATGCGGGCATAAATCCTGTTCAGACGCTCTATTATGATGTATATTTGATGGTCTCCTGAAAATAATGCGCTAAATGTTTTTACGGCCTGTAAATGTATTATGAATATGGAGATGGGGTTGTGGAGCTGGAGCTGGAGCTCTGACCCTGGTCGGGATGAGATCGGAGGTAATTAACCGGTAGTTAAAAGGAGAGAGGCTGCTAGCTGCTCAGCATTCAGTCTTATTGTTGGAATGGCTGCGGCGGATTGCAAGGAATGTGGTCGCGGGAGGGATGCTCAACTGGCAGCAAGAGAGTTACGGCGTATTATTTCAATTCGAAATGCTAGAAAAACAGATGAGTGAGATGTGAATAGAGAGGATGAGAAAAAATAATTATTTTGAGGAAAATTCATTGAAACCTCTCCGAACTGGTTAATGTGAGTTGAATGAGTTTGAAAATATAGAGAAAAATCAGAAATCACTCCTCCAATATAGTTATTACACAGTGAAAAAAAGAAACACGATAAGTCAGACCGTACTTGCTTAAGGCCCATGTTCTACCGACACTTTCTCATGTGTATGAAGTTTTCTAACTGCAGATTAGTCTTTTATAGGACTAATTGTTCTGAATAATACAAAATTCTATATACTATTACTTGATATACTTGAAAGGTTTCAGTTTAGTAGATTTGAGTGATTCCTCTTCTTACAACAGTATTATTTACATTCAATATTATTTATGTTCCTCTGCTTAGCCATAGAGAAGCCGCGTATAACGTGAAAAATTCTCATACTATTCCTTTTGATAGTTATCCATCATTACCATTTGTATGATATTAAATATCAGTTCTTATTTTGAAGTTTCCATGATCAATTATTATGACTTTACTGATGCCTAAAAAACTCTGTTCCAAAGTAATTCTTCGAAAAATAGTGGATAAATGGAAGTATTAGAAGTTGCCTTTGGCTTCAGATCTGCACTTAAGTTCTATCAAGCTGGTAGTATTAGTAAATCTCTATCAAACTAAATAATGCTCAACCCAATCATATAGATAATCTCTGAGATGCTCATTCCTAAATCAACTAATCGTCATGTGAATTTACGTACACCACTAATATACAATTTTTTCTAAGAAGATTTTTTCCAGAAACTATTTTTGTGATTCTCAAAAATCATCAAGGCTGTCAAGCTCCCAACACGTTGAAGCATGAGACAACGCTGAGCATCTGTTCCTGTCAGTGCTTAATTCATTCAAATACAAATTATGAGCGAAAAAATCAATTAGATTCCAATCCCCATCATTTTTTGTCCTATTCATGAAAAGGAATCCGAAATAAGTTAGCTACGCGCTATTATGTTATTAAAAGGTAGTAAACGAGAAGTGTTGGGCCTACCTATTTGGTTAAGAGGAGCAGTAGGCAGGATGATGAAGCAGAAGGCGGTGGCTGGTTGGGACAGAGGCGGGTTATAGGTAGCCGCCTAAAGAGAATGCCTTTGAGGTGACTTATAGTCGATCGGCGAAATTCGCATGTAAAATTGTGGAAAAGTCGGTTTTTGTGCTGCTCAGAGGTATTTGTCACGGGTCGAAGGGTGGAAGCTGCGGGAGGCTGATCGAGATCCAGCCAGTAGCCCCATGTGGCCTCCGAGGACCCTGTCATCCCCCTCCCCCCCACTGGATGAAAGGACGCTAGCCGATCACGGCACCCACCGCACCCTGCTCACCGTCCTAAATTTCACGACATTAAATCGCTTGAATTTATAAAATTTATCTTGTCAACTCCTACAGTAGAAAATGAGATATATTTTAGCTGGACCGCCGAAAGATGCAGCATCCGAAAGGTTATTAGGCCATATATCATACATTCTATTATTAATAGTAACAGAGCCTTCCACTCGGAATAACTCAGCTCTGCAACAATGAAGGAAGCTTTTGTGTCCCTAGGTTGAACAATTCGCTTTGCTTTTGAGATTCGTGTGATGGAATTTATTGTTTGTCATTATCATTAATAATTCTCATTAATCAAAAAATGATCGAGATCGAGAGACAGAGTCTGAAGAGATTGAGAATAATAATTTACAAAAGTTCTGTTCTTTAAAAAAGAATATAATTTCAGTTACATTAATCCTTTTTCAACGCATTTTGATTATTAAGTTGCATGTTACTATATGTTATAATCACGTTCATATTATACTCATATGATTTTAGATACATTAGGATATTGTTCAATATCTACTAACAGTATACAAAATCATGTGAATAATTAATTATTCTACTATCAGTTTTTTTGTGAAGGTGATACCATTGAATATTTGCCCTATATTCAAAGAGTATATATTCAATGGTGATACTCACATGAGCCCTAGAACATGAATTTGAGCTCTCATGAAACTGAATAGAACATGGAATCCATTCACTGTGAATTAATCATGAAAAAGTCATGCTTATTTTCTCATATCATAATTATTGTTGATTCATTCAAAGCTGAAGGGGTTCAAAATTTGATAGTATGAATTCAATTTTGAACAAATGTGAACAAAATTCAATTAACTCAAATTCTATCCATCCATAGTTAACTGAAGGGAAAGGCACAAAGTGCTATCATTCCAATATTTCCCCCTCCCAATTTACGCAATCCCAGCAGAATATTCTTTTAATCGTCATACAATATACGAGTAAATTCCAATGAAAAATTACAGCAGCAACGTTTATCAGTGACGTGGAATGATGGGTTTGGACGGCACCTTATCAGCGACGGCAGATTCTTGAAATGGGTCGGTGGTTGGTGTGTGCGCGCGTGCGGGCGTCGGTGAAAATCGCGGCGAGGACTCTGAAGGACATGTGCCGTCTCATTAAGGGCAGAAGGGGCTTGCACAGTAGGGGGCTCCGCCTACCAAAAGATATATCACCGGTTGTTTACCACAAAACCCGAGAAGCCCGCAAGCGAGAAAAGACGAGCACGGAGCAAGAATGAGAAAGATAGATGAATAAATGGTTAGTGCGAGCGAGATAGAAAACACAAGATGCAGAGAAGTGTAGAAAGACAAGGTCGAAATTCATTGCCACCCGACTGTTTCGGCGACCAAGAAACGGAAAGGAAAAAATGAAATGAAATAGAAAAAATACTACAAAGAGACACTGCAAGTGGCGGTGTAGGTAGAATTGGGGAAGATACAGGTGAATTTTCAGCTATGTGTTTTGTGATTATTGTTATTATCAGGGTCCATCCCTTGTCCTTCTTCAGGAGCACGATTGAAAATTGTTCTCGCCGGGAGACATTTTCAACATATTCTGTAGAAATACCCTCAAGAGCTGAATTTTTTATACAACTGGGGAAAATATGAGACCCAAGTTGGTCTTCGATATAATGTGAATGGTTTGACTCCACTGTTCATAGTCATTCAAATATCTTGAGAGAAACAAAAGTGGTGACAAAAACTTTTTTACTACAGTCATTATAAATAATTGCCCATTGCTTCCATCTTGAGATATGTGGGATGAAAAACTTGGTTTATCGTCCATCCCTCAATGCCTTTTCTAGTATCTCCTCTTCATGATAATATTCCTCTTCAAATTTGTGTAATCGTATGGTACATTTTTGATAGTCTATGATACGCGTTCATGTAATGCTTTTTCCTAAAATCAGTTCAGATCAAATGAATACGTACTAAATTATTTGGACATAATATAACGTTCGGTACGCATTTGTACATGACCTGTTATGTATCTATGATTTCGAATTATGTTAAATAAAGTGAGTTGATTTTGGAAAATGAATTCTTGTTGAAGGAATGTGTAAAACATTCTCTGCTGTAGACTACAAGAGTAGGTTCTTTACTAGAAGCAACACACTTTACATCATCTCTGTTTTTGAGTTACTCAAATAATTCATTTCTATACGGGGAGTTATATTTCTGGAATAGCTACAATATTGATCAGTTGCTGAGCATTAGTGTCAATGAATTTTCGACATCATTTGACCTCGGGAAACTGTTTGGCAAAATATTGAAATGTTGTATTCTGACATTTATGGTGTTGGAAAGGCCAGCACATCAAAGTGTTCGCGGATTTAGCAGTAAATAAAGTACTACATCGTTTCGGATATCACAGTGACAAAGCCAAGCAGCCACTTTTGTTGCTACCAATGTACAATAATCGTGCGAGGTAGTCAGAAATAAAATGGAAGTGGTCGCTATTGTCATTGAAATATGTCCGGCAGTCATTACAGGACGTTAACTGTCGACTGTTTCGGTGCTTTTCAGTCGAACGGGCGAATTCAAGCTACTCGGAATCCCCGCGGACAACAAAGCTTCCAACAACTATTATGACAGAACATCATAAACAAGGATCATTGGGAGCTATAAAAAAATGAAGCTATAAAATTAAAGCACCTCTTTCACCCTCCGACTGAGTAGTAATGCCTGGAGAACTCCTCTATAACCAGATAATTTACTAATGAATTTCCGCCGTTTGGCTCTCCTTCTGATTTTAAACACCTCGTTTCTAGTACAGCTTCAGGAAGCGGTTTATTTAAAAAAACCAACTGCTAATATTAATTTTAGACCTAATTTTCCAACATAAAAATAATGAGAATTATATCAAACTTATACAACTAGCCTACTGTTCAACTACAGTCTGATGATTGTCATTAACACTCTGAGAACAGTCTGAAAAAATTACTATTCCATTAGTATAGGAGAACCTATCAGAGAACTTCCAATTGATGCTAAAGGGCTTCATAGCGAATTGAACAAAAATATTATTCATTCCGGTGATCGATTATTACATAACAGGAATTGTTTAGTGTTGAGTTATATTTGTTGACACACAAGACAATAAAATGTTACTTTACACATTCATTATCTATCTCAACATACATGTAAAGACTATGTCAATTAAAGATGTCAGAACGTCTGCTCGATGACAGAAGATTGCTTATCGAAGTCCCATCATGTAATTCACCATGTACTTGATATTATTCTGATCAACATCAAACGAATGTCTTCCACTATTCTAATAATCATCAATATTCTTCCACTATTCTATCATCATCCCCACTTTGTGATAAACTACAGTTAACGAGTGTAATTCAACAGTTTGTAATTGAACAAAAGTATAGTATTCTATCATGGACTAACTAAATATCTCTAGCTGAATGAATTATCTCTGGTTGTGGTTATATAGTGTAAAAACCTGTCATTATTATGTATTATATCACAATACAATAGAGCTGAGCCTATAACTTCATAATGAATATTAATCGAGTCTTGAAAGTTGAATAACTCAAACAATTTGATCTGATTGGCATATTGTTAGCGGAGCTACGTGAACCAATTGTTCAGTGAGCTGCGTGAGAATTTCCTTTTCCACTTCACAGCAATCCACTTCTTTCGGCTTATTTACAAGTTCTTAGCTAATTGTAGCATCGAAGGTGTTTTATGGAGTCTTAGGACAAATGCCTTCACCGTTTTCTCTTGTCCTGGAGCGAAGATTGACTGTAGTTAGATGTTGGTGAACGATGGGAGTCTCCGAAAGTGTAATAAGAGGCTTAGCTAGTGCAGCATGAGTCAGGAGTGCCAGCCACTTCTTCAAAAGTTCCCATAGTCGAGGGCGCATTCTATGGCTACGCCCCGCGTAATCTCGAAGGAAAACGTCGAAGGAAAAACACGGCCGGGAGTAAATTGAAATGATTATTGTGTACCCTTTTTGTTCGTGCCGGTCAAATGTCATGTCTCGCGGTGGGAATCCTCCCGGTTCCCACCGGGTATTGCTAAACGCCGTCATTAGTGCGAACGTTGCCGGTCAATCTTCTTCTTTTTCCTCTTCGTCATCTATTGGACCCGATTGTCAATCGGAGAGAACGCACTAATGGATTGGAACCGGAGCAGCTACATCTGGAGATCTCGACTCGTGATCGATCCAAATGCCTTTCGTTCTAGAAAAAAGCTATCGGTCGGTATCTACTGGCTTTCCCAGGTATTCATGCAGACAATGATATTTTATTCCTTCATCCACGCTCAGGAATTCTTTATAAAAAACAATTGTTGAAACTACCAAGAGATTCCACTATTATTAACTTTTTCAAGACAATATACGGAATAAATAGTATATGTGAGCAGAAAAATATATTCACAAAAGAAGAATTGACTGCATGTTATCCTTTTGAGAAAAAGATAGTGTTAATTTCGCAGTTCATCATGAATCAAGACATTCACATTCTAAATAAATAGATTTATTATTTTTTATATGCTGAAACTTTATTAGCATGATGTAGTAGTTAGATAGATGAAGTTTTGGATTGTAGGAGTCTGTATAATTATTTATTGCCTGTTATCTATAAGGCCTATGATTCCAACTGTTATTATAATTATGTCAATTTATCATTTTTAACAGAGAATGAGCAGAAATGAACAAATACAATGAATAAACTTGTATCAATCATTTCGATACTGTGATTATTCCACTGATTGGTTGTTACAATTGATAATAATATGAGAACTGTGAAGTTCACTTTTCTCTACTTTTTCCTATTCTTTATTAGTTTTTTTTCTCCATGGGGTAGGAGCTCTAACAGAATATTGTATTATTTCGTCAGTCTTCAATTTGAAACAATGATCAATACTGTAATGTAAACATTATTCAGTGAAATTTCATAAAACCAATATTATCATGAATATTGATAATTTATTATTATTATTGATACGAATTATTGAGATACTGTTGTACGTAGAGTATCTCTTATTTACTTTGAGCTAGAGAATATATATATATTTTTTTAAATATTCAGTTTTATGATAAAGGATTATTTAAATTATTGATTGATGAACTGCAAACTCATAGGATGAAATATTCCGCCTATAAACTGCTTGTAGGCCTATATTCGAGACTGTAGACTCCTTTAATTTATCCTGAGCAATCATCACGGATCACGTGATCGTGATTCAAGACATCCTCCGTGAAACTTCAAAATTCTAACAAATTTCTTCTAAATTAGAAATTTACATTTCAACTAGAAGTCGCTGAGAAGCATGCACAGATAATTATTATAATGATGAGGGCTCAATGAGAAGAGCCTCAGTCAGAGTGGATGTATTTTGGAAATTTTATAATGATGGAAGAAATCAGAAGAGCTCACGTAAACTTCCACAGCTTCTGAGATATCTTCGAATTCGATAGCAGCCTGAATGAAGTAATATAGTAACCCGCGGTGAAGAATATTATTTGAAATGTAGTTGGCTACATGGGGTCTGCATTTTTCATTCGTTAGTGGACATCATAACGTGAAGATTGTCATCTACTGTGTCATTTCTACTAAGTTGGAAAAATTGCGAGAACCTTCAACCTTCGGAGTGTTGACGTCTGTACAGTGCAATCAACAGACCAGTAAATTGGAGGCTATTGCTAGCATACAAATGTGCAAAACAAAAATTATTATTCAGAGAGAAGAAATCCCATTCATGAAACTCTACAAAAAAATCTTCCAGTCTCACCTGTTCTAAAGTAGTATCATCTCTTTCAAGGAAGGGATCACTTAGCCAGCGTCTTCCATATTCAATAATAGGCAACTGTTGAAAAAATATAAAAATACTTACTATTCCTCACCAAAATAAATATCAGTAAATTTCATTAAATTTAACCGCCGTACAATGATGCCATTTGATGGAACCAATACAATGATATCAATATCGATCTCCGTGAAAAGACATTATCTCACAATGGTTGAATTTAATTCAGTTGAATTTAATAGGCCCGAAGTTTAGGAAAACTGAATATTTTGGCATACTTGAAAGTTTACAGTAGATCAAATTGTTATAATCTGTTTTAAATTTCATCCTGGATTCACATTCAGTAGCGAATTATAAATTAAAAACAGGGGACAATATTAATTTCTCACTAGAATTATCAAATTTGACTACTTTCAATCTATTAAATCTATTCCTCCCAAGTCTGTGAAGGAATTCAATACTAAAAAGATTCCATTGTTGATTTGCTCTTCCAATCTGCCCTATCTACATCATTACTCCGTTTCTGTTGATCATACAGCCTATAACCCCATAGTATATTGATCCAATACAATTTAGAGACAATCGATTCCAATCAGGGAGTTGACTTTTGCTATTTCGGAAGTGTCAGACTATACTAGGTGCGTGTGGTTGAAATGAAAGCTCGGGCAGGAGTTTAGAGATTCCATGACATGACAAGGGTGAGAATATAACAGCGTTAAAATTGCCTGTCATCGGAAGAAGAATGATGAAGTGTGTATAGCTGCTGTAAATATTCTATTGAGTAGAGGGAGAGGGACAGGGGGAGTGTATCACGTGTACCGACGGCTATTATCTTGTTGAAAACGGTTTACACCAACACACTCACACATGCACACACCCCACTTATCTGACAATCTCCCGACACTATCATTCTATATTATATCCTACAAGGCTTAAGAACCTCCTTTCCTCCCCCAATCCTTCACAACCCTTGATCATCAATCTAACCTGATGAATAATCCCAGGTCTTTCATAATTCAAACACAGAATTGAAATTAGATTATCTGTGGTTGAGGAATAGGTGAGCTTCTGAACCAACAAGATAATTTTTTCACGGAAATATAAAAAGTGATTGAATGTTTAATTGTATATTTTCCTTCGCCAGGTCCTGAGGAATCTAATTATTACAAATAATTATAACAGTGTGGACAGTTATTCTTGTAGTATTGAAAGAACGAAATTCTTAACTTTATTCCATTACTTCCTGTTGTCAATATTCGCAGTAGCGAAAGTCTTCAGAGTATTTCTCAGCATTATGAATTAGGAATTTCGTCATATTAATTATTTACTTTTTCTTGTTCGATCACAGTGATCAATGATTTCACAGAATTTGAAATGAAATTGAGTTTGTTCCTTCCCACACTTTTTTCCCTGACTTCTGAAAGGCTTATGATTGGAAAAACATGTGTTTATCAAGAGTATCAAGGCCTATTCCTCACTCATCAAGACTATTGGTTCGAATATTTTCAAACATGAATCATTAGTTTGAGATAGGCTATGTTAGAAGGGACATTTTCCCTTTTGCATAAATGATGCAACTGGAAATTACTTTTTCGAAAAAGTATAAGTCTGGAATCTCGTTAGAGCGACGTTTCTCTGTTAAATCATTGGCATAGCTTTTACTACTTTTTATACGGTGGTAATTGATTTGTAGATGTGTGGAGGGATCGCACAGCAGGGGATGCAACAGCTGAAGAAGCCCCCAGGCTCAAAATCTGAATAATTCAACGAGCCTCTACTCAACAAAGTATTAGATCAGGTGCTTATAAAAAATCTTGCAGACCGCTTGTTTTATTGCATTGTTGGAAGCAATATTCTTCTCAAATTTTGAACCTTGAGGATTGAGGTCGTGTATCTAACTGAGAACCAACAAATGAATAACTTGAAAAATTATATAAAGACTTGAAAACTAGGTGGAACTGTTCAATTAAACGGGAAATTTGAAAAATTAATAACTTGAAAAATTAGATAAAGACTTGAAAACTGGGGGAAATTGTTCAATTAAAATGGAAATTTGAAAAATAAAATTTCTACATAAATATCACCATTCTAGATCTTTACTGAGAAATTTACAAGCTATAAGTTATAACAGAATATACTAATAATGTCCTAATTTACAACGTACGTTCTTCTTACCTCCAAAAATGTTCTATTCATGTTCGATTATTTACTGCATATGAAAAATTATGAGATCCTCGAATCTTGAATTGGCTATACTCAAAGCCTTGCTGCATAGGTCTACTGCTTTGATGTATCCAGCATTAAGCACAGTATATGGAAAGTAGCCTGATATCAGTGACAGGTTGGGTCGTCTTTGACTGAAGCGAGTCACATAAAAGTTTGAAAATAATCGAAGGATTTTCCGATACTCTACTTATCATTCCTGGAATAATGTTCATTTAGAATAGCTCAATCAATCCAAAATTATTGAAAATGATTATATTAATGAATGTTTAAGATCTAGTGACTCTGATTTTCAAGAAAGGTTTGTGTTTCCATCCATTATTATTGGTTTTATCACGGCCTTTGAATGTTTGATTTCTGTCATAACACTTTCAGTCCATTCAACAGGCTTGTTGAACTATCCTGATTAGACTATCTATCAAATTCAAATTCATCATTCTAGGAAAATATGTATTACATAATCTATCATATTTATTGATATCGCAAATGAATTTCAAGATTAATCATGACATAAGACTAGATTGAAAATTTATAATTGGAGTTAAACTAAATTCTGTAGAGGTTTTAAATGGTTTGTCTCCTATGTACCAATGTCCAACACTCCTCGCCCTCATATCACTGCCATCTTATGCGATTGGTTCGCATAAGAAACCAATTTTACATTGCTCGGAGACTCTTTCTCCATTAGGACAAACGTTATGGTAACAAACCTCATAAGAAAACCCTCACCAAAGTGATGAGCACATTCTTTTCCATAGCAGGGTTGACCCCCGCTGAGCCAATACGGTAGGAAGAGAGAGCACCCAACGGTAATTGGAAACTCCGTATAATTTATGAACCTGCTAGACTAATCTACACGATTATTATTGTACTTTGGGTTGTAAAAAAGTCAACTATTTTTCTTTTTGTTAGGCTTTAAGTGATTATTGTTGCATCGGTTGCAAGAGTAATGATTCAAACAGCTGTCTTTCCAATGTCAAAAAAAGAATTAAAAAAAACGCTGCGCATTTATTGAGTGTTGTATGTTGGATTATGATATGTTGGTGTTTAATTAACTCTGTTCGAACCATTTTGAATGTTGAATGTAATGTAATTTGCATATTATTTGTTAATATATGCATATTTTTTCCAAAAGCATTCATTGAAATTAGTTATTTTTCTCAATCGAGCTACGAAGATAATTATAGGAGTTTTTTGATTAAATGTTTATTGATTCTCTAATCCAAAAAAATATAATGAATCTCGATATCTGAATTAAAAGAGGACTTCATGGAATTAAATTATAATCGTATGATAAAACATGAAGCGAAAATTGTACTTTTTTATGTTTGCAGTAGTTTGTGCCTTACTTACTTTACAATTAAGTGAATTACAATTTACTTAACAATTATGTAATTACAAATTACTTTACAATTATAATTGTGCCAATTGCTGTGTTTGAAATGTTATAAAGGGTGCGGCACGGCATTTTACTTATTTTAAAGAACCACAAGTCAAAAAGTATTAAAGATAACAACTTAATTTTTTTATTTTTACAAAATGCTACATTTAAAGTTTTGTTTGGTTCACTTACAAGCTTATTTCTTGAATACAATGTCTTTTAGGTGACCTCCACGTTGTTCAATGCATTTTGTAAGGCGAGATCGGAAATTTTGCTCTACCTTTTCAAGCATATCTGGACCAATGTTGACAATTGCAGCGCGAATGTTGTTCTTTAGCTCAGCTCGGGTCCTCGGACGATTGGCGTAAACTAATGATTTCCGATATCCCCACGAAAAATTGTGACAGGGGGCTAAATCCGGCGAGCGTACTGGCCACTGGAGATCACCCATTTGAGAGATGAGCCGTCGTGGAAAGTGTTCGCGCAAGAGATCCATTGACGCCTGCCGTGTGAGGAGTGGCACGAACTTGCTGAAACCACACATTTTATGGAAACAACTCTTCAATCATCCGCGTGTACCGTTCCGAAGTGACTGTAACTGCCCTATCGTCTCTGTACCGCCCTATCTGCAAAACCGCCTGCCTTACTCTCTCTACGTTTTCTGGTGTTCTAGTGGTTTTTGACGGACCTGGATTTGGTTGCCAAACACTACCGGTATTCTTAAAAATATCCACCCACTAAATGATTGATGTTCGACCAGGAACACGTCCTTTGGGCGCGACATTGAACTGTTTCCTAAACGCACGCTGGGTTGCAATGATCAAACGACTGTTGGAAAAGTATGCAGACACTACGAACGCTCGCTCCCCTCTTGACCACTGCATGGCCGCAACTAACCTAGACTGAGTAAAATTTTAAACTCAACTCATCTGATTGAAAATGGCCCCAACCTCCTACGACCGATGGCCACTGCGTAGCGCGTAATTCAAATAAGTAAAATGCCGTGCCGCACCCTTTACTCTCATAAGATTAAAAATTACTATTCCAATTGATACTCACTTGAAAATTTAATATTTTTAACGATTTATGTGTCTGGATATGTGCACTTCAAGTATGTACAGAACACTACTCAAACAGCAATGGTGAAGAATGATGGCAACATAAGAAGACTACAATAGTTTTCAAAAATAAGATACTTATTAGTTTGATGAATAAGAAAAGTTCGATGTGAGTCTGGATTGTAGCTGCAATCCCCCGAAACATTTTGTTGAGTGCTAAGTAGAACATGACAAGAGATTTGGAATGAGGAGGAACTAATTCGCATGGATGTTTACCAGAAGCTAAGCCGATGTCTGTTTAAGGAAATAATATTTTGAATAGAAGGCAACCAGCTCTTGCTAGATGGACCAAAATCATTTTTTACCGTTCGATGACTTGTCTCATGACAAAAATATCTCTTATGGTGGTCTTCTGCGTTTTCTTCCAATGTTGACTTGAACTTAAGCTGCTTAAAAGAGGTAGGAACGCTCTCCATTTTGATTGGATTTGTCAGTTCTATTCCAATCAGATTCCAAAAGCTGAATAATTTTCCAGTGTTGCTTGAGTCCCTTGTATCCATATTGTCTCCAGATGATAAGTTGTTCAGCAACTCATTGACAAACCTGATTCAATATGGGTATGGGTATATTCTTTGTTGGTTCATCTAGTCAGCCCAGAAAAGTTGATTATGTAGGCTACAAATTCGATACTGTTTCTTGTAGGGTATTCGAAGTACTTGAAAGTTTCAGGATAATCAACTTCGATCAGGTATAGACTTTGATTCACTTTTCTCTCCTCATTGGAGGAAATAAAGAACCGCTTGGATTTTAATGATAAGAGTCCGTAAATCATTAATAACAAGCATTATGTTTTTTTAGAGTTGAAATTCGTGTTCAACTTACCTTTTTATTGAATAATAAAATCTGAATACATCAGCTATTGAGATTCATTTCTCATTTTCTCAATGCAACTGCATTCTGTCAACTACAGTTTTGAGTACCATATTCTAGCTAAGCTGCTTCTCCCCTCTCAAATTCTATGTATATTGTATAGGGTATACCGCTGTCTGAAAGAAGTCCTCTTTTAGGTGATGATTTACAATAAGTTTTATAAAACCTCAAAAACCCATCAAAAGGAATTTGGGAAAATGAATCTCATTGAAAAACATTTTGTGGATGTGCACATAATGTTTGTTGCAGAGTTGAAATGCGTGTTCAACTAACCTTTGCACTGTACGAGCCTAAATAACATTGGCTGCGTTATTCATCAAGCGCCCCAACTAACGTAGGATTTACAACCTTGCAAACGACGGAGAACACACAGCGCGGGGATCGAACGTTGTGAACCTTCTTCAGAGATCAACTCATTTGCATGGATAACGTATGGACAAAGCACCAGTAATCTCACAACACACCCTTGCAGTCGACTATGATGAGCTCTTTTCTTGCTCGCTTGATACGGCCAACAGCGATAATGCTATGCAAACATAATCACAGAGCACTGCTAATTCGTGACAAAAGTGCCAATGCTTTTCACCCACGATGGCAGATGGTGGAGGATGGAGAAGAAAATAGGAGAGGAGGGGAACAGGAAGGGAAGAAGGATAGGGTGACGCAATAAAATTAACGAATTTGTTGGCTGAGTAAACCTTGAAACAATTTGTTTAACAAATTTTTGAGTCGTAATTTATGCCTTAATGAGCGGAAGAAGAGTCTCGTGAATGAATCTCAATGAGGTGAAAGACTGAATTTTTCGGTTCTGTGCTTACTATTTTTGTTTCGGTGTATTGCGGATGAACGTGGGCGATATTCTGTCGCACTCTAGACCAAGAACGTGAAAGCAGAGAAGGATAGCGATAGGCGATGAAGGAAAGACTTTATTGGGCGTAAATAGAGGATTGGCAAAGTAAGTTGCGGGGGAGTTATGTCCGCGCGCCCACCTATTTTATGAATGAAACATCAGTCTGCCAGTGACTTCACTTAACCGCTCTGCGCTCGCTCTCTGTCTTGCCTCATCATGTCAACGCGACGATAAAACCAAGTCTGGAATCAAGTCCGTACAAGTCTTTCAGGCTGAGAGAGGCAATCGTCCTTCGCATTCTAACAAAACTTTGTAGCATCATGTGTTTCAGCCAGTTATGGTGTATCACTGAATGAAAAAGGTACAAGAGTTCAATTAAAAACACGGTGATGTAATTCTGAAGATTCAGCTCTCTACTTAGCCATTCATGTTCCTTCTCAAGCAAACAAAATTTCTTCAAGAGTTCCACATCCAAGATTAGTTTTCCACAATTAATTGAGTTCTCTATCGACTAACATATAAAACATGGGTGTTAAAAAAGAAATGTAGTTGTGTACAAGAACAAGTGTCGAGCTCTCAAGTGAATAAACCAGTGATATTTTTGCAGGGGTGATTCAAGGGATATTTTAACGTCTTAACACAGTACGTCTTAAGAGGGGTTATGCGATCAATTAATGTATCAAGTATAATCTCATACTTCTCTGTAATGATATCAAGTATGATCTCATGTTAAACACTTGACAAGACTCGTGACACAAGTTAAAATGAATCTTTTCCCTCATGACAATAATTAACAAGTAAATGATCTTGCTCATCAATCTTTCATGGTCCATCACACTACCAGTTTCATTTAATTAGAAATTGATGTATGCATACAGATATAAAATTGATGAGTAGTTTACAGGGGCTAGTCTACATAATTTGATTTGTGAATTTGCATATAGATTCGTCTACCGTAATGATTTTCCAACACAGACCGAAATCCATTACCTTCAAAATCAACTTCCGTGGATAATTAAGAGCAGTCGAATGCTCTGACGAAACATGATGCACTCGGAGTGAGAACTAGACTTTGTACTAGGCAGTGGAACGATGAAGGTCTTGGCTTCTTTTGGAAGTCTTCCCAAACATCAGAGGCGATCATTATTCTCAGCACTCTCTGAGTTGGGAAAGCAAAAGTTGATCGACAGCCGGGGAAACCAGTGGGACTTTTCAAGCTCATCAACAGGTAGCCGACAAAAATAAAAGGCCAATGTAAATAACCGACACAACCTCACCCAAATGTTACCCAAACTGACGAGTGTGTAACTTTTCGACTTCCAGTCACTTTCATGTCAGATGACCGAATGATAAATTATCATTGAAGACATGCTCACACGATCATCATTATTAGACGGCAGCCGATACTGCAGTTTAAAACAGATCATTAGCTTCTTATTTCCTTGTCTTCTTGCACTTTGATACTCTCCATCACTCTGTTTCACTTCGAGCTTCCCGAAGCTCATCGATAATAAATCGCTTGTGGCTTCCCTCTGTGATTTCTAACATCCCATTAAAAGTTCTACAGTCTCGTCTTGGCGTATAGTAGTGGAGTGAATAGGAAAGTTGGCTTTCTATGAATACGAAAGTTCAGATCTGAGTCGTCAGGTATTATGATGGTGAATTTAGACATAAATGTGTCATAGGGGATATTTTTACATTACATCATTACTCACGATTTTCAAGACAACCACCCTAAGATTTGCACCCTATTACCCTATTTCAACTTGTCAGGGGTAACAAGTTGAAGGTCTTATTGGGTCTCCCCACCAACGAAATAAGCTAAATAAATAAACTTGTCAGTAACATTCAGAACATTTAAAACAATAATAATTCCAGAATTTTTACATTAAATTTCTTCCACCTTTTATTACATTCGTGTGGCTTCTTATTTGCTAGAAGAAGCTATAAGCTATTAATCATATCAATGTATTGACTATGATTTTCGATTCACATCAACTATTAAGATTAATTAACAATGGGAGTAATTGCTACTCTTCTCCATTTTCTCTTAAGTCATGATGATGCAAGCTTTTAAAACTCATCTTCGACAGTTCTTCGAGGTTCAAGTTTGATTTCGCTAATATATTTCAGTACTGTAAGCTTCTTAGGCACCTTTTTTCAATAATCATTGAAGCTCGTCTTTCCCTATTATGCACTGAATCTAGTTCTTACCAGATCAATAAGAAAAAATAGCAAGCAAACTGAACTTTGCAACACAAAGGTTTGTAACTGGAGTAATGTTTCTATTGTTCACTTTGTTCCAATACGAAGTAATTCAAGCGGGCAAATGGCCATGCTTCTTGGGTCTTAAAATGTTTTTGTTTGTTTTTTCTCAATAAGAGGAGGCGTTGTAGATGAAAAATGAATTTCAGTTCGAGTTCTTACAGTTGCGTGCTGCTATACTATGAATTAAATCACAGGACTGGTCTTTTTAGCTGTTCAATTAAATTTAAAAGTAGTGTAGAACAGAGTTAATTCCGTTTTGGCGAGTCGGATTTTAATTAAAAGTAAAGTTTACACGCGACTGCATTGTTCGATTCCATTCCATCAAAGTTGAGTCCAACGACGCTCTGCGGTATATCAGTGCATATGTATGTGTTACAATGTGTTGCAATGCCATAATAATACATGACATGAGCTATCCGTTTCTATTATTCATTAACTGAATGAAGCTTTGTTCAATGCAACCTGCAGTAACTTCTCAAATTGAACTCATGGTCGCCAATGAAGCATGTATTGCTGCACTTCAAGTTCAATGCCATCATCTCAAGAAAATAGAGTAAAAATAGATTTAGTTATTTTATTAAAAAGAAACCAAATACCAGAATTATATTGAGGAGTCTTCTTGCCCATATGAACTTGTAAAATAATAATAAGAAATATTAATTTTTTCAATGTTTTCTATGAATCGACCAATAACCATGATAGAAATGATCCATTGTGAGCATATTTGTTTGTTTGTATCATATACAAACAGAAGCAAAATTCTCAAAATGATGAATCTTTCAGTTTCAAAAAAATAAAATATTTTAAGTTCTTATCTGAGTTTATAATGCTATATTTTGTATAACATTCATGAAACATTTTTATTTTAGTCATAATTATTATTCTTATCTTAGATTTACACTCAATAGAACTCATTACTGGCGTTCAAGTCCTAATTTTGCCGATGGTCCCAATATTATTATTTACCTGAGATAGCTCCAATTTTATAATTGTATTATGATTGTTTTGTACTTGATTATTAACATACACATTTTGTATTATTGTTTTTGGCTAAATATATTTTGAATTGAAATTGCACCATAAAATTAACAATAGAAACTTTCTATATTAACATTAGAAAGGAACTTCACCATTTTCCATTAAAAAAAGGAACCGACATGCAGAATCTTTCCAAGTGTGAATCAACTTCTATTACTCATCGACTCAAGCACTTCAAGTAACTTCGGTTATTGTTGAAATTGGAGATGAGATTTTTGACGATAGTTCAAATTGACTTGAAAGCGCTCCAGTCAGTTCGATTAAAAAAAAAACATGTTATTCAAAGTGAGAAACAGACTGAAAGTCTCTCTCATTTCTCAACTCTCTTATTGTCCATTACATGGATAGTAAAATTGAACAATCGTGATTTAACAAGCCATACTGACTCAAATCTCAAATCAGACTATCTTATCTCATTAGCTCATAATATTATTAATTAAGAAAATGAAATTCAGAAATAATGAAAACAATTAAACTCAAGATTGGCATGGATACAACCAGCAGAATATTGAACCCATTCACGATTTGTTTTGTTGCGGTTGACAATGCTGCGGTTTTGCTGCGGCTCTCATACGAGTATATAACTTGCGCGTGGAAATACGGGAAGAGATTCCAGATGGAATGGGAATTGAACCCGTGACCTGTGCAAGTGGGATACTCCACTAGGCTACCCCCTACTCCCCTATCCTATCCCCCTATCCTACCCCCTACTACCTATCTATAACTCTATTTTTCTCAATTGTCCAAAAAAAATATTTTTATTTTCTGTGTAAGAATGATATTGATGAGTTGGATAAGGCCTGCTTCAAGAGAATAACATTTATTCGAAAGTAAGTCGAATTCACTTTCATTCCGTTCTTTCTATTGTTTTAGTTATGAGAATTGATTTATCCCAGACTAAACGAGCGTTTTATGTAAGTTATTGATGTTTGAGTCGTTCTTCACAGGGGGCTGTGTTCAGTTGCGACGGGGAAGGCGACCTTGTCTCGGAGGGTGGGGAGGGTGGCAGGGGACGCCGCCGCGGCGATGGACATTTGACACGGCAGCGCGAGCGCGGGCGATGCACCTCAAAGTGGTTCCGAGTCGACAGAAAAGCAAGCAGCCCTCCCGCCGACTCTGAATTAAGACGAGTCCATCTCCTGCCTCCGACCTCAACCTCCAATGACTTTGCCGAATCATATTCCACCCGGTGGCTTCCCAAAATCCGTAATAGATCCACTCCTGATTGCCGTCAAGATTGATAATTCAAGAAACAAGACCCTCATTCAAAGCCATTGTTTAAAGTAGCCTCTGTTCCAGACGGGCCCCCGACCGACTCCCTTACCCAAAAATTGAAATTAATCGTATAGATACAGTTATTAGATAATACCACTTCCCACTGCGTGAAACAGGGGAATGTTCCCTGCCGAGCTACCTTCTGAAATTCGCCCCCTCTTGCTCTGCCAAACCAGCTACCAAACAACGTCATATTTCAACACAGCTTTAATCAGGCCTTCGAAAAACACGGCTACTTATCAACAACTCACATATACAATATCTCTCCGCTACAGAAATTGCTCAGAGATTAAGTTTTATGAGCGCAGTCTCCAGCTGCCTGACATTGTAATACAGAACCTTCGTTTAAAAAAGAACTACATGTCACCACTCATTGTGTAATCAGTCTCAGAGAGAACGATTCTCTCCTGGTCAAGTCATCAACCTTGCGACTGGAATGAGCCTAGGCCTATGTACTAAGGATGATTCTTTCATAGAATTTTATGAAGTTGGTTATTGAGTTGTAATGCCAGATGACTTTATCACCCATATGTCTCATACTCCCTACACTATAAAACCTCAAAATCATCAATAGATTAGATATTTAATAGATTAGATAATAGTTGAGGATATGACTAGAGATGTTGCATAATTATTTTTATTAACAAGTCAGTGTTTTCATGGTCTGTAGTAAATGAAGTATCATCACCTTACACTCTTGATAGAATGTGAATCATCCTATGGAAATGATTGAGTTATCAAAATCTCATGAATCAAAATTAAATCATATTATTCTCATTATACAAGACAGTCAAGTAGTGGAATGAGTCGTTCTAAGTCTTTGAATACATTTTGATACTTCCCAATCAAATAAGCTTGTTTGTGTTATTTTCACAAATATGGTATGCAGGCCTTTTAGGTCTGGGTGACGTATTATTTGTACTGAATGGAGATTGTATCAAGCCAAGAAAGACCAACGGATAATTTGCAGAATGCAATTTATGTTTGATGCTGGCTGTAATTTCTTTTATTGGACATGTTGTATGAAAAATGTCGCTCTGTTTTATTGTTATCTGCTTTGGCTTCTGACTGGCTGAGTACTAGCAGGCTACCACCAGCACAAGGTGGGTGGTGATTCAATGCCCACCGCCTCTATATTTCACTCACACCATGTTACCGCGGATGATGTACAAATAGCTACGAACAAGTTGCAATGCTTCACCAGCCGGGTACCCGATTTATTATCACCCTCAATCGAAATGGATAGGTTTATTGTCTTTGTTCTGTGTATGAGGAGAACCGTCACATACGACGATTTTATCTCGGTGACTAGTCCTCATAAAATTGGAAACTGACCTTCATAGATTTATTGTGCTCAGTTCTCACTCAACACAAAATAATACCGAGCTTGTTTGGACTTCCTGCGGTTGCAAGTATCGTGTACGACTCTATTCTGAATGCAATTTCTCTTATCATATAGAAAGAAATCGGAGAATCACATTATTCCTTCCACGCCACAATATTTTGTTATATACTTTTACCCACTTTCTTATTTGATGAATTTCTCATATCCACGATCTTTCATTGATCAAAAACTCATTCAAATGAAGAAATCACGCAGCGGTGCAATCGTATTAGATCATTAAAATGTGATTAGTAAAGATGAAATATAGTCTATGATTAGTGAAGAGATCACTTTATAACTCACTCTATTTGGATGAGTTATAATTTGATCACGAAAGATGAAATATAATCTGTGATCAGTGAAGAGAGCACTTTATAACTCACTCTTTTTGGATGAGTTACCGTTTTGCAGAAACCGGACCACTCAGTTATCTCATTTGAAAAAATCATTAACAAAAATCAACACCTCGTGTTTGTTTACGACTCATGGGCATTATTCTAGAGAACTATATTTTAAATTTTTCTATCATACAAGACATGCATGATGAGGATACTTTCTTATTTCATGAAAAGGGATTCTGTGGAGTATTATAGGAAAATTGAAGTTTGAAAGCGAACTGAAAATGAATGCATTGTCCATAGTTTGTAAAAATTGTGATTTATGGTGGTCTCGAGCTCAGCATTTATCTCTCGCCTTCTCACAGTGAATTAGTGTCGAAATAAGCTGATAGAGTCCAAGGGCAGATGGTAGTGATAGAATCATTGATAATTTTCATCACATGTGAATACAGTATGTATATAAATCATAGCAACTTGAAAGAACTCACAATAAATCCTTGAATTCGTCCTTCTCAGCGGTAAGTTATGTTCAATTTTCTCCTCGTAACATTTTGAGACATGGTCCTCATATTTTACAGTGTCACATTTATGTGTTTCCTATAACATTTTGAAATCAAAATTTCATGCTTTTTACATTATAATAAGTTTAATTTCAGATGAATTACAATTTTCAGAGTTCTCAATATATTATATTCATTTCAACTTCCAATTGTCATTCTTGTAGTCCAGTTCACTTGAATCTTGAAAACAGTATTTACGGCAAAAATGTATCAATGAAGTATCCTTATATTTCTAATTAAATCTAATTAAGTGAAGTATCAATGGGAATAATGAAGGTTTAGTACCCTGGATAAAGCATGGGAATGATTGTTGAAGACTCACAAACTCTGCATAGCGATGTGACCACATGAAAGAGGAATTACAAATTTCAGTTCACAAAATTTAAATTAATCTTCTAAGCATTGATTCAGGTACTCCTCAATCCTTATAATAATTAAAATAGAATGTATCCTATCATGACGGTATCCTATACAATGTATATACTAGCCAATCCAGTGTATAAAGTTGAAGAAGGAAAAATATTGAAAGAACTGCAATTAATTTTATTACTGTATATTCATCGCTTCTTGACATGTGTTCAAATCACCAACAAATTTGTCAGTGACGGATCAAGACATACAGGGAATGGCTTAAAAAGCTGGGATAGGTTAGTGTTTGCTGCTAGCCTGTCTGACAGGAGACGTCCATCTTTTTGCTGGGTTAACAGAGATGTACGGCTGTCGGCTGCGCTGTTAGGGGACTCGACAGTGTCAGCGCGCCAAGAGAAATGTCCTTTGTAGATGCGCGATCATGTAGGACCGCCTCTGCCAGACTATCTACTTGCCAAATGCGGCTACAGACTATCATCTGCGCTCTCAAGCCAAGCCAAGTCGAGTTCGACTAAAACACTATAAATACTGACACGGTACGGCCCAAGCCTTGCAGCTCACAGCTCAGCTCTAGGCAGACGACCGGCTGAATCTCCGCGTCTTTCAAATGCCAGACTTTACTATACATTATAGCGAGCGCGCTCTTGTCTTGTTGGGACAATTAACATGTTCCACTCTATCGTCTTTCTCGTACTGAGTCTCTCTCAACCTATTATTTTTCTTACTTCACCTGATACTTCTATACTCTTTACAGAATACAATCACTCTCAAAATATTACATCTCTCATCCTTGTACATTTATTCCTCTCTTAATCTTACTATCTGTCTTTCTCTCTTTCTATCTATCTCTCTTTCTCTCTCCAAATATGAATCAAATTATTCATCAATCTCCAATAAATGTGTGCTTATTCTTCCTCTCTTCAAAATTCATAGCTCTCAGACAACCCTCTCTCTCTCTCTCCTTCTCTCTCTCTCTCCTTCTCTCCAAATGAATATAAACTAAATTACGAATCAATCTACGATATATCTAGTTATCTATTTTATGTAGACCTCATTCATCTTCCCTTACCTACTACCGATCATCTTATATGGAGAATCGGAATATTTAAATTGTGTCACAGATCCTAAAGGCTAAAAGTATTCTTTTTCTCTTGGGCAATCCAGAATTTGATCAGCATTAAGAAAATTCTCTCAGAATAAAGATTTTGCATATTTCCATTTCTATACGCGTAGTAAGGGTTATTTCACAAATCATTTTTTTCAATTAATCATACACACAAATCATAGTCACAGCGAAGAAGCACATTTCCCTTTTAGCGCCACTGAAACTTGGAAAGCCTGGTGAAAGAAAATTATGAATACTATGTTCATCATACCATATCACAGGGTGATATTTATGAATTAACAGGATAATTGAGCAAGGATGATTCAACACTCAACAGGGCGAATATACAAGATCTGGATGGATGAGATTGGTTTGGTTCTCAACTTTCTGTACAGAGCTAAAGTTCAGATACAAGCTCTCAATATCCATCGTCCTTGAAGCTCCTAATCCTCTCAATAATATAATGCCTCATTTATCTTCATCATAAAAATAATTGGCTCAATTGAATGAGTCGAGAATAATCTCATTGAACATATTTCATATCTTCTAATTATTTTAGTTACACAAATCAGAAATCTTCAATAAAAGTCAGTGTTGAAAAGATATTTCTTCCATGTTTTCTTTCATCGTAATATAGTCTATGAAATTTCATACATCCTGGCATTTCTTTTCCTCTCTTCGTCTACATAGCCTAAGGTTTGAAAGCTTGAGATTCAACCACCTATCGCGAATAGCAGCGGGATATTTAAACAAGCAGCAATTCATTTAGACAGATCTTCTACCTTCCCATATTTGTACATGTT
This sequence comes from Laodelphax striatellus, assembly GCA_017141395.1. NCBI lineage: Eukaryota > Metazoa > Arthropoda > Insecta > Hemiptera > Delphacidae > Laodelphax > Laodelphax striatellus. Next base: position 26,874,231 of record CM029532.1, on the reverse strand, counting down.
TTCAACGTGTGAAATGTTAGTTTACACGCGTCAGAAAGCGTGTTTCCTGATCAACTAATCTTTTTTATTAGTTGCCTTCGAAAATGTCAGTAGCTGAACTGTGGAAAGTGGAACATGAAGAGCCGCTCATCCATTTATGAACAAGTCAAGCGAGCCTTTTCCACTACGGGTGGAAATGGTACCCAGCTGTAGGCCATCATGTAAATGTATATTAAATCTTCCGTGACTAGTTTGATATAAACTCAACGAATTAACACCTATCGCTTTACACTCGCTCCTCTCAATTATTTATAGTAGGAGTGAATGATATATTTAGAAGGTAGAATGCTTATATCTGTTGCAGTCCTTATGTGGGACTACATATTGAAATATGAAATGTGTGAAACCAAGTAGGTACTTGATTAAATCGAATGCATCATACCTGAGAAACTTATACTACACTATTTTAACAGTGATGAATATGGTGTTGAATTATATTAAATAATATCAGTTTATCATTTCTCTTGTGAATAACGATCATGCTCTACATGTAACAATATAACTTGAGAAATTTCCACCTTATAACCGATGTGCCGATTTGAGAGAAAGATGTTCTCTCAGAAACTATACAAGTCGATTCTTTTCTTTGACCAATTGGACCGTGAAATACGACAAAATTTCATAAATCATTACTTCAAGAAGGTAGGTAGGGATTTAAACTCTCTGGTAGTATGAGTACGACTACAGGCTAATGTTTCTCCTTTTGTTAAGCAGGCTAATGTTATCTTTCTTTTTTTTGACAGCAATTGTTTCTCAGATTATAAATCAGCTTGCAGACGTAAAGAGTCAAGCAATATTCTACACAAAGATTTTAAGAACTTTTTCATTTGTAGAAAGTTATCGTACTACTGGAACAAGAGATTAGAAAGAGCCTCACTGTTTTAGTATCCAGCCTCAAGTATCCAGTGCGTTGGGTAAAAGAAGCTACTGAACAAAGTCTCCCACTCAATGGATCAGCCTTTGAACTTTCAAACGCATAGTGAACTTTTGAGACATGAAATTTTTCTGCAGAGTGCGAGAAAAAATCCATTGAGATTCAGTTCATAGAAGGTTCATAACTCAACAAAATGTTTAAGCCATCAAGAACAAGAAACACGAATGCTTTCCAATTAGTAGTAAATCAAAGTGAGCCACCACGCATTTTAAGTTGAAAAAGGGATTGCTAACCGTTTTTGCCAGGACAAAATATTATTATCAAACGTCCTTGTCTTATAATGGAGGTAGGAACTGCTACTAATAATATCAGGGAAAGACGAGCGTAGTTATTGTGTGTGCGTATTTGCATAAGGAGCTGTGATATGAGAAAAGGCAGCGGCTGTTTTCAAACGTTCGGCGACTGTTTTACGAGAAATTCTGTGTCAGCTGCATTATTTTACATTGCGTCTCATAGGAGAAGGACGACACTCGGACGCGTAGGCGCGTGCAAGTGAGACAGTCAGTGATAGAGCTGCGATATTTAATGCAGCCGGTCCGCTGGCTGGTATCGGCGAGCATCCCGCTGCGCCACTAATTACATTTGGCCCGCGCGCGACACGCACATGAGAAGCTGCGCGCACGCACGCACGCCCACGCACAGCATGTGCAGCAGTGGTAGATGCTGCCTCCAACGGCTGGCCGACCTCAACCAACCTCAGCATCGATGAAAATATTCGTCGCACATAAATCGAGCAAAATATTAATTGCCGTTGTAGATGCTCACGGGAGCTGTTGCCAGACCCGAACATGTGTAGGCCGTGCCACTCTACATGTGTTCCTCATCTGCAAAACAGCCCAACAGCCACGGCACAACTTCATCACGCTACTCTTTTCGTTGTTGGCTACATGTTCAGGCAGATCCGCATCCAAGGCTGCTGTATGTGTAGGCTATTGCAATGTACTTCCAACTTCGGCCATGATACAACCAAAAAATTCAAAGCCATTTTGTCAACCTCTGTGAGTGTTGTCATATTTTGATTGTGAGTTTAAGGATCTCCTCGATTTCCAAGGATTTCAGGATAGTAAATTGAATTTGAATTTTAATTTTAATTTAGTATGTTGAAATCTGTCTGATTGTTGCAAGTTACATATTAACTTCTGCACCCTTATCTGTAGACTCAAGAATTTTCAAGGAATTTTGAAATGGAATAAAAATCAAATGGAATGAAAATATTCTTAATTAGAAAGTCCTTTCTACCACTCAACCTTTTTTAAGTTTACTTAATTCTAAGTTTTCCATTGTCAATTTGTCTCACACTAGTTAGAAATGACCTTTCTAGCAGTATTAGGCCTGGTATTATTTTCGACTCCATAACTCACAAGCTAGCGAACGCACGCTTGAAAAATGAATCCCAATTCCTTTGTAGGCAAGAAATCTTTGCAACAAAGGCGACGGATTATAGACGGTTATCAGGTTATGGATTGAATCTTGCCTTAATCTTGAATACTTGTTGGCTCAGTCTTGAGTACTGTTATAGTTCTTAGTATAGAATATATTGCGTATGCTAGAACTCAGTAAAAAAAATGCTAGAAAATTGCCAGAAAATATAAAGGTGGTTTCTGGGTAGTTTGGGCTTTGAATTTGACAATTGGTAGACTGAATCTATCACGTGGAGTATTCCAATAGTATTGGATGGTAAAAAATTGATAATATCCCCAATAGCTTCAAGTTAATAATAATATATTTTTATCGAAATATAGTACATTACCCTCTAATAACAATAATATCTTCCCCTCGAATTATACTATCATGATAAAAACTAAATTTGACAACTCTACTGCATAATGCTTTAACCAAAATAATAATGATACAAAATGCTGAATGTTTGCTTCTTTATTTATAAACTTATGAAAATCCAAAAAAGTTCAAAATTTTAATATTGTACAACATTTTAAGAATCACAACTGAAAATAATTGAGTTGAGTTCAAGGAGAATTTCTCAACTCTATGAATGAACCACGATAATTATAACCTTTGTAATCGAGTCAATTCATCATGTTGACAATCATGCCCTATTAGTAATCACCACTAATGAAGTTATTCATGGAACATCATCACTTATAAGCCTATTGTGCTGAGAAAATTACAAAGTCATTTGCTGGATTGACGTAACCGATACGAAAATAGTCCTATTAGAAAACTGTTCTATGAGAATGGATGGACCAGTACGAGATGTTTCTGATTGTAGTCAAGTAACTCTTCTAAGTTCTAGTGGTACCATGAGTTATACAATCGTCGTTTGAATAAGCGAGATGAGTGATGTTATCTATATTCATGGCTCGATAATGAGAATAATATACAACTGTACAAATACAAAGATAAAGGGGGAATATGAATGTGAAGGGGGAGGTGAAGTCTACTATATACGACACCATGCTCCTATTTCTCATGCTATGGGTGGTTAAAATCTAACCGAGTAAATAGCACATCAGAAGCTCATCAAAATTAATTATGTATATTATTGTTATATTCATTACTTTCGGCGTATGACGAATAACTTTCATTTAACACTTCTATGGTAACGGGTGATGTTCTGTTGATTTCATCTTGAAATATGTTTTTTACATGTTATTATACAACATTCATGTGATGATAATCACCCGTTACCATAGAAATGTTGAATTAAAGTTATTCGCCATCCGCCAAATTAAATGAATACCAATATTAATATACCTATATTAATTACCTTCATTAATTATAATCACCTATATACTATACCTGTATTATTTCCATAATTATTGAAATGCGTTGAGATGTGAAATCTATAGAAAGAGAGTAAATCAACGATTGTAGAGTGATGAATCAAGTATTAAATGGAATTGATAGAAATTTTTATCATGAATTTAAGTAATTTAACGTAAAATCACAACAACACTCTATTAAACTGAGCATGAACCAAACGATATTTGTTTCACAACATAAATCCTATAGACCTCATTTTACGAGTACGTACTCTATTTTTGTATTTATATTTGTGTATACTCTATTTTTAACCAACGAATGAGATCAACTTCAATGATCAGGATGATAATAATCGTCAACTTGTCGAAGTGAATAATAATTATATCGATACACACTTCCAAATACCAGAGACAATTGCTTGTTGCTCCATCGAATAGGCATGATACTTTTGTACAAAATGAACTGTGTTGTAACCACAAGTACATCTAGTTGAATCGAGGAGAAAAGTCTCATGAATAAGATTGGGGCTGAGGGGGGGGGGTTCACCACCCACGACCAGCAAGCAAGCACTGAGTTAATGCCGGTCATTATTTACGCCACGGACACTAAGGGCATTGATAGCTCGTAGTTGTTGTTTATGGACTGTTAAATATGGTGGAGTCGAGAGTGGCCTGTTATTGTGATCGTCAAGCAGGCCTCACTGCCTGAATCTCGGTGGTGATAGATTCTGCCACTTAAGCGTAACTGAGAATCTAACGCTATTCATAAAACATCCAAGGTGGAAATGTTTTTCTTTCCAAATCATAAATTACCATTTATCGTGTACCCGAAGTGAGAGAAAGCCCACCCTGATTGCAGCCCCGCATGTAATCAAAAGTCTCTATTTATTGGTCGTTGATTTTCGAAAATTGAATGCTTCATGTAACTTGTTAAGGGTACATGAGTCTGAGAAATCAGTTTCACTCTAGGATATGTTACGTGGAAATGTCGCGACAAAGTTTCGCCCTCTACACAATTCGGAAAATCGTACATGAGTATGAGAAATCAGTTTCACTCAAGGATATGTTACGTGGAAATGTCGCGACAAAGTTTCGCCCTGAAAAATTCATAGTACTTTTTGGGCTCACTCCACCTATGAGAAGATATATTATTTTAATCGAATTACATACTTGTGATGAGTAACACAGCTCAATAATAGTTCTGGAATAGAATCAATGAATTTATTATTCTTGAAAATATTATGAGGCTAGTAAGCTACTTTGCAAATATCAATTCTGATGGTCTTGCATCTTGAGTAGAGAATTATTTAAGAGGTGTTATTCCGCCAGATTGTAAAGCATTTCTTGGAATATTCGTTAAATATGGTATCCTTGCTCGAATGCATCTGAAAAATAAATTAATTGATCGAGTGAGTTACAGCAAGGTCTAATTTGTTATTGATGTCAATGCTGAGATCAATTTCATTCAGAAAATTTCGGACGAAAATGAATGGAATAGGAATGATGAGCCGATTAATCGTCAAGTCTCATGAAAAAGTTTTAGACGATTTGTTCCGAAAGCAATATTGCTCAGTGAATCGATTATCAAACTACAGAAAATAATTTTCAAGCTTTGAAAAGGAGAACCGATTTAGATTCCAAATTTGACTGATTTATTATTGCAATTTCCCAGTTGAACAGGGAGAACTTATTTGGAAAATCAGTCTGATCTTGAAGCAAGGTTAACAAGACTTCTACAAGTACCGGAAAGCGATAAGTTAGTGTTCCAGTTTTATTGGATTGGTCTTAATGCCTGCTGTAAAATCAATACCTCTAAAGAGGTGACCGAATGTCTCTCATCCACTCGATATTTGTTCCATCTCTCTTGCTCTCACTGGTGGAAATGAAGCGACTGTACCGGTTCGAAGGCAGCAACACTATACTCGCTCACTTGCGGTGTGCAAGCGTGTGTCAGTGTGTGAGTGTGCGCATCGGAATAGAACGCGATTAACCAATGCTGCTCCGGCCTGATATAGCGTCAAGTTGGCTTAAGCTCATAACACAGATATATTGAGCGTGGCTTATCCTTCGCCAGCCTAACTTGTTGCCCGTTGTCGATGTCCTTGATTCTGCACTAAACTGGTACCTCTACAATGCACAAACATTCCACGAGTCATTCAATATTGTACCCGAACCCAGCAATATTGACACGACAGACTTTTTACACTCCTTTGTCTTGTGAACGGACTTTGTTCAAATCTTGATTGAAGAGTTTGCCATTGGAGGTGGAATACCTTATCTTTTATGAAGGCCTGTCTCGTAAAGATCAAATACACGTTACTAATTGCTGAAGTGCTCAAGAACTCTAATAATATTTGTTATCAAATAGTTCTAAATTGAATTACGTAACATTCAATTAGCCTACCTTAGAAAAACTCCAATTATTACTTCAATTACTAAGTTATATCGAACATAATAATGAAAATACTTGTGTAAAAAAGTTCAGTCTTGTCTAACAGCTCTATTGTTCAAGCAACTTGAATTATTCATATTCTTTAAAAAACCAACAAATCAATCAGTATTTTTGGAATGATTTTTTTATGTTATTGCAGATTTTTCGCTAGTCTACAAGCGATCTAATATTTCGAGTTATTTTAATGAGATACAAATATTTGCCTTCATTACTATTTAAGAGACCATTATATCATTCGTAGAGAGTTTACATTATGATCATCGTTATCAACTCAAATAGAGATCATTCAATCATTGAGAATAATAAGTTTGTGCTAGATCAATTGGTGAGACACATGAATCTTGTAAAATTAATGTAACTTGTAATATACAATAAATTATTGTAACAAGAGTGTCTCAAAATGATAGAGCAATAAAAATGCATTCAAAAGTTACAGATGAGAGTACATTTTAGGTGTACCGCTTTTAGCCTATATTGCCCCTTCAATAAGAATCAGTCAACAACTTAAGTGTACCAAAATTTACTAATTTAAAGCTGTGTAAATGATATGGCAAAAGCCGTTATAGCCGTTATATACAGCAATCTCATTAATTGGAGTTAAATAAATGATCAATTTGAGTTAATAATTTCTAATATTGATTTGAATCAATTCTTTCATCAGATTTAATTTCAATTCGTTCATCAACTCTTTCTCAGTAACCAGTATTATAGACTGAAACTGAACACCTTTGTATTTGATTGCGGATAAATGAAAAGTAAGTATTTTTTCATCAAAATCTTTTAAAAAGAAGGCAGTGTACAACATCATGCGCTCCTACTGCCACATTACAGGCCGCTGTTCTGCAGGCTTCCAAATAAGCGATATGGAGATAAAAACGTGTATAATGTTTTGGAAAAGTATTAGATATTTGGCTGGCGGCTGTACAATTATTATTGGTACCTAGATGTGTTTGGTGGCTTTTGGGTGCGGAAGGGGAGATCGTGGATTGCTGTTCGGCTGGCAGTTGGAGGGGTGAGCGGTGGACCGGGGGGCAGCGGGAAACAACTTTGAACAGAGTTCGTTAGTGTTGGTTGGTTGGAGTGTGCGCGCGCGGCTGCACAGGTGGCGTTAGTATCGCGTCGCCTGCTCTGCAGGGAAGACGACAGCCCCGGCCCCCACCACCGGTAGACGCCAGAACCGCCGTCCTAACCTACAATATCACACAACAAAGCCTAATGTTTTCCCTCGTTTTTGACGAAAAGTCGTCAGCCGGTTGATTCAGTGAAAAAACAACGTGAATACATGGAAATCTCGGTGATAGTTTGAGAATACTATGAACTCGTACATGTTTGTTATTTTCCAGATGTTTGTGAGCCTACACGTGACATTTGTATAGGTTAGAATCATTGAACATTGTATTTGTGCATCGATCGAAGGTTTGTTCATCTGATGTGCTGGAGTCGGAATCAAGAGCAGACATTGATGTTGATCGAAGCCGAGGACGAGATGCAGGAGCAAGAGGCGGTGCCGACGACAGCGGCAGACGTGACGTCACCGATGGTCGGAGGCGGCGAAGGCGGCGCCGGGGGCGGCCAGCACGATGAGTCAGATGCTGCGGCCAGAGCCGCCCTCCAACGGTCACTACAGAGTGTCGCCCTCAGCCTGCAAACGGCGATGATGTCCTCGCTGCAGCAAGCGGCACTCCTGCCCCCGGACTCACCAGCTGCCACTGCACTCAGCCTACAAGCCCTCGAGTCCTACCTCACCTTGCATCGACTCAGCACTTCCGTCAACTCTTCTCAACGACTACAAACCGTCACTCTACCCTCCAAATCGTCCTCGCCAGACGACTCCTCCAACGTCCTCCTAGACGACCCCGAAGACGACGCCGTCCTCAATCTCCCTCCAAGCCCCTCACCACCCGCCTTCCCCGGCAACGTTGAGATCTCCTACCCGTCTCTTCTCCTCTACCAACCTACAACCTCCTCTCCCATAGTCACCACAGCCATAGATACTGGTAAATGTTCAACTACTGCCAGTACTACGACTAGTTACACTGATAAACCGGCTGCTGTTGCTGTTAATTCAACGCGACCGAAAAAGAAGTTTATCTGTAAATTCTGCAACCGCCAGTTCACCAAGTCCTACAACCTGCTCATTCACGAACGCACGCACACCGACGAGCGACCCTACTCCTGCGACATTTGCGGCAAGGCTTTCCGCAGGCAGGATCATCTCAGAGATCACAGGTTAGTTTTCAATCACTATTAAATAGCAAATTATAATTTATTTTTGAGATTGATAAACTGCCCTTCATCAATCATCATTATTCTTCCCATTATCCAAGCACAAGTGTACATGGGCATTACCACAGTAAAAAATACCTCAGTTTAACCAAATAATTCAATCAAGATGTTAAAAGTGTTTTGATTTGTATATCTGATGTACAGTACATAATTATTATTCACTTATGACTTATTTATTGATAGATCATCCATCACAGGTAACACATTCCACTTTCTAATTCCAGTTGTGAATACTTCTTGGAGTACCCAACAAAATTTCTAGGTGTAGCCATCCGTTACAATAGCTATTCTTGAAGCCTAGCCTATGGTTGTAAGTACGCAATTTTCCAGTGTTGGGTTATAGAGTGTGTATGTGATACATCATTACACTTTATGTAAACGAATTAAGCTCGTCATTCAAAGTTTTATTGTGCCAAGTGTGAGTCATATGTACCTAAGTTTGTTATTCAAATAATTTTTTTTGACATTGTGAATCATTGAATCAATATCACTCCGTATTAAATAGTTTCATTTATTCTGGTTGTAGCCTATGACTCTTCCTCATTGAGTTGATTCAGGCCTAACAAAAGCTTTTGGAACATAACCTATTATGCTACGTATTTAGTCTTTATGGATCGGTTGTCGGTTTATCACAGAATCGTTTTCTGTTTATGGGAATTATGAAATTAAGAGTGATAGATGTGTTATAATTATCCTATTTTTTCTCATATCTTGAGAAAGAAAGAAGTAGTTTAAAGTCGTGAATTCAGAATCATGGAAAAGGTGGTTCAATAGCAAAAGAAGTGTAGTTGTTCTGCACCTCTGTTGCTCCACCTATTCTCAATCATTTCATTAAGACAATAATATTGTTTATGACATAGCCTATAATGATCTAACCATATTGAACTGTAATTTTCTTTTGATTATGGCTTCTTCCGACCTCACATACATTTACTATCCGAAATATCCTCATATAATTTATCATTCACTAATGCTTTCAAATGAGTTTGATTCGTGAATGATTCAATGCTTGAGAAAAGCTATTCACCTATTTCAACACTTTTTTCTATAACCCTGATGATATAATGTAATACATAATTACTATTGGAATATTGAATGCATTGAATTTTTTGTCCAGTAACTTGTAACTGATAATATCCATCTCTACTCTTTGCATTCTTCTTCATCATGAATCTATAATTTTGTTTGTACATGATTATTGTTTTTATAGCCCTACTTCATCAAACATTGTCATAATCAAAATATACTTGTTAGCAATAGTTTTTCCGGCTATTGCTTTTTCTGAAGAGACCAATAATTATTAATAATAAGAATTATTCTTCATCATAGTTTCATTAGCCTTTCGATAGGCTGAATCTTGGAAATAACTACACTCTTACTATTGTGATAATGGTTTATCATAGGAATAGCTGGCCTCTCTTTCTCCAATACCAAATAATTATTGGTAATTCAAGGTTTTAAGAGGTTTGAGTGGAACACCTATTTCTAATCTGATGATATCCAGCTGACCAATAATGATTGTTAGCTTTGATTGGTTCAATCTATGGTTATATTCACGTCCCATGGTTTTATACTCACTTGCTGATTCAGATTATTCTAGTCATAACAACACTTTGTCAGTTTTTGGCTGAATCATAATCCACTCACCATCCATTTCCATTAAGTGATCATGCCTATCAATCCTGGCTTATCTAAATTTTTCTCAAAGTTGCAGGGCTTCTAAAGTTCATGAGCTCGTGACTTCAATTTACATGCTCTTCTACATATATTTAGGGTTTTTTATAGTCATCTTTATCAATGCCTCTTGTCATAAATTGTGTTTTCAATAGAATTTGGTATCCACTTGTACATCGAAGCAAATCAAGAACAATAAACTGATAATTTAGACTACAAATAATTAGACTATGATACGTAGGCCTATCTGACTCCTATCTGACACCCTTGCGTCAGAAAAATATTCTATTATTAGGCCTATATATTTTATTGCAAGGCAATAAATTGTTATTTAATTCTTCACAATTTTCATTTTGGAATTTCGTTCCGTTCCAATCATTTTCGGGAATGATAATGAATAATTACGGAATAACAGTACAATTTATTGGAAGTTACAAACACTGCGCAATGCTAGAGAAAGAACAGATTCATTTCAGAGGAAGAACAGATGCAGTTCATGATTTTGCGGTTCAAAGAGAAGATAAGAAATGTTTATAAATTCCAATGTCTATTTGCGAAGCTTGAATTCCGCTTGCAGATGGTACTGTAGCTCAGACCAAAGAGTATTGATTGTTCTTTTATCTAAAGTTTGACTGCTTCATGGAAACCAACACTTGAAAAAGTCGTTTTAAGATTCAGCCAGTCGTAAATAATTTTGATGTTATCAATTGCCAGGAAATAATTTTCCTTATAAAACTTTACTTTTTGACGAGAAACCGTATTCCGATATTTTTTATATTTGTTCTGTCCTGCAAACACGATATTCTGAATGCTAACAATATGACCCGAGGTTCACAATGGGTTGAAACTGAATAATTCTGTGGTTTGATGATCATTGACTTACTAACAAATTACAGGTTATTCATTCCTTATAACCAGTCCTTAAATTTCTCCAATTGAACATTGTAATTCATCATTTACTCAAAGTAAGCTACTTTTTATAGGCCTACTCTCAATTAACATCACGTGAGAAGAATTTTCCGATGTTTTCCAAACATTGAGAAAAATATAGGTCAAGTAATAAGATTTTTGGAAGCTAACTCATAACTCATAGCACGGAGATGTATCTTTTACTTGTGATGCAATCGTTTGAATGTGGACAGCTAAATCTGATTTATTCTTATTCTCATTTCTAAATCTTCTACTTCTAATTTCATTATATTTATTAAACTAAATTTGCAGCAATATCTTTCATGAACAATTTTAATACTCGAGGAAAATATATAGCAGGCTTTTACTAAAACTTGTTCGTATTTAAATTCATGAAAAAGTTTAAATACAAGTTTTGTATAACACATATTCAGACCCCGAATACAAGATTGAAAATAAATTTAAAATAAGATTAACCGAATAGTATGAACACTACAATCAATAATGATAACAACCCAAAACAACCCAAATGCATAATTTCGCATTGCAGAAAAATTCTTCAACTAACAACTAGCGGTTACTAAAATCGAAGATCCATGAATTCGGGTGTGAGAATAGTTTGTCTGCTAGTAAACTGGGAATAACACCCCAGCAACTCGACACACGATGAGCGACTTGTTTCAAGAAATGACGTGGCGGCCGTTGCCGGCGGCCTGTGATTTTTCGCCGCTGATCCGGCCGTTGCTGGCAATCCGACCACTAATCGCCGACCGGTCGCAATCGTTGCAGCGATCCGCTTTGATTTACGAGTGCAAAGAACAACAGACAAGCGCACTGCTACAAAGCCGGACAACGCGCTAATAGTTATCCATTAGTCCAGACGAAACACAATCACTTATCAACATTACTTTACATAATTGAACAATGTATCTCACTCGGCCTGATTTACGGCACGGCGTCCCCATCCCGACGGCTACAAAAAAACTCGCGCATAATATACTAATAAGCTTCAAATTCGCTGTAGCCAGACAAGCAAGGCAACATGTCTTTGTCGGCAGCACGAAAGAGCAGTCTCTATCTTCCACGATCTTTCTTGTACTCGGAACCGAAAAAGATACGGCTTGGACATTCTTCTTCTTCTCTGCATGCGAAACCTGAAACCAAAGAGTGTTGAGAAAATTATCAAATAAAACTCATTCCAGCCGGCATGTTGTTGAAGATGAGTAGAGTGTGAATTAACAATGATGTCATGGGCTATCAATTTTTCCAAGACTAGAATAATACAATACAATCAATTTTTATCCACAACAATACAATAAATTTTCTTACAATAACAATTTAGTAAATTATACACATGTAATAATAATAAATTAAGTTACTCATGAGGAAAGCCATACATCAGCAAAGCTAAGCTTGTGCGCTCATGTATGATGTATCTATTTGTTTATTATAACAAATAACTCAACAATGAAAATTAATAATATTTACTAAAATAAGCATATAGATCAATATGGATTACACTAGACCAATCTTGAAAACTATATTACATTAAGCTACCAATTTTAAAATAGAAGTTATCTTTAATCCAATCAACTAATTCTATACTAAGTTAACAGGTAATTTTATTATTTATGAACTGGATGAGGATTATATCCATTAGTTTGCTGCATACATATTGTGTTTGATGTCTGCATATTTTTCTATGAATATGAATGGTATTGCTTAAAGGTCTTATATTGTAAGTAATATGCCCGCTCAAAAATTGATTTTCATTAGCACAAGAATAGGTCACAATTCTCTTTAGTTAATACATCCAGTTCTTCAAAAATTAATTTACTAGGATAAAGCCTAGGTCTATCTAATGCCGTTCTGATAATATGTTTTTGAAGCGTGAATAATAATTTATTCACATGTGTGTTCATGTACCCACCCTAGACTTCAATTCAGAATTGAAATGAAGATTCAGCGTAGGAGTAATATATTAGGCGGATTACTTTTCGGTTTCTAATCTTATTGAATTTGTAAAATTGAAAAACCAGATATTTTAGTCTAGAAGTTAGATATCCAATGTGGCATTTCCATTTGAGATGTTGGTCAACTATTACCCCTAAGTATTTCATAGATTTGGCCTTTTCCAGAGTTTTACAATTGCATATATGACTATTGTTTTTTACAAAATCGCAAGTCTCTTCATGAATTTTCAACACCTTCGCGTTGGGTGGCTGACCTTTCAAGTCGAGAGAAAAAGCCAAGTATTAAGTTTTTGCAACGGTTAGCGTTAAAACCAGCGTTTCAGCTTTTGCAGAGCAATTTCAGCGTACTTATACGTTGCTTGCCAAGTGCCTCTGCACTAAGAGCTGCACTATTTATTTTTGGATTTTAAAGAGGTGAAGAGATGAGAACTGATACGATATTATTGTAATGACGGATGAATTTCAATCAATGGATTTCAATTTCACAATTGAATACCAACTATAATAACCATTGAGTTCTAAAAATGAGAAAATATCAAAAATAGACTTTCACATTGAGATTTGCTCCATCAATTTGATATTATTGATAGAGTCTAGCTAACTCTGATCAGATGTATCACTATTATTGATTTAATCGTCACAAGTTAGTTATTCGAGATTTGACATTCATTTATATTCAGAAATTAAAAATCAGCAATCTGTTCAAAGGGTTAACGTCAACTTGTACGAGTTTATAGTTTTTGCATCATTTTAATGGAGAAATTGAAAAATGCACATATATCTAGTAAAAGCTACTAATTAATAGAGTTATGATCGGAATGGAGACATCATTAGGCCAAAATATTAATTTTTTCTCTTGTGATCTTATTCTTACAGAATTCTTTGTAACACTTGGATCAAAGAGAACAGATTAAAAATAGAATACTCAATTCATAACTTAATGGTTATTTTAATCGATTCAACTTTGATTAAAACATGTTCATTGTGCTTTTTCCATAATGTTGATTACCAATGTGGATTCTAACAATTATTCGCTCTTTTTGAATACTTTATGTTCATTCATTTTTCTATAAGTGGTGGAGGAAATATCGAGAAAATACATAGATTAATACCAACCAATCAGGACAGCGAATGAGTTGGTCAGTACAGTTTGAGAACATAAAGATGGAATGCAGATAAAAATATTATATAGTGGAAGATGAGAATAAAATAATAAAGAAAAACCCCAGAATATATGAGTAGATGTCCCTTGAAAGACAAAGAAGCTAAAGATTTGGATGACAATGTTTGCATCATCACATTTATTTTTCCCCATTTCAACTCACAATATATACAAGATGAAGTTTCACGAGACGAGGGGATCTTATCGAAGCTACATTTATAAATGTATGGATAGAAGGAGCATAATTTTGCAAACTTGTCTGATAGTACAGCGAGCACAGGAAGCAATAACATTTTAAATTATTCATCGCTATGAAAACTTGATATGCTTCAGTGACAGCAGTATTTATGTACTGCATGATGCTTATGGGGTTTATATTTCAACAATAAAAGCGCTGGAAAATGTATTGCGAGTGGACGGCGGTTGCCTGAAATCTGAGACAGATCGCCATGTGGGGCAGAGCAGCCGCGGCTCGAACGCACCCTGATGTCTCCACATTCCATAGCCTGCTCGAAACTTGTAAATTTGTTTAAAATATGTGAATAACACATCTGGAAAAGAGACACGCAGAGCCCATACAACAACACATTATCACTACCGTCAGTATACTATTTCTCCCTCGTGAGAGAGATGTTGTCAACGGATATGTCCACCGAGATGCTCGTACAAAGCAATAAAAATGTGGTAAATTTTTAATAGTCACGTTGGCAGCTCTGATACTTTGCCACGGTGACGGATAGCACTATTGTGCATTTTTATTACTTTCACATTCACGTACCATTTTGTACTTGACAAGGCTTCATTCCAAATGCTACATAGCCTTTAACACCTTTGGAGACTTGCGAATTGAAAATAGAAGGAGACGTTTCCATCCTTGAACAAGCTCATGTTATAGTCTTGACATCTTTTAAATCACTCCAGTTCGAGTTTATGTCGTGAGCCGTAACATCTTTGTGTGGATATGGTATTTTTTATTTAAAAAAATGTCAGGTTATATGAAGTTAGGCAGTGATAACAAAATTGAAATTTTCCAGGGGCCAATGTTTATATAATTTATAATCTCAATTGATACATCATATTGGTGTTGGCATATCACAAGCTGTGGTGGGATTATTCTGTTAAAAGAAATACTGTAAAATGTAAAATTATTGAAATCTCGGAGAAGTTGTATACCGAATCAAACAATGAGTCCAACTTCATTGGTGCTTCCCACTAAGTTATTTTTATTCACAATAATTCGGATTCTACTATTTATTCAGAATGGGAAAGTTTCAAGAATGGAAATGAAAGTCGGGATGAGCAATTCCTTAGTTCTTCACTTTATTCGGTTGCACACTGTACTGCATTGTCTGATTTCCATTAACAATTGAGATGCGAGAGTCTGGAGTAGGATCTGGCTCAATCTGACTATAATCTTGTCTTCGAAAATTCTTGTCATCTGTTTTCGTTCTCTCCAATTCACATTTCATCTCTAAATTACTTTCTTGATAATATTGTGTAAGATCATTTTTAAAGAGAATCTTCCAGAAGATCTTTGAAAATATGTCACGGTACTATAACTAGAGTGAGCTTTAAGTTCAACAACTTCAGCTTCAAGTTGACACAGTGATATGCAGGTCACTTTGAGATAAAATCAGGCTACAAATAAGGAAATGATGAATTGGATTGAATCCATTTCCAAATCTTGTTTCTTTCACTCAATGGAGCACGTGATCAAAAGATCAGTGTGACGGGTTTTAGAAAAAATCCTTTTTCGCCTTTATGGAGTTGGAAGGAAATGATGATGATCAGGTAGGCTATAGTGGGTATATCTTATGAAGTGGTTCCTTGTTATTTCTCCTCTCTATTCGTTTCGTTTCGCTCTCTTGGGCAGAACAGGTTCCCACCTGTGCCAGTGCCAGACCGATCTATTTGGCCCGCGGCTCATCCCTATGCTCGATTCACGTGGCACTCCAACTAACTATCTCTTCAACAAACAAATCCTCTTTCCGCCTCGAGACTATTGTCTTCTTTTTTGTTCCACTCCATGCTCTTAGCGAACAGATAGTCTGACTTAATATCATTCATTCTTTTTATTTCCTCTTCCTTTGAACGTTTTGCATAAAATACATTGGATGTAGAACTGTGTTATCGGAACGAGCAGGAGGAGAAGAGGATCTTGTTCAACAGATGAGTTGTGAAAAATCACACCTAGCAGATGCATTGTCTTCCATTGATTCGTAGATAGAAGATATTCCATTGTTCTGGAGAGTTGTGGAACTTGATCATAATCCAATACTAACATTTTTTAAAGAATTTATGAATGTATTTTGGAAGATTATTGGATAGAGCTTTCAATAAATATATACTGTTTCTACAAAACCAATCCATAGTGCAAAAACTATTGTACTTGTAAAATATTATACATTGTTACGTAATTTGTACCCTTAGAATTTCAGTCGCATAGTAATAACCACAAGTTTGATAGTAGTAAAAAATTTCAAACTATCACAGACTAATAGTCTTTTTAATCTTATCTTATCAATGATGTAACACAGTTGGGATGATCTTGGATTCTTATAGTGTTTAGGACAAAATTTTAAAAAAATTACTGAATTCTTCCTTGCTCCCAAATAGCTTTAAAATACCCTTTTCGAGGCTGAATTTAATTTAAAATTTCAGGGGGCAGACCACCCTTCTGAATACCCCCCGGAACATTGCGTACCGCAACCTATATTGCTACAAAAACAGCACTGAGTATAGCAATCAATTGAATTCAAATAAAACGTGTCAAAATAAAATGAGAACTCTTTTGAGGTATCTTTTGCAATTTTCTCAACTTCAATTTTTCCTACTTGAACTTCCGCTTCGGAATTCGATGTAACATTTGAAAGGTCATTTTGGAACATCACTACTCAGAGTTAATTGTATTGAGGAATAGTTGGAAAGCACTGAAAATTGTATTCTCTCAAAATTCAATCCCAGTGACCCTAGTCAGCTTAGTATCGGTCTTGAAGTTTGAATAGACCTATATCAAACTTTCCTCACTACGCAACCCCTCCATAAATGAATATTCTATAACAGAATAATCTCAACTCGACGCTGTTGCTTTTACCACGACAGTATAGATGTGATTCACTTAATTAGCCTACTGGAGAGTTTTCTTCCTATTATCTTAATTCATTTTTCTGGAATACAACACTTCTAGTGAATCTAAGGAACACTGCGTTGAATTGAACCTTTCTATCTATTTGTCTCATACAGATAAAGATATCGTTGTGCACAGAGTCCACCAAAAGTGGCAGCCTGGTTAAGTCGCTACATTCACTGACCAGACCAGCACTTAGCAGGTTCGATTAGCTCGTGACGACCGACAATGTTTCTCCGAGCTGAAAGATTCACTTTGTCCCGACTGTGTATTGTCATTAGACGATTGGTACGTTAGTCGAGTGTGTTGAACACGGAGTTAGCATTTAACCCCGGGCTGGGCACGAGCCGAACTCTGACCTACCTTGTGCTTCTTTCGAGGAGGAGGAAGTTGAGGGAGAGGGATGTGTGGGTTAGAGAGAGAAAGAGAGGAGGGAAGAGGGAGAGAGGGGGAGAGAGAGGAAGAGAGTTTAGAAGAGACATAGAATGAGAGAGAGGAAGAGTGATTAGGGAGGAAGAGGATCGAACAAGGATTAGTTGGTGCTCAAAAGAGAAAGAAGGAATAAGAAAAAGGAAGAGGAAGGGTAAGAGATGAGAAGAAAGGTAAAAGAAGAGAAGAGAAGGTGAGGTTAGAGAAGAGATGTGTTCCTGTACATGGAAGAGTGCGGACACTGCACTCTTCCAAGTACGCAGGATGAGAAGAGTTGAATATGAGGATAGAGAGAGCATGATGAAAGGAGAGAGGAAAGCAAGATGCAGTATTGAAGAGGAGATAACAAAAGAGAGCGTGAAAGGGAGTGAGTGTTAAAACAAAATGAATAAAACAAGGTCCGCAAGAGGATGTATTGGATGATATGGAATTGAGAGAGATGTGAGAGATTTCCGAGCCTTACCAAACGAAAGAGTGAGAAAGAAAGAGAAAGATAAAGAGAGAGAGAGCGAGAGAGAGGGAGTGAAAGATGGGATTCAAAAAGGATCTTCAGGAAGTGAAGTAATGATAGTGATAGAGAATGAAGAATTGAATGAGTGTGAGCGTGGCTGGAGTTATAGATAAAGAGAGAAAATTACCTCTATCATGAATATGTTGTAGTATGTTCATTTTACAGCGTGCAAAAGAGAGACAAGAATGATGACGATCGACAGAGAGTAACTAACTCTTTTAAGAGAAAACACTTCAGAGAGCATGATGCCAATCCTATCCTATCCCCCCACCATCAACCCCCTCAGACATCAGAATAATCTCATCACGATCCACCTCGCGACGCTGTTGCTTTTACCACGTCAGTAACCGGCGAGGCATCTCCCCCCACCTTTTTCACATTAGGCGTTGGGCAAGTATTGAGTCATTCTTCGAAAATTCGTTGTAACAATTGTTGTGTTTCAAGCCCACTTGTATTTATTAGTTGGCGGCAAACGTTGAACCTTCCTGCTTAGTCTATCTAAGCACTTAATGAATATCTACGCCATTTATCAACATACATTAGCAATCACGATCCTACAATACGTATGCGGCTTTCTTTATCTTCCTTTCCATTCGACAATATTCGTGATGATCTCCCAAACACTACCATCAAGCCAACATTTTTGATGTTTAAAGTTATTCTGTTTTTATGAGGTGTTATGATTATTCTATTCGACGGTTCCAATTTGACGACTTTGATCGTTTGCCATAATTCCATGGTATTTCAACAGAAATGAACTTTTCGTTTACTTTTAATACTTGCAAAATCCTCTGTGCTACAATTCACTATGCTGATATTCTCATATGGTGGAGAATTATGTATCCCATAAAAACTATCAATATTCCAATACGAAATGATGAAAGAAGTTATTAAAGATATTATTAAAAGTCAGTTAATGAAACAGTTCATCGTAAACTATTATTTTCACTTTTCAAGTTCATACCGTCTATAATATTTTGTTACTACAAGAGTCCATGGTCGATTGTTGAGAATTACAAATGAATAGACTGAGCCTATAACCTTGAACCTATCGGTTTATAAATAATCTGAATTCATGAATGTAGAGATGTAGCATTCTAGATTTCTTGGAATGGATATTTGAATGAATTTCTACATAATAGACTATCTTCATGAAATCTGCACAAAGTGATCTTTGAGCACTGCAAGGATTAATTCTTGTAAGAGAAGAAAATTAGAAAAGGGTATCTAAGGGTAACCAGGATGACTCATGTAAGAGCTACCGTTCATGACGAATACAATCACAATATTAGTGAGAAATTTGTTTCCTGACTAATTCACATGAGCTGCATATAACAATAATATTCATGGAGAAAATCAGGTTCTCCACTCCCAACTTCTACTACAGATCTTCTTCTGCAATACTGCCAGCATATTGATAACGACATTAAGAAGTCGATAAAAGAAGAAGAGTTCAAAAGAGGAAGGTATTATGAAGAGAGGGAGTTGAGTAGGCGGAACATATGATGCTGGAGGTAGCAGATTCAGTCTTTGAAGCAGCCAATTAAGTCGAAGTTAGAGCGATCCAAATCGGTAGCCGGTTGTGTTGGCAGGGGGGGGGGGGAGTTTATGTACTCAAAGGGGGAAGGGAGCAGGAAACAAGATCAAAATGCTAGGCTGCAGGACAGGCAGAGCGTCCGAGTAGTTTTCGAGTAACGCCCTTGTAAGTGAAAGAAAATTGGGTGAATATGAACGAGAAAGATAGGATGATGAGCTGAGGGTTTAGATGGGGAATAAAAACTGGTATTAGGGTAGGATAGAGGAGAGAGATGCTGCTCGAACTCATGCTAATTGGAAGACCACGCCGTAGTGGACGGTTCGTAGTCGAAGTAGCTGCAGAAGCATCAACAGCAGCCCAGGACCGCGCACTCGTTTTCAATTAAAGAGATTACAGTTCTCGGCTTTTGAAGGCGGCTGATGCTGGAACGCCCTGCCCCGGCACAAGCAGCTTACTTCTTCTTTGCTCCATTTATTCATGCATTATTACTGTATTAGATTGAAAAACCACTTCCACGTCAGCTCGATCCCACAAACGTTCTCTCAGAGCGGAATAATGATGCCTCAAAAGCCAACGGAAAAGACTAACAACTTCCAGGAGATGATTCAATTTGATGTACGAGTATTCTTTCAAATGTTCCATCTTTTGTAACTCATTAGACGGTAAATCATGAGTTGAATAAGCTCATTAACATAATGTCTGATCTAATGTAGTTTATTTTTACCAATGCTTGGTCTTGTCTACTGGGCTCGATACAGTATAATGTTTGATTTGAACTCTGCAATTGGTTTGAATCATATACGAAGAATAATTTTGTAACATTGATTTGCTATAGCAAAAGCAACTCAAAAGTATAAAAGCATTCTTATCTAATGCTTCCTTGATTTCTACGTTCTTTTGAGTGCTGAGTTGAAGGATATCAAGCTTATGATAAAATACAAAGATGGAATATTTCACTAGGAAAGGGAAGCTCAAGATAGTTGGTATCTAAATACTTCGCACCAAGTATGCAGGGTATGTACCAGGTAGGCTACTCTTGTTGATAGAAAAATACTTCAAGGTACACTTTCGTTATACAGTATTTCTGAGATATTTGTTTCCAAGAACAGTATAGCCAATGCAGCCTCACTTTTTTAACATACAATGTACAATTAAGAATATCATTGTTTTACAGGATCTTGAAATGTGATACAGGCATTGACTACAGCTTAATTTCTGGTATGAACGGTGAACGCCTTTAAGTCACTTTGAAAAATACAAACATTTCACTTTTGTACATCGAACATCAAACCAGGAGAATCGTATCCTATCTACCACAAATCTCCATTAATTTATACTCTTAGTTTCTGTTATTAATCGAAGATGACACTGGCGTTTCTGTGGAGAGAATTCCTCCTTTTGAATGAAATGGTTGGTTCGAAGAAATCTGATAACCGCATCTCGACTACGGCTAGGCAACAAGAAAGCTACTGAAAGTATTCTGGAGATAGCAACCGAGATAAGCTGTATCATACCTGCCATCTTCCCTTTTCGATTTGTTAGAGAGCTGATTGTTTTTCGATGCCATGTTACGTTCACTTGTCACTCCCATTTCTGTCGGTCATAGTTTTTTGGCGCACCTTTCTAGGGGAGGGGGGGAGAGAAGGGGATGAAGAGGAGAAGGAAGATGATGGAAGAGCTTTTAAACATTTTCTGGTCGGCAGCTGTGAGTTGGCTCAAGCGAGAGCTCTCCTATTCATGGAAGACAGCGGCTCTCAAATATTAATTGAATACAATGAGCTGTTCAATGGTCTCTCACACACCTAGCTACTCACCGAGTAAAGATTAAAGCCGCCAAATTATTAATGTAGTCCACACTGCCACGTGTTATCTATCTAGGATGAGAGCGGTATTCTTTTATCCTGTTCGTCTCAGTTGGAGGTTTTAATGCAGCATGACTGTGAGCTTACACATCGGTAGCTATGCAGGGCCCACGCGGCCCAGGTAATGTGAAGTGTCAACAACTTCAATAGATCTATTCACATTTTTACACCTGCAGATCTCAACATTATGTAAAGTAAGGCAACATATCAGACGAGAATGACTTGTTGATACCCATTCAATTTTCCTGAGTACTGCCCCACTCACTTCCCAATCACAATCATCGTAATAGATCCCACAATTTTTTCTTCCAACAAGTGAGTGAGCTATTATTCCCATGTCGTCTGGAAGAGGCAGAATACCGTATATCATAGCCTGAAAGCGTTTATCAATAGCTGAATTCTCTAGTATTTAACATAACACTTGAAAGGAAAATACACAGAAAAGACAGTTCAAGCACCAATTTAATCACATTATTAAATTATCATTATTATTATTCAATGACTATTTATTCATACAGACTTAATTCGTTAAACTAACTTTAACTTCGTTAAATTCATCACTGTTTTTCAAAGAAATCCAATCCATTAAAAAGATCCATTAAAAATTTCTATCCATTTTACATGCATTCACTATGTGGAACAGAGCTAGTTTATCTTGAAGCACTGTCTGATGGAATATTCTATTGAATTGTGCTTCTAGCGGAGGCTCGGAAAACCATTAAGATGATCAGACATCTCATATTTGTACAGTTAAAAATAAAATTCATAGAAAACTCATGGATTATTTAGAGGACTATAGCTTCTATACCTGATTATGATTTCACTGTTGGAAATTCTCGGTTTTCAATGATTATTTTGATGAGGAGTTATTCGTTTGCTGTCATTAATCCCCCGGAGAATCGTAGTAATATTTCCACTAAGTTTCCTAGAAACTATATATGTCAATTAATCTCAATTCTGAGGAATCCTTGTTCTTGGTACATTGATAAGTAATTTTATGTCATGAGAATATCATAAAGTTTTTATAGGCATGTAACACTTTGATGTTTGATCACTTAAAAGGGGGAATTGGAATTTTACTGGAGCAGTTGATGAGATCGATTTCGAAACAATTCTCGTCATAGAAAATCGAATATGTTTTTGAATCTGATTATGCTATTGAGTTACTGCTTGTCTTATACTATTATCCTAATCCCAATACTTCTCATTCAGGCCATGTATTCAATTGATTAAACTCGAAATAAGTAAGTTATGTAATTATGAATGTGTTCCATATCCTTATGTGTGCAATACCGTTAATGGTCTGTGGTATCAATATCGTGACGTAAACTCTCATATCTGTAAAAGTTACATGCCTCTATAAATGAAACGTGATTTTCCTTTTCTTAAGTAATAAATTTGCGGTGCATCCATGCTTTGCGTGCCTCATGAAGTGTACACCCAACGTAGTAAATTGCTCATTTTCTTTGTGGTTTGGCATTTAGTAACTTGAACAATAATATTAATTTACAATTGCATGCAGTACTACATCAGCAGGCATGTCAATTAGTGACGTTCATTTTGCAACTACTCACTAACCAATTCCCATCATGAAACAATCGCAAGACTAATTATACACAGGTAACTTATGTAAATTCATCCAGCTCTGGTCATCTTTGAATTATGTCTTTCATTTAATAGTCTTCCTCAATCTGTGAACTGTTGAGTGTCCAAGCTAGTTGAATAATTCTTTTGAAGGATTCAGTCGTGAGTTACTAATTGGAAGTCACATCTTTCAATGTTTATACAAGACGCGAGCTTTAGCTATTAATGTTTGTACAGATTTAGCTCGTGTAGATAGTATACATTAAAGAGAGTGTATAGTAACTACAGTTACTATACACTCTCTGCAGTATACGAGCTCGAGTTCGTAACTCGTACATTGAGTTTAAAATACACTATTTTAAATGCACTAATTTGAACTGATGCTGTATGAAATCAATCGAGAAGACTAAATCTTTGGGATTTGTCTTTTCATAGCTCATCCTTTTGTTATACCTCTTTTTTAACATTGGACCAGTGAGAAAGTTATTACCTAAAAGTAAAAAAGCTTCAATTGGTAGAAATTTCAAATAGCTACCAAAATTTTACAAGAATCAATAATGTGTAAATATTCAAATATTTATTGATTCCATTATCCTTAACTATTCTCATTTCATTCTTATGAGACTCAGATGATTATATATTATTCCGAATGATAAGACAGTCACAGAAAGTAATAAATAGTTATGTAGTATCATTCATCCATTAGCTATTTATTAGAAGCTTATATTCGCAAATCCAAAGGAAGATTCTACGAGTTTATGTTTTAACTCTTCCTCCCTCTTAACTGCCTCTAAAACTTCAGGAAAGCATAATCTCATCATCCATAATCTTATTACTTTTCTGTATCCAAAGCCTCAAATTGAAGAGTATTTTCAGTAGGCTCCGAGAAATAATAGGACAATTTTATTGAATTAAGCGAGTTGAAATTTGACTATTACAACTCTCAACGCTCAGTGGAATGGTTAGATCACCTCGATTTGAACCTTTGACTATTATACACAACCGTATATAATTTGTTTATACTCCAATTCTATTATTATTCAAATCAAACAATGGTTCTTACTGATTTTTATCTATTATGACACATTCTTATCTCTCTCAACTACCCGGAATAGAAACCACAGGATAAATGAATACATAGTAATATAAGTTTTCAAATATATCTCTGAATGAATACCGCTTAGTCTTTGGTATTTTGAAAAAGTTTCAAAAGAAGTAGTGTAGAAGGTTTGAGTACGACGAGCTTTCTGAGCCTTGTCTGGTAACTGGTGTTGGAAAGAGCTCCTTCTCATTTCGGTTGACTCCATCCTCACCTTCCATAACTTAACGATAGATATAAACCGTCCACAAACGCATTAAAATTACTCGAAGCGTGCTACTACAAAGGAAACGAGCCGCTAATGCTGTCAGCCCAAGCTGAAAGTTCGCCGACGAATAAAAACTATTCAGAAGCGTTGGCCCGTGAAAGGCTTCGAATAACAATATCAATCGCGAGGCGACCGCCAAAAAGCATAAATCACCGCAATGTCCAGCTGCAATCGAGAAGGCAAGAGACGTTTAATTGTGAAATATTACCTCTGACCAATAGACGCACGCCATTTGCATGGATAAATAAATACAAGAAGTGCCGCTGCTGGCCGTTTTGAATTTCTACGAAATCTTGACTGCCACCAGTGTAAATACAGGAACCGGTAAATCATCTCCAAAAAATAACAAAATGAAAAAGACAAATGAGTTATTAAGATTTATTCGTTCAATCGATTCGGATACAGCAGTTATTAATTGAAATAAAAACGAAAATTAGTTTTTCGACATTTCCAATGAGGCTCCAGGATAAGGTTGAATTTTTTGATGTTTCACTTCCTTATTTTCTTAAAAATGAGTTCTTCGCTGAAGTTTATCTCATTGAATAAAAAGTCTTTTCATTACAACTGATCTAATAAAGAGCATTTGAAAGGTAGGCTGCATTTCAGCCCCATTTATAATACAGGTTGTGTCACGATCTTGAAAAACAGAATGAGCAACAAATATTACTTTAAACTTAACGCATGTTTGATATTTTCGAATGAGGAGAGTTATGAAAAAAAAAGTTAAAGAATCAGGCTCAATATGGGAGGAAATTGAAAGATATGGGATTGGGCTCCAACATCTTATATCAGACCGATAAAACCTCAAAAAGGCCAGACTCGTAACAAATTTTCACACTGATATCGAAAGATCTATCGAATTAAGGTGCTTTTGAATGGGAAGCTTCGAGGTCTAGGAACAATCTAAAGCTCGTTTGTTAGTGTGAAACTTCCAATCCCATAAATAAGCCACTCGAATCACATAATTCGTCTTAATGGCATAGGCGGGGCACATTTCCACAGTGAACTGGCAGATGTGGCAGAGATTGGACTCGCAAGGTGTTGGGCCACCAGCTTCCGGAAGTCAATTTCGAGGTGTCCGTAACTATTGTTCCCACAAAAAAATTGTTCAAACACTACCAAAAATGTCAGAATTCAAAGATCTTCTTGAAATGAATGGTTCTCTAAGATCACCTCCACTGATACAGAGACCTCAAGAGATCAGTGCGATAAAGAGACTCCCTTCGAAAAAGAAAAACTTGGAAATCAGTTAGTGGTCCTTAAGCAATAAAATGACGAGAGTGACGTTTCACATTCCCTGATTGTTTAGGACAGTCATCCCTGGAGTGTCAATGCTATTATTATCCGATATAATCTCATACTGTTCTTCGAACAAGTGACTTCGGTCGATAATACTCCATAATATTTTTTGTAGGCTACATTATAATTTTCATGATCTTACCATAACTCTCATTCCTATCCAAATCAGATTTTGACTTTTCCTTCAAAATATTTATAAAACAACGAATTAATCAATCAACTAATAATTTTCAAGGAAACAAAGGCATCTTGATTTAAGATTATTAGAGATTATTAATGTGTTAATGATGAGGCATAATGTATACTTGTCAGCAATAACATTGTATTTGAGAACTTTTCTTTTTCAGAAAATGAATTTGCAATGCATACAGCCGAATATTTCATTAGTATGGAATACATACAGCCAATCATTTCATGAATATACGGTATAACAAATTCTATTTGAATAGAAAAATGATTTGAATAGAAATGATTAGAAAATGATTTGATAGATCATATTCTAATAGATTTGTAGCAATTGTACAAGAATTGATAGATTCTAAACTCGTTCCTACACTCCTGACGAATTTGTATTTATTACGTTACATTGTTCATGAAATGGATTTCATTTTGATATTATTCTGCAAATATGGTTTAATATCATCAAAACACATCAAATTTGCGTAAAAATCCATGAAACTGCATGGAATATTATCCAAGATCTGACTAGAAAGTTCACAAAAAATGAGTACTGGATTTTGTACAGTATTTCAATCCAATACATTATTGTTCTGACGTATCAACCTCTCACACATTTTATTATATTTCAATAGATTTTTATACTGTATATATTGTTAAATATACCATGAAATAAGGATTTGCAACGTTTTGATATAATTCGGAGCGATTTAAGGTATTTTGAAGCTCTTTGAAACGTGTTAAATAGATGAGACAAATTATTATCTACACACGCCTCTTCAAATTCAATTTTAAGATACAGGTTTATTTTTCTATTTGTCGAAATTTCCCTGATCTATCAATCTTCTTCACAATTTATTAAATATCAATTGGATAGATGTTTAATAATATAACCTCATTAAATAATATCTTATGAAATATGTAATTGTGCCAAGGTTTGGAACGGTTTGATAGAGTTCGAAGGCATTTAAGGCAGTTTGAATTGGATGAGAAACTGGATATTGTACAGAAGCCATTTCAATTTCAATCCAATACGTTATTTTTCTGATGTATCACATTTCATCAAATATCAATCAACTTACATAGATTTTTCATGAATATTGAAAAATATCGTATTATCAAATGTAATAATTTGTAACCGTTCTGTCGACAGGTTCATCCACTCGAAAGAGAAGCCGTTCAAGTGCACAGAGTGCGGCAAGGGCTTCTGCCAGTCGCGGACGCTGGCCGTGCACAAAATCCTGCACCAGGAGGAGTCGCCTCACAAGTGTCCCGTGTGCAGCCGCAGCTTCAACCAGCGCTCCAACCTCAAAACGCATCTGCTCACGCACACCGACATCAAGCCCTACAACTGCTCGGCGTGCGGCAAGGTCTTCCGTCGCAACTGCGACCTGCGGCGTCACAGTCTCACACACAACCTGGGCACGGCTGCCGCACCCGACGCTGCGCCGCATGCCGCCGCTGTCGCTCAGAACTTCACCATAGACGCTATCATTAGTGCCGAGAAGGCCTAGACTAGTTTCAGTGCTGCAACAGTTTATTTATGACAACATCTCGGACTGAATAACGATAGAGTTATTCGACTTATTTGATGGGTTGCACCAAACGAGATCAATTTCAATCAAGGAAAGGCCGTTATTAGACTATAATAGTTCTATGTCATTTAACCATTACCAAATATAGTATAATAATGTTCACTTTATAAGATCATACAGAGTGGCGCATAAAGAACGGATGTTTTTCAAAGTGTTATAAGAACGTTTATTTTAATCATACATTTATCTTCATTACACCAAAATACTAAGTAAATGACCCAATTTGAGAATTTGTATGAAAAACTCCAAAACACCTGAGTATTTTTTAAAAATTACATAGGAAAGATGGCACCCTTAATGCGTTAATGCTCATTAAAAGCCTCGATTTGGTCCTTAACTTTTGATACAGCAGCAATTCATTCATGTATTGCAGTATTCAAATCTTCAATGTAACGATATTAGCGACAGTAAACTTGAATTTCAAGTGAAGAAGAATCACATACCAATAAGCTCGACTTAAAACTCTCTGATAAAGCTCCGTTGAACGACAATTGCAGATTTATTCTATTGGAAACATTGTTCAACAGCAAATACGTGATTTTGCAAGGTCAATTACGCCATTGTTACTGAAACTGGATACTTGAACTAACAAAATGGTGTCGCTCTGCGGTCACAGAAAGCTTCACTTCACTGATACTATCCTACTTGAATCCATCCGTTCTTTTTGCGCCACTCTTTATTATCAAAAATTAATATGAACTCGGTTCAACTATCATAATAGTTGGTACATTACACCAGATATTTGATAATAGATTATATGACATAGAACTCTTATAGTGTAATACCGGCCTTATGGGTAGGTTCAACCTCTGATTCTGAACAGACTGTGATCCCGGTTAGTGCAACCCAGCAATAGTGTTCGCAAGTATATTGTGTAAAATTTGTGATAGTGGACTTAGGACGGACATTTTATTGATCAAACAATAATGAATTACTTTTGTGTACTTCATAATGTAAATTATTTTTCATCACGTTCGTGGTTGTATTCGCCTCAACTGTATATTAGTCTATATTTTATACATAATAGACAATCGAAAGCTTGAAACGAGATTACTCTCACATGAAAATTATAAATTGTTGGAGTTAATTTATTATCATACAAAATAAGTCGCTTTCATCTTATTACGCTATCTATTTATTCAGTCTATCAATCAAACAATGCTAAAACAGACTGATTCATGCTCAGTTTACTATTTTCATAATAGGAGTAGGCCTACATACTAAATGCTTCTTTTCGGCTATTTCATAGAATGTTATGATAATGATGTCAACTGAAAAATGAGATATATTATGAAAATAACACACAAGATTCATTGCAATACGCTCATACGGAATTTATCTTGCATTGATTTGGATGATTATTATTGACCTTAGCCTGCACACACAAGTATAAATGAATCCCCGTTGGAATAGATACCTTCCGTAATCTATTAGCCGTGTGATGACATAATTCGCTTACCTGATGAATTTCATCCTATAGGTGCAACCGTATGTTTTTAAATAGACCATTGCTGAAACTCCTAGAATCGTTTTGTAAAAGAAGACTAGATGATAGTATTATGATTAATCATCGTAATTGTACAGTAAATTTAGTGATATTTCTACCTTAAGAAAATAATAAATCACATTTTAAAAAGTTTGTGAATAGATTTTCTGAGAGTTGTGATTGATTTTACAACTTCTAATATATTTTTGATAGGTCTTGTGATAATATTCCAATATATTTATAAGGTTATTTTAGTGTTCGATTATACCGGGTTAAGATAGAGCAAAATAACGAAGTAGCGAATACCGAGGTCCATAGTGATATAAAGTGGACAATTTAATTATGTTCTTAGGCCACTTTATAGTTAACATGATTATCGTCTTTTAAATCCCTCTAATAATCGCAATATTTGTACAATATGCTGAACTGTATCTATTCACTTTCATAATATCAATAGTTTCATTGAAATGATTTCAATTTAATAAATTTTTATCCAGAATTACTCAATCTGTTGTCAATTATTGTAAATAGAATAATTTTCTAGTGTAAATCGAAGTAATATGAAATTAAACTGTTCATGTGAATATTTGAACTTGAAGAATTTTATATAAAATAGAATAAATTTTAAATAGAAAAAATTAAAGTTGTCTTTTTTATGATAGATTTTCCCAAGGATCCACCCACATTCATACTAGTTAAATTGATTCTCTTTCATCTTCTTTATAAATTTTTAATTTAATAATATAATCCTCTGTCCTCAGACAAAGGACCACTTGGAAGTGTATTATGCTAGTGCAGTTTCACATGAGAATCGCTGGTATTGCCATATCAAGAAAAAAATTTACGAATAGTTTCCGAGGTTAATGCTAAGATAGATTTATTATTTTATTTATTCATCATCCTAATTCATTGATACAATCACAAAAATAATAATATGGTATAATCTGGAAGGAAAAACTAGGCTGAGCCAATACTAACTTTCGAACTTTGATTAGATATGCAGTCCAAAACAAGGTTATATTTCACACAGTTTTCACACACTTCACACAAGATTTTCTGGTCAAGAAATACTTCAAAATAACAATTTTGAATTCAGAAAAGTTGATTCGCTTAAAATCACTGAACATTTCGCTTATGTCAATTCTCTTCTAATTAAATTGATAATTTTGAGCCAAAAATGTATTTGGTTTATTCGCTGTTGCATTTTTTATAATTTAATAGTCAAAACAAACGTTGAATAATTATGAATCTCCATTCAAACCATTGAAAAATAGGCTTGTCCTTTTACCACTCTTTCAGTCTTTGAAACAACATTCATTTTATAAGTTCATATCTTGTTTTGCTGTAGAAACAAAACATTCACCTTTTCTCAAAATTTCAGTTAATCCGTCTTTATTATCAATGGCTTTCGTTGTCTTGCCAATGCTTGCTTTAACCTCAATTATTATTGTGAATAATATTTCAGTGAAAAGTGTTTAAAAGTTCATTTCGATTACAGTTTTAAAGTAACTCAAGTGGTTATTAATTCCTGTTGCTCCTCTATGTATTGCATATCAAATGCAAGGAGGCATAGACTCGTATTTCTCGCCATCTGGTTCCAAGAAACGCGAACGATCAACTATTTCGCCTGAAGTGAGTTCTCAGCCTGGAAAAAAGCGTGTAGACCTTCTAACCAGCAAAATGGATGAACACAAATTTAAGGTATTGTTGGACGGTTTAGAAACGAGAATTGTGGAAAATTTCGATAGGAAGATGTCTACTTTAGCCACTAAAGACGATGTAGCTGGTCTAACTAAAACTGTGCAAACGTTATCTGATGAAAATAAGGAACTAAAAAGTGAATTACAACTTCTCAATACGTGCAATAAGGTTTTAACAAAAAGACTCATCAATTTGGAGGATAGAAATAGAAGAAACAACCTTATTTTCAAAGGTCTCCAGTTTGAGCCTAACGAAACTAATTTTGTGGTAGTGGTGAGACGTTTCTGCTTGGACTATTTACGCTGTCATGATAATCTGTTTATTAACCGTGCTCACCTTCTTGGTAATCCAAAAAAGAACAATGGTTTAATTATAGCTCACTTTCCGTGTGATGATGATGTGAACTTTATCCTAGCTAATGTGAATAAACTGAAAGGAACCCGCTATTTTGTTGACAAAGACTACTCGTATGAAACCCGGAAAAGCAGAGGAAAATTATTGGCCTTGCGGAAAATTATTATGGGCATCAAACCGGGCTTGAAGGTGCGGGTCGTCCACAACCGTCTGATCATCGGAGAGGTATCGTTCACGTGGAATGCTGATTCAGGCTGGCTGCAATTCGGCAACAGTAATGGTGAAGAGAAATTCAAGGAATTATTAGGAGGAGGGTCCGAAGAAATTCTTAAATCTTTCAAGGAAGTGCAGGAAGACAACAAGCATCAGAGACTTGATAATGAATGAGGTGGGGCCGTCAGTCGTATAGGTAGGCTTAGTGTAAGTGAATATGAAACGAGTATTTTAGTGTATAATGTTTGTGGAATAAGAGGTAAGAATTATCCTCAATTTTTTAGTTTTTTAAAAGAGTTTGATTGCTTTATTTTATTGGAGACACATGTAGAGGAAGGACAAGAGGAAGGATATGAATTTTATTTACCAGAATATAAATTGGTCTGGGAGTATGCTGTAAGAAGTAGCCGTTTTGGTCGTGCAAAAGGGGGGATTGTGATGGGATATAAAACTTCCTTATCATTCTATATCTCTTTCAATAATGATGATGGTAAATCTAAAATTTTAGTCAAATTAAATAACGAAAAAATACTTATTTTGCCAATCTATCTTAATGGTGGGTCGGAAGGTGAATGGAAAAAAGATTTTGATGAGCTATGGGATTACCTTTCAACCTCTGATAATAATATCAACACTATTCTGGTTGGAGATTGGAATTGTAGAGTAGGATCATTACAAAACATTCCAGTCGAAGTCCCTGTTGATAATAATCATGTGTCTCGTATTAGAAAATCAAAAGATACAGTAGTTAATACTAGAGGGGAAAGAGTCTTATCTCTTTGTGAAATATATAATTATATAATATTGAATGGTAGAACTAGAGGGGATGAAAACGGTGAATTAACGTTTTTGAATCAGAGAGGATCATCCATAATCGATTACTGCTGTGTACCGCTAGATATTATCAATTCCATAAATAGTTTTTCTGTACTCAATGAGCATTTCTCAGACCATTTTCCAATAAGCTTCAAATTATGTTGTGTGAGAGATAATATTGTGAATGAGAGTGATGATAAATTACTTCAGCTTCCACCTAAGCTGAGGTTTGGTAGATTAGATGATTTGCACTTCTCCCGTAAAATTTTAGAAAAATGTAGAGATATCGATCTGCCGAATGAACCAGATGCTGCAGTAAACGTTTTGAGAAACCTAATTTACTCATCGGCTAGTAGTGGTCAACTTACACACAGTATAAATAAAAAGACAAATAAGCAACAGGCTTGGTTTAATAGAAATTGTGAAAGAGCTAGGCGTAGGATGTTCAGTTTACTTAATTTGTTCAGAAAATCTGGTAGTATATCGATTAAAAATGATTATTTGAGCGCAGTTAGAGAATATAAAACTCTCTGTTGTGAGAGAAAAAAAGAGTATTACGTGGATGTTAACAATAAGTTTCGAAATGTGAATAATTCTAAAAACTTCTGGGAGCTTGTAAATATTTTTAAGAGTAGTCGTTCTGCTCAGGCCGTTGCCATTAAATCAGACATGTGGATAAATTATTTTTCAAAGTTATTTACACCGGTTAGACTAAGTGACCCCGTTTTATATGCAGCACCTTGCGTCGAAGTAGAATCTTTAGATAAGGAAATCGATATGATTGAACTAGGCGTTGTTCTTGCAAAAATGGGTAATGGTAAAGCACCTGGAGAGGATAGAATTACAGCCGAATTTTATAAAAAAGCTCCAGAGAGTTTTAGAATACTGTTGCTGAGATTATTCAACAATATTTTCACCTATGGAGTCATACCGGAATCTTTTAAAAATGCGATTATTTTCCCTCTTCATAAGAAAGGTGACCCTGCCGAGGTTTCAAATTATAGGTGTATTTCATGTAAGGATATTATGACAAAACTTTTTATGGGCATTATGTGCAATAGATTAGTCAAGTGAGAGCAAACAAGAGGTATTATAAAAGAGAACCAGGCAGGCTTTCGTACTGGTTACTCGACTGTTGATAATATATTTGTTCTCCATAGCGTTGTTAGTTACTTTTTGCAAGTGAAAAAAAGAAAACTGTACAGTTTCTTTATTGATTTCAAAGGAGCTTTTGATAATGTTGATAGGAATGCGTTATTTTTTAGACTCCATGAAATAGGTTTATCTAGTAAATTCATAAGCATCTTGAAAGGAATTTATAGTGATAATAAGTGTAGAATTTGGTGTAACAGCGGCAAAGGTCTGTCAGCTGAATTTACAATAAATAGCGGCGTAAAACAAGGCTGTTTAGCCTCCCCACTTTTATTCTCTCTATTTGTACATGACCTTTGTGATTTTATAGGTGGAGGAGTATCTGTGGGTAACCTAGACATAAATGGGCTCATGTATGCAGACGACGTCGTTATATTAGCTGATACTCCGACTCTTATGCAAAAAATGATAAATAGATTAAGAGGTTTCTGCATTAAATGGAACTGGTTGTAAATATGAATAAATCCAAAATTGTTGTTTTCAGAAGAGGGGGTAAACTTAGAAAAAGTGAAAAATGGTTCTACGGAGATGAGATTGTGGAGATAGTGAATCACTATAAATATTTGGGGGTAATATTTACTTCATCTCTTTCACTGAGGAAGCACTTTGATGATAGGGTTACAGCGGCAAGGTTTGGTATTAATAGTGTCTGGAGAAACTTGATTATGAATGATTCAGTGCCCCTTTCAGCTAAATGGCAGGTGTTCAGTGCTGCATGTAAATCAACCGTCACCTATGCTGCTCAAGTGTGGGTTTATATTCTTTGTAAGCAAATTGACAAATTTCAAAATTATTACATAAAAAGGTTATTTGGTCTTCCCAAAACACCCCAGACTATGTAATTTATTTAGAATGTGGAATGGAGCTGATGTGGATCTACACTTTTAGGCTTCATTTGAATTATGTTTTTAAAGTATTCAACATGCGAGAGTAGGTATCCACGCAAAATTGCGTATGAATTTTTATCAGGAAATGCGGTTGGTATAAGGTT
Organism: Laodelphax striatellus; assembly: GCA_017141395.1. Taxonomy (NCBI): domain Eukaryota; kingdom Metazoa; phylum Arthropoda; class Insecta; order Hemiptera; family Delphacidae; genus Laodelphax; species Laodelphax striatellus. The sequence continues at coordinate 26,839,878 of CM029532.1, read as the reverse complement.
TGGATAAGTCTCTGTCAGAGTTATGATATACACATAGAGTGGTCTGATAACACAATACAAGTGGACAGGTGGTTAAACTCCATGAACCAATTACTATTAAAAGTGAGTCAGAAAACTTGTATGGCATGGAGGCGTGCGGATCGGTCAGTATACCATAGTATGTACCCTTCTTTACTGATAAATTTGGGAGACCGTACTTATTTGAATGGCTCTTATGAAGAAGCGTCATGGTTTGATTTTTAAAGCAAGGGCATCTATGCTTCCACTAAACTTTAGACCTGATAGGAAGAAAATAGGCATATGTGTTCCGCGTAACAGTAGAGAACGTGAGAATATGGTCCAGCACTTTGTGGATGTGAGAATGTAAGTACTGGGGAGCGAGTGGGAAGAATTGGTTTGTTGCATGGGACAGGTGAGACACAATAGATTGTTTGAATGGAAGAGATTGGTACCGCCTTGTTGGTTATCTTAGGGATGCACTGCGTTACAGGGAGTGGTTGATAAGGAATTCAATACCTGAATTTATATAAGTTGGCTAATAGAATATAATTTTATTGCCAAAGTATTTAATCAACAGTTTTCGATTTAATTTGTTGTTTATTTATTAATCTGAATTATTATTATCGTTATTATTTATACATTTCAGAAAATTAGAATATTTTTGTACATTATATTAACCGTTTGTTAGAGCACTAGCCATTATTTTATACTGTATTGTCTTATTTTTTAGCTAAATTTAATCTTTAATTGTTTATATATAACCAAATAAGGTAACCAAATAATAAAATGAATTATCCCTGCTATTAGTATTAAAAATGGGTGTTAGTAATACAGTAGGCTTTAGGAATTTAATAAGACGTTTTCTGTTATCTCTTTTATTAATTCAATCAAAGTGGAAGGAGATCCATTTTTATTTCTTTACTGTTACAAGATGAGACGCGGTGTAGCGATAGTTCTACAAAACTTGCTTACAAAGTTTGATGAAATGCGCCTATGTTTAATCTGTAGGAAGAACTATACTTGTATAATTTTAGCTAATAATCAAAATTATTATCATACTATTCTTTTCAAGGCAGATAAGGCATCACTGTATTATTGAGTAAATGATATCAACATCAACTCGACTGACGGCCTCGGCCAAGTCTATGATGATTTTGTTTGCAAAATGTACTGTACTTATAATTATTATGCCTTCTAAGGAAAACTTTATAAAAATTTATTCTGTACAATATTATATATGTTTGTTTTGATTCGAATAAATCATTCATCTATCTATCTATCTATCTATCTATCTATCTATCTATCTATTATCAATGAAGTCAGACACCTATAAAATTCTGTTCAGTTGAAATTTCAAATACCAAAGTTAAGCGGCTCCGCGGGTAAAGTGTTTTCAAGCAACTTATGCCTCAACAGTAACTTTAGTGAATCCTTGACAAAAAATTACGTGCGAGCTTTACGATTGATTATCACTCTTATTTTATGATTGAACATAGCCTATGATGACAGAGAAAACTCTGTTCAAGCCTCTACAAGATTTCAAGTTTAGCAAACATGAATTAAGAGTGATTATATTTCTTGGTATATTTCTTCAAATAAAGCTTTTTGGACAGAATCATCCATGAGATCACAGGAGTTTTGCCGAGCTCCAGAATCAGTGTTTGCTTTTTCGATTATAATTTTAGTGTCACTGCTCTTGAGATTTTCTTCTATTGAATGATCAAAAGTCAAGTTAATGGGGAAAATTAATATTTGATGAAACTCTGTTGAATTTAGAGTTCGCAAAATGATTTAAAGTTATCATTAGTGAAACATGTTGTAAACAAAAGTTAACTGATTAAGGTCAAGATGCTTTGTAATAAATTAATTTAATTTAACGAGTCTTCTGAAAGGTTCAAAGAAAGACTTTCAACGGTGATAAAGAAGTAGTGATCATTATCAGGAATATACTACTTATAACATTTATGGTTAGGAAAAGACATAGGAAAAGGCTGTGGTAATCTAGGTCTATAGACGCTGGATAATACTTCTAATTGAGTCAATCGTTCATGGTGGTTAATATCGAAGTTATTAGCCGTCATTTTATAATAAAGTGTTGATTGGAATAGTGTGAATAAATCGCCAATAAATATCTATCAATGATATTATGAAACGAGATGATTTCCACAATAAACCATTTCGAGGGAAGGAGAGGCTGACTTGGCTATAGCTTTTAGCAGACGAACAGTTGTGAAATTGGCTGGGACGGTAATTGGGGAATAACTTATTCCGGAATGGCTGGGAATATTTCAGGGCAGCTGATGGTCTACAACATAAATAACAGGATTATGGAAAAACATTTCCACTGCCGTCTTCTGCCAGGTTTGTCGCTGAAACTATGTCTATTATGTGGGAACGTGTGAGTTTCTGAATTACTGCCTCATAAAACTTCAATTTTCGCCGATACTTATACACTCAACAGCTAACCTGTCCAGTTACCAGTTGCGTCTTTCCTTTTATCATATCGACTGCTAATAAATTTTCTGGTGGCTTATCCGTTTCTGCATGGCTATGCCATTTGCTCCTGAATTTTATGATACTATTCCTTGTCAATATCATCTGTGAAAAAAATATTCCACGCAAGAGACATAATCAACAACCATGGATGATCCAAGCAACATTACTGTTCCATACAAATTACTATGATATTGTGGCTCGTTAATATGCATTTTGTAATATCACAGAGAAAGCATACGCCAAGTAGATTACTCATCAGATAGGGACGTTTGTTTACATTTTTAATGTGCGGCGAAAATAGTTCCTGTTCGCTGAGTTCAGAGGTCTCGCCGATCGCCCACTTGATTAACAAAGCAAGTACTTGAAGTAATCTCGAGTCCCCAGAGATATCGCCACCATCACGTCGTTTTTCTGTCAATCACCATTTAACATAGGAATAAATCATCTACTTGCTCATGCTTCCTCTATGGTAATATGTAGGCTATATGTTTGAATTTCTGGTTGTTGGAAATATATCTTCAAAATTCACAACTTATTTAATGAAGGATATGTATTTCCACAGCCATCTCTAGGAGATGGTTTGATCTGATTGTATTATATGAACCAATCGAAGATTCTATTTACCTCATCTTCAAATATTATTTTAATCATAATTTTCAAGAAAACAGAAGGAAGACATTCCTATTTGAAAATAAAATCACAACCAATTATTTTTAGCTGACCTTTGCATTTATTCACAAACTAATTAATATTATACGTTAGGTGTTTGGGATTTAGGCGTTATTTATTTGGAATATGTAAAAGCTTAATAAAATTAATCACTACATTGACGTTTAGTCATATAATTTCCTGATGATATGTGAAAAATCATTTTTGATTGTAATATAATTATTATGAATTCTCATTTACAACTAATATCATAATATTAGTCTTGCTACCTATTTAGTGATGACTTGGATGCAACAGGATCCTTTTCTATAAATATAATTTGAATTTTTATAACTAAGTTGAATGAATTGCGATACAAGATTGAAAACAAGATAGTAGAAACTTTTCGGAGCATGTTTGATTGGATAGTATCAATCCAATAAACATATAGTTTCAAAATTTTTAGTTTGATAAGATAAATCTATTTAAGGTTATTAAATTACAGACCTATTGCAAGTAATGGGTGCTACCAAAAAGGAGCACCTGGAAGTGTAAAAACGTGACTTATTGGAGGTATAATTGCTCCATTGAGGTGTTATTACGTACTACCATAGATAAGAGATAGGATAATCTAATCTAATCATTCTAATCTATTATCTATGGTACTACAGAATAGGAAAATTACAACTGAAACGTCTCTTGCACTCGCTCGTGAGATTAATATGAGCAAGAATGAGAAAACATAACCGAAAATATTTAGATACTGAAGAAACTGCTGGATTAGTACTGGAAAGTGATATAGATTAAGTGATATCGTAGCAATAATGTATTGCAGAATTTAAATCTGGATTCAATATTAATTTTGATAATTGTATTGTATCAGACTGATTCATGATGAATTCCTATCATGATGAAATTATCAATAATATTCAATAATGATATTGCAAATTCCATAGGCCCAATATTTGATGATTACAAGCTGTTAGGCTCTACAGGATGAATTTGAATTTATCTCTACAGAGATCGAATTTTCTATATCGAAGAAGAATCATCGGCTGTGACAAGCTTCATTGCTCTTTCTAGCATTGAAGGGGTTGGTAGAGCAGCCAGCATAACACTAAAACAAAAGAAATTAGACAATACAATATTATTGTATTCTTTGTCATGGAGAAAGATTCCCCAGCTTTAATGCAGAGTAATTTCCAATAAATAACTCCATATTGGGGCAATCAATTACAATATGAATAGGTATTTCAATTAAAACTACAACGATTTGAAAGTCCAATCCACTAAACAGGTCAAGTTCTCTGGAACAATATCAGTGGAGCCTAACTTTGAATAGAGTGTGCTATTTATAAAATTGTACAAAATTAAAATGGAAATCGTTGTGGAAATAAATTAAATGACTTCATAATTTATTCGTGACCAATGGGATTCGTCAAAGAATAATAATGTAAATCATACAGAAATAAATGAACTTGAAGTAGACAGATTACATTTATATTTCAGTAGTAACTTATCAAGCAAAGGGCGTCTTATGCAGTGTATATTATCTATATACATAGCAAAACTTATTCTTGTCAGATAGAGAGAATTGCAAGGAATTCAGTTTGGTATTATTCATTGGTTGAAACCTCCTATTGAAATATTTAATGCGCCGTATGAAAACGATCTTTGGTTGATTGATGATATTGGAAAGTAACATTTAAAATTTTTATCAGAGGTGAGAAGCCGGCTGATTGAGATCATACTTGAAAACTTATTTTTCTCTAAATTAATCAGATTCCCTCATTATCAAGGTTAAGTGGAGAGGACCAATAAATAAATATCAACACTACAAATCAAATAACTCGATATTTAAATACAAAAGAATCTGAATGAATCTACATTTAATATTTACTATGTATATGATGCTCAAGAATATAATATATATTCAACAAGATGTAAATAATTTCATTGCTTGAAATGGTTAAAAGCGATATTCAGTTAATCGATACTAAAAATTACATTATTGACTCATAGAGAATTCAAGTTATAATGCTCTGGATCTTGTTTACCGTGACTACAAAGCTATGAGGCTTGCTAGTCGATGAAGCTATTCTAGAATGCTGTTGGAGAAGATTATTTTTCAAAAAACGTTCAAGTGCCAATTGCTTTTCAGGGGAGCTTGAGTGGTATTTTATTGTAGGCCAAGTCGACTGGCAAGCCGTTTATGTTTCTCATTGTCGAATATTTGTGCTCTCGCTGTTTGCTGAACAAAAAGACGCCCAAAGAATGGAAAGAGCTGTTGGATAAGACTTGATAAAGGAAGTGGTGAGTGGGGGAGCCGGTGTGAGATGTCTTTTTTATTATAAAAACCTAAACAGCTATTTAACGACAAAAAGAAGAGCAATCTGAAAAGCGCCTGGAACGAGTGCGATGTTATAAGAGAGGATAATCGGTTGGAGTGGAGCGAGGAGAGATGTGAGTGTGTGTTTACATGTGTGATCTCGTGAGGTGTTGGAGCATGAATAACGCGAACGGACCACCCGCGTATCCTGCTCGCACATCGCTTTCTCAAACTCGGTTACGACTTGGACGAGATGGAGGCACTCACAATATCTCCATTTCCACGCCACGCAGCTAGCGTGAGTTGTCGACGCATGCCGGCGAATCTTTCAAATGAAGCCAAGCGAGCTTCATCTCGTCATCTGAATGAATGCGTCATGTCCTGTCTTCTAGTAGGTCGTTATGCAGTCTTCTAGATTGAGACTAAGTCTGTTTGTCCACAACGTCTTTCTCAAGTACACAAGCTCTGAACAATCTTCATTGAAGCTCTCCTTTTACGATAGAATGCGCGCCCGCCCCAAGCCTCAGCCTCACACGTGCTCGTGCTGGTCGCACCTAGGGATGCGGCGACAGCACCTTCCAGCCTCACCAGATAATGTAGACTCCCACTCGAGATAATAATGGCCTTTTTATTCGTTCTCACCTAACACCACTGCTATTATCGCGAACACCTCCTTCCCTGATTGATCTCGAATAAAACCACTCACTTCCAGTTCATTCATTCGATTGGGACGATCTAAATAGTCGACGCTGCCTCCAGAGCAGCCTCGTCACACAAAAGCGACTGTGGGAGCAAGTCTGGCCTTTCATTTCACAATCTGTATTGTGAATTGCCCACTATACTCCGAAAGTAGTTTTGCATTGAACTCCAAAGCGTGAGAGCTGCTGCTTTATAGCTGCCACCCAAGTTGATATCTCTCGCTTATTCAGACTACAAAATACTTGACAAATGGAATCTCTCATCCAGATAAGATTCTCGTAACATTACATCTTCACTCAGGCCTCATGTCTGAGACTGACGCAGTTATTGGCTCACAAATGTGGATATTCATAGAGATCTATTTGTTAGAATATTGGTTCAAAATTGAATCTATTGAATCTCTAGAACACAGTCTATTATGGAAAATTAAATGGACTTGAAAATTCCATGAATAAAAGACATTTCGACAGAAAAGTGCTGATTCATTCACATGAGCTATAATTAATTGCAATCAAGGGTTCAATAGGAGGCTTGTAAAACGTCTTTTGCTCACATATTTGTAGGACTATATTTCTAAACAGAGTAACTATTCATTGATGTTTTGTTTATTCACAATCTTTTGTTGGACAATTTAGTGTAGGAGGAGAATAGAATGGATTCACGATTTTCTAATTACGAAATAATTGTGAACTGAGTATTTTAAATCAATGGAGCAATCAAGGGTTCAATAAGAGGCTTGTTAAACGTCTTTTCCTCACATATTTGTAGGACTATATTCCTAAACAGAGTAACTATTCATTGATGTTTTGTTTATTCACAATCTTTTGTTGGACAATTTAGTGTAGAAGGAGAATAGATTGGATTCACGATTTTTTAATTACAAATTGTGAACTGAGTATTTTAATTAAATCAATGGAGCAAAGAAGTATACCGTGAATAAATCGGTGTGAGATCTAAATAGCGTAAATGGAGTAATGATATCACTTAATGCTAAGAGGTGAATCCATTGAGACAAAAGTAAATCATAATTTGATAGTCCTTTGAATGAGATAAAATTCTGATACTAATTGGAAAAATAATTGTTGAAACATCAGTTCTCTCTCTGTCCCAAAACATTCACGCAAAATTAATTTACCCACTTTTAATCTCAATGCTTTATTAAGTTATTTGCATTAATGTATCTGAACCTAGATAGTTAAGGTTAGAGTCGCTAGATAGATCAGAAAATAGAGACCCATTCATTTTTAACATTGTGTTAACGTAATAATCCAAACTTCCAGCGTAAGATCATTGTATCAGATTACATACATCAAATAACATAAAAAAGCGAAAAAAAAATTCTCTTTGAACTCACAAAACACAATGTGAAGGTCAGTCAAAATCGATTTAGGGAGGACTCAAGGATCAGAAAAAACGTTTCTTATTGGAGAATAATGTTCTCTTGACTCCGCCTCACGCAACGACGAGTTTCTGAATTCAATTCTCCACTCATTGTATGCAGATTCGCTCCGAAGCTATCATGGTTTTTTTGTGTTTGAAAGACGCTAGCCTTGAAACACAACTGCGAATCAGTTTTTGGTCTTTGTCTCCGTAGTGGGTGCCTGTAATAAAGGATTAGGATTGAAGAATAGATTAGGGTAGTTACTGTACTCAACTTTTAACTTTTAACAATACTCTTTTTTGAGGGAGTGCTAAATCGATTCAATATACACTTTGGACAAGTTGAGCAGACTATTAAATGTGTGCACTTATCCACTTATCATTGTTGGTGTTTTGTTTAAAACGTATTGGAAATTTGAGATGAAGAATGTTCATACTGTATTAGTCAAAGCTTCAGGACGCTATCATAAAATAAGAAGTTGCCGGAGAACGAGTCACACAGTGATACAGACTATATAAAAATGTCAAATCAGTTGAAGGGAGTCCTACTGAGATTCAGTATCTGCTTTTGTCATGCTCTTATCATGATTATTTGGAAAAAATGTCACAATTTTTGGAAAAATGTCACGATTTTTGGAAAAATGTCACGATTTTTGAAAAAAAAATTACGATTTTTGGAAAAAATATCCATCAATACGATTTGTTTCATCAATGATGATAAAATTTATTAATTTACTTTCAGATTAATCAGCCAAGGCACTAAAAATGAATCAGCTAATTAATATCACAGATTAATCCAATATAGGCCTATCAGCCAATTGATAATACGAGTTGTTGTCAATTCAAGTGCTTCTATCAAAGTCAATATGTAGCTTATTATATGGTCAAGAGCTTATCACAGTAAACCTTTTCAACATTCAACCAAATCTTTCCACTAGATTTTTAAAAGAATGAGTAAAGAGAAGCAATTGGGAATATCAATGTGCGATTGAAAGATCAAATAAGTAGGAGGATTTGAAGTCAGGTATTAAGAAATAAGATTTAACAGTAAAGACAGTTTGTAAGCGTACCAAAACATTTCATGCAGTCTAATCATAAATTTAATAGAAAAAAAGAGTGTTACTTTATATCAGTAAAATAAATATACACGAATGAATTGAGATGACATAATGTTCCCAAAATATGAATATTGGCCTCCATGAACTTAAGTATAATTTCAATTTCAAAAGTTCACAGATAATGGAGCAGATATTAATTTTATCTGAAGATTTTGAAGGAAAGCATTATTATTTTTTGTCAAAGAACGTCAGATTCCAAACATTCATTCCAAATATTTGAATTTATTCATACATTTGATTCATTGATACACGAGTAGTTATCGAAGATGACGTCAAGAATTTTCTAAAATGTTCTAGTCCAAAATTGTTTCCCATCAAAATTTCAACAAATACTCTACAAATTTAAAGTGAATCCATCCTTATTTACAAATTGTCAATTTCCATAATCAAATTTTGGATAAGCTAGTAGAAGATGATTTCTCCCATTGGTAAGGGCATTCCCAGACGTTCAACTCAGAGTTCTGATTCCTATATGCTCGAAATTCCACGATAATGCTAATAAGAGGATGATTTAGAGAATTTCAGTTTCAGAGCAGAAAGGAAGCTGAAATAGCTAGGCTTATGTTTTCATAAAACGGTAAGCGACTTCTTAAGATGCGATTCAAGCTGCTCAGCTGAAAGAAAATTATAAGCCTTCGTCTAATTCAGTGGAAGACTATTTACTTTAACGAGCTCGAATGTCTTTCCTCCTTTTTTTAGTCACTCATATTTTCCAGCAGCGCTTCAAATGAAATGTCTTCGGGCCCGATTCACTTTTATTAAGAAAACTCTTGATTAAGTTATAAAATAGGCTTGGCCATATTGTTATGAATAAACAATATTCAACCTCTTACTTATTTAAATTAATTTCTATTCATGGCGGCATAAATCAGTACGTGAGGACAGAGGGACTCGATCGTAAAAACCAGAAGGTGGTCTTTATTTACATAATGCAAAGAAATATAAATACTATCAGCTGAATGCAGAGAGTATAAATATTTGAATAAGTAAACCAGAGGCAAATAAATAATCTTCTGGATGAATTGTCAGTCTTCATTCTCCACTCATAAAATGTTTCTTCAGAACGATAAACAGAAATAAATTATATCAGACCAGGCAAAATGTCATTCACATTCATAAAATGAAATTCTGAGGACTTGTTGCATACCACAGTAGCTATTAAAAAAATGATATCATTCGAATAAATTGCTATCTTCAGAATCTTCGAATGAATCAGATAAATCTTTTCCCACACTTATTGACTATTTTCCCAACAGTGACATTCTTGATTGGATGAACTTCAGATGCAATCATATCTCAACTCAAAAAAATTTAGATTCTATCAGAATATAATTATATGTTCAAGATTCAATCATGCAGTAAATTTTATAATCTCTTCTAATATTTCTGTTTAAAGGTAATTTAGAATCATTGAAATTTTTTTATATTAATACACTTCTATACCAATTCATTATTCGTAAGTAAATTTAGATTTCAATGATTGAATCATGTACATTGCAGTATCTACCCAAAATCATTCTCGCTACAGAAACGTTCGTGAGGATGGAATCACAATGAAACTCGAAAGAATGTTTTAAAAAGAGGGCCTCTCAATAGAACTGTGATTCCATTTGTTGGTGATTTTTATCATGAAATGTTTGTGAAAAAAGTATAAATGTGAGTGTTCCACAACATATGAAGCAATTTCAACCCCGTCATTTATGATGTGTAAACCTACATAACTAACATACGTGTTAACATATAAACTTTATGAGAGACGAAACAGAGGTCTACAGGTTAACACGTATGTTAGTTATGTAGGTTCACAAAGGTCTATAAGGTTAACACGTATGTTAGTTATGTAGGTTTACACATCATAAATGACGGGGTTAAAATTGCTTCATATGTTGTGGAACGAAATTTCTGAAACTGTCTGATTCAGAGGCCCTCTTTTTAAAACATTCTTTCGAGTTTCATGAAGTATTTTTTATGAAGACTATTTTTAATTCAAGATTTTCTTATTTGACTGAGGAAAACTCCTTTCAAAAAACTATTAACTTAAGGAAATGAGATTTGGGCCTACTGGAATGTTAAATGATTGTAAACTACTCCTCCGCGTTATGGGAGCTTCTTCCTCATTCCAGATCTCCATTACTGCTCCTACCCCTGCCACTCCACTCGTGGCTTCGTTCAGGCACCAAGCCACCAACCCTTTGACAGTTACTAATGGAGTGTGCCCCCTGTGGCGAAAGCTCAATCTATATGGGCCACAGACCCTTGGATTTCTGATGAAAACTGAAATTAACAGCTGAGTTAGAGGTTAACGGGTTTGCTCCTGAAGCGACCAGACGGTTCCAAACCCAAAACCCTTCAAGGGATGGAACCATCCTCATAATGTAAGCTTCCTATCTCATTATTCATGAAAAAATACCAACTGCTCCCGACCAAAGTTTCCTTAGTTTTTTCAAATACTCCTATCATTACTCAACAACAATGTAGAAGCTTTTGATTTACTACCATGAATAATAAATAATTCAGATCCAATGAAAATTCTTTCAACTTGTTGGAAATTATGATGATTATATTGTGAATCATTTCTCATCTTAATAGAAGTGATGACATATTTTGCTTCAGAGCAGAGGAGGTATAGGAAGATTGCTTACATATTTCCATATTACTCCTATATCATTCTATATTTAATAGGAATATACCTTCTTGCTGCGGATGATTTGAATAAACCGATCTTACCGATATCTGTGTTCCCAAGAGATTCGACTTTCCAGTTTCAACTTCAGAAGATTTTCACTTCAATATTACATTCCAATTGTTCGTCGGAAACAAAAGAATTAATATTGTTATCATTAAAGGTCAAGTCAGATTGAAGATTGAAGGTTTTCAAAATGTATTTTAGTATTTTAGAGTGCTTCACCAATGGGAATGGAATGTTTCAAAGGCGTTTTGAAGGCAATATTCCACTACAGCGTTCATGGAGGAGTATGAGTGTTCTTTGTATCATGAATGGATTCATCATAGATGTTCTACTATTCATGTAAAAATACATGAGGCAAGTTTGGAGATGAGGTTGGTTCTATCCAAAAGACAAAATTTTGCAAAGCACAAGAATTATTAACAAATAATGCATTGAAGCGAATCAAAAACGAATGGAAGGGTCATGTATTTCTAATAAGTCTCCTCAAAATTATTACACAATACCTCTCTCGCTTATTCAACTACAGTTTTTATTTTATTGTACTCGACTTGGCAAAGTAGGCCTGAAAAATCTGAACGAATCGAGAGATCATTTTGAATATTCATTCGTCAGAGCTGTTGGACCGCGGTTTCGTGGCTTCGACACTCACATTATTTCCAACAGTACTAACAAGTCAATGCTGAGAAGTGGATAATGAATAAGTAAGACAATATCTCAAATTATACATTTTGTGTTGGTCAATTTAAAGTTCTTTGATTATGAATTTCTACAATTGAACAAATAGCAGATACTGTTCTGGAAAGAGGTGCGACAAAGCGAGACCAGTGACTCTCTCAAGTAACTTTTGCAACATTGTTCTAAGCGTGATGATTGGATGGTTGGTGCTGGACATTAACACACCGATATATCAGAATGAGAAGAGTCGACGATGGCTTTGAAGAGAAAGAGAGTGTCAACCGCAGAGGAACATTGCGTTTTCCATTGAAGTTGGACGTCGTCAGAGTGCCTTCAACGCTTGTCGCCGGCTTATTTTGATGTCTTCTTGTATTAAGAGTCGAGTAAAAGTTTCATCAGGTTATTTACAGCTGACGATTAGTCGCGGTTTCACAACGACGCTGATTTACGCCGTCCGCCCCCCGTCCACCCCGTGTGTCATGCATTCATTGTTCTTTCGAGATGGCCGCTGGCCGCTAGTGAAGTTAGTCCTCTGTTTCTCGTTTCATGATGACAAAGTTGTCCAACCAACAACAAACTGGAGCATTCAAACTGAAGCGTTTATTTTCTACTAAACTTAATTGTCAACAATTAATTTGAAGATTTTATATTGGTGTCTCGACTACTTAAAAGAGTTGTTATTAAAGAGTTGTTATTGTATCTTCATTATTATTTTTTGGTAAAATGTTCTAAATACACAACATTTAGAATTTTCAAAGTGATACTTAATCGATGATTTTAAAAACGTTGAAGCTTCTGTAAAAAAACTTCTATATTTGCTTATCAATGAATATATGGTGTGAATCAATGTGCTTAATGCGAGTTCATCGTTGATTTATTGCCCGTAGTACGATTCTGAATGATATTGGAGACCACTCCACCAAAACATGTAGGGGAAAAATTGAAGCATCCTCAACCCTGCATACCGGGGTATTCTGAGAATTTGATGATTTCTCTATTAACTTATAGTTATAAATGTTTACTCAGTTACAAATTGGAATGGGAGAGCTGATAAATTAAAATTTATTCGATGAATGAATTTGTATGAAATTTGATCTCGTAATAAATTAACATTCTCAATCAGCGATCAGTTTGCAGTCATTCTAATTCAATAGAACTAAGTGGCTGGTGATTAGTATAGAATTAATTTAGAAGTGAGTTTGTAAAGCGAGTAAGATTTGCAATGCAGATATAGCAACCACGTTTTGTGTAAAGTCACAGTTGTTGTATCTAAAATAAATTATACTTGACAAATAGGTGGAAGCAAAGACAATTCAACTACTTAGTGAACAACAAACCAATTATAGTTAATATTGTCTTAAGTGGAAGTTTCCCCCATGAAAATACACTTTAAATGAAAATACACCATGGAAATACTAGCCCACCATACTAGCCCATGCTCCATGGTCCAACTAAGTATACCAAGCAATAACAAATAGGTATCTCAGAGAACGCCCTATGCGATACATTGCGAATTCATCCCAACCCTTCTCAAACACTGGTTGACACTTGGTAGGCTAGCTACTCGACGAAAAACCTCACTCTCCTCATTTATATCATACAAACTGCTACTTATCTTCTTGTCAATTCCTATTTGTAAAAGTATAATTGACACCTAAACAGCATCAACAATGGAAAAAACACTATAGCGTGCTTCCTAGTGAGGCAGTCAGATCCCTCAGTATCAGTAACTGAACCACCCCGTCGCTACACACTTTGAAAGTAGATTCGTGCATCTGCTCGCTTTGTGCCGACTTTCATCATCCCTCGATGTGCTTTCATAATTCCCAGCATTGATACATCATTAAAAAGCACTTTCCTTCTCAGCTCTCTGCAGGAGACTTGTTGAGCCCTTTACGTTGGCTAGATAATGTGAATGCATTGATGTTGAGTGATAGAACAAAGCATGTCAAGTCGAAAATGCTGTTTTTATAACATTAAGCTATCTATACCAGTCAGATAACTGATTTTATCTGAAGATTCTAATTTCAGTATGAGATATTACCCCCAGTAACCTGAATAAGCTCTTGTCCGTTCATTATTCTCGAGTAGATGTGTTTTGAATTCTTCGAAATTCAGAACTCGAAGACTAAATGATTCTACATGAGCTACTTCACGTGCAAGGAGAGAAGAATTATGAACCTACAGCTTCGAATAAAATTTAAAAAATACTAGAAATACTCATGAAATTACGCGCCTATAAGTCTGCTAGGAATAAATCTCATCATCTCTGCAAGGATCTCTTATTAGAACTGATGTCCTTCGAAGTATTAAATAATAAAATAAATAAATTTATCATTATTAATTATTATTATTTATTATAAGTATTAGAGCATTATTCGAAAATTAGTCTGTAGTTTGCTGGTGTTAAAATATCTTCATAAAATTTTGACCAAAAAGAAAAATCCGGATGTTTTTTAGTAAACATTCGTGAGCATATATTCTTTTGAGCAAATAACATCATTCCTCAAACATTGACATCCTGTCACTTGTTGATCTTATGAAATAGTTTGTAAACCAACACTAAAATCCTTCCTGACAGATTTTTACTCTTTCATCTTTAGAACAGAACATGGTATTTCAGAATGATAAAACACTTTTATTAGATAATCTTACTAATTTCCCTCTTCGATGGAAAGTGTGACAATTAGTGATAATTTTTTCTTGCTTTCTTTTTGTTAGTCGGGGAAAATGTACTTTCAAACCTGTAGCTGGATTTTTACTGATGTTTCTAACCAGTTGATACTAGTCTGATTGGTTGTTCATAATAATATTGATATTAATATTATAGATATGAATCTTTAATTATGACAGCATAGGAAAGTCCCACGAATATGCTGCCGCGATGATGCGGTAATCATTGGATTATTGAACAGCTGATAAAACATTATTCTTTTATCATGAAAAGAGACAAAACACTGGAAAAACCAGTAGCCACTGGAGATCCACTCAAATGTCTCTTATGTTGGGTTGCACCAACCGGGATCAACTTATTCTAATCAGCTAATCTCATTTGTGATTTGATTAGCATTGTAGGCCTAATGATTAAAATTGAACTTGTTTGATGCAATCCATTATTAATAATCCCTCAATTCACAACCTAATAATTGACTAGTGAATACTGTATAATACTAGTCACAATAATCGACTTTTAATGCAATAGTAGAGATCTCGATATTGTTCCCAATATTAATAATTATTATTGATTGTTCAAAATAATTTCGATATCACTGTTGTTGATATTAATCTTACTGAATAAATATGATACTTTTTAGATGATAATGAATATTTTTAGATTGTTGAACATCAAATGAAACATGGATTTTGATGTTCCTAGGAAAGATTTGGAAATTCATCCGCTAAAAAACCTTCCATACACCTGAATGTAAATTCACCACTAAATCTACTCAGGAGAATTCACAATTGAACCAATATCAGAGATTTTGCACTGACTAGTTGATGATTAGTTATTGAAAAAAGTAATAATATCCTTATGAATGTTATTGATTGATGTATTGCGGTTCAATGTTCTTTTATACTTTTTGAAGGTGAACAGTACTAAACTCTAAACTTCAACCGAATAGAATCATACTGTGAACTTGCCTATCAATAACAGTTTGTTGTAGCATAATCTGTTGCATTTCTGTTTTCTATGTAAAATCAACCCACAAACACATCAATCTCATTGATATTATTTCTTAAAGCGTCTTTTTCGAAAAACCCATGGAAAATTATTCTTGACTCCCTACGTCCAAGATCTAAGATACAATTAAGACTTCTCTTATCGATTGCAACTCGGTCAGATCGTTAGCTGGAGCAGACCGATATTCAACCCAGGAAACGAAGGTCCAAAAGGGCCGTTTTCACCCAGAAGATCACAATTAGATAAAAGCTGAATTTCACACCATCGATAGAACACTACCAGAGGGTCATTTTCCCAAAAGTCCCAAAAATCCGGAAGGCTAGGAAGTTCTCCCAATCAAAGTTCTTCAAAATGAAGGTCATCACAAATCGAATATCTCAGTAACCAATCATCGGACAGAATCGGTTTCTACATCATTTTGTCCAGTATATTATGGCTAATACATTATTGGTCCTATTCATTTTCACAATAAACTCATTAGTTTTCTTGAAAAAAATATAAATATAAAAAATTTGGGTTTTGCTTTGATTTTTAAATTTTTCCATTTTACTTTTGTGAGTCATCTTACGGAAAAATTGTTCCAATAAAAAGTTGTGGCCCATTTTATTCCGAATCCAGTGATGTATATGGTTATACATTTTGATCAAAGCGCGTTTTGGGAGGGGCATGCTGACGCTGTTACGCTGCGGCCCAGCCCCCTCGCCATAGTCGATCGCTGCATCCCACATTTCAACTTCTTTACGAGTATGCTAAGCGTGCTGAAAACGTTCAGTTTTATCGATTGTATCCTATGTTTTAACATGTGCTGAATCCGAAATTTCATCTCTGAACCTCCTAAGTATAGTATTTTTCTAGATACAACCATAATGGCGGAAAATAAATAACTTATTTATCTATATTTATAGTGCAGTTTTTACGAAACTTACTTTTTGTATAATCTAATTTATCGAGAATTATCGAGATATTTTTTAATCTATTTATCGAGATTATTCAATCGAGAATCAGCATCAGAAACTATGAATATATGATTATAATATAGTACTGTATTATTATACAGGGTGGCGCATATGGATTGGATTGTTTTAAAATACTTGTCAAACTGTTAATTTCAAAGGTATTGGATTGAAATAAAGTGCAAAACATGTAGTTACAAGGGGAGTTTATTAACAAAAAATTATTAATTTTCCTTTTTAAAAATTACATCCATCAAATGAGCATGAAATATTCTTCCTTCTCTCATACTATTATAGGTATAGTACACTATTTTGTGTGTTGACCAATTAAATAGCCGGTTTTCATCTCTCTTCAATTATAATTCTCATGCTTGTATAAATAATTATTTATATAAGCATGAGAAAAAATATAGTTGAAGGAATTGATACAGTACATGATCATTAAAATCGGAATATGCAGATACTTTTTCATTACATTAACATCTGCACGATCAAATACTTTACATATTACTTATTACAGCTTCGTGTTCCATATTTCAAGGAATTCATCCTGTTAGAGATGAATCCAAACTTTCTTCCTTATCATAGATAGGCGAGTGTGAGCATGAAAGACCCTTGCAATGCTCACACATAGCTATGCAAATCATATTTGCTTTCTTACATCCACAATATTCTCCTCAATCCTGCTTACAAGCACAAGAAAGTTGATGAAGGATGTTGTCTGGAGCAAATGATTTCACTGGTTTTTAATGAACTCTTCCTTGTTAAAGTGGTGAATCTATAATATCGGGCTTCATTCAAAGAAGAAATTTTTTGAATATTATAGAATTGCTGAACGAATCTCTCACTAGCATCCATCAATTCCTCTTTAGAGCAACTGTCTTTAAGCTACTTTCTGAAATTCTGAACTTCAGAAGACTAAAACTTTAACTTTCCTATGCCAAAAAAAGAAGTAGTTGTATTGCATCCAGTCATGCTGTGAATGAAGAGAAGTGCTTTCATTGAACTGTCAAATTGATCAATCTATTTATCAATCCTGTCCATTTGCACAACTCTGGCGAGCTTGTTTTATTAACCTCTGGTTTTGTTTGTGACGAATTGGTTACTTGTGATCAGGCTTATCGAATAGGTCTCAGTACTATGGAAGGAATCAAAGGGGAACTTTTGGAGAGCTCACATTGCCCATGAAGGATATGGTAAAGACATAAAATCAATCAAAGAAAGTCGATCAAAAGAAGTTTTTGTCTACTCTCAACAGCTATTTAATCGCAAATTGTGTGTTTGTGATAGTCTTACGAAATTGAAAACATATTTGGAATATTATGAGCTTTCATCTCTCCCACAATCCATATTCAATGTTGTTTCTCTTAGAAAGGGCACAAAATCTTCAGCAATGAACATGTTTGAAGACAGCATAGTAATTGAAATGAGTTTCAATAACCCCTATTATGTTGTGGATGGAGGGTTTCTTCTACATAAAATGATTTAGCCGAAAAACTGCACATAGAATAGAATAGAAAAGAAAATGTCACCAGGAGAATGGCACATATGGAGAAATCTTGAGAAAGTATTGTGTATCTGTAAATGAACTGTACGGAAGAAATGTAGTAATTGTTTTCGATGGATATCCAGAGATGCCAACTAAAAAAAAATGAGGAATTGATGAATGGTGGTGAGACTTTCGTTCTGCAACTATATAATTTTCAAAAATATTCTGCTTTGAATGATGCTCGATATTATAGATTCACCACTTTAACAAAGAAGAGTTCGTTATGATTCAATAAAAACTGGTTCATATAAATGGTTCATCAAAAACGTACTGTATCAATTCCTTTAACTATATTTTTTCTCATGCTTATACAAATAAATAATTGAAGAGAGATGAAAACCGGCTATTTGATTGGTCAACACACAAAATAGTGTACTATACCTATAATAGTATGAGAGAAGGAAGAATATTTCATGCTCATGTTCATGGATATTGTCAATGGCGCAATTGACCTTGCGAAATCGCGTATTTGCTGTAGAAAAATATTTCCAATAGAATGAATAATCTGCAATCGTTCAACGGAGCTTCAGCAGAAAGTTTCAAGTCGAGCTTATTGACTTGAGATTCTTCTTTACTTGAAATTCAAGTTTACTATCGTAAATATCGTTACATTGAAGATTTGAATACTGCAATACATGAACGAATTGCTGCTGTATCAAAAGTTTTAAGGACCAATTTGAGGCTTTTAATGAGCATTAACGCATTAAGGGCGCCATCTTTCCTATGTAATTTTTGAAATATACTCAAGTGTTTTGGAGTTTTTCATACAAATTCTCAAATTGGGTTATTTACTTAGTATTTTGGTGTTAGGAAGATAAATGTATGATTCAAATGATTTCTCTTATAACATTTTGAAAAACATCCGTTCTTTATGCGCCACCCTGTATAATAATACAGTACTATATTATAATCATATATTCATAGTTTCTGATGCTGATTCTCGATTATTAAAGACATCGAAAGATAAATTAGATTATACAAAAAGTAAGTTTTGTAAAAACTGCACTATAAATATAGATAAATAAGTTATTTATTTTCCGCCATTATGGTTGTATCTAGAAAAATACTATACTTAGGAGGTTCAGAGATGAAATTTCAGATCCAGCCAGCTATGTTAAAAACACTTAGGATACAATCGATGAAAACTTAAACGTTTTCAGCGCTATACATACTGTAAAGAAGCTGAGTCGTGGGATGCAGCGACTGACTATGGCGAGGGGCTGGGCCGCGGCGTAAACAGTACTCAGCCATGTCTCCCTCCCAAAATGGCCCAGTTGATTCAAAACATAACCATATATATCACTGGATTCTGAACCAAATGGGCTACAACTTGTCAACAATTTTTCCGTAAGATGACTCACAAAAAGTAAAATGGGAAAAATAGAAAATCAAAGCAAAAACCCAAATTTTTTATATTTATATTTTTTCAAGAAATCTATTGAGTTTCAAGGTGAAAATCATTAGGACCAATAATGCAGCCCATAATATAATGGTCAAAATGATGTAGGAACCGATTCTGTCCGATGATTGGTTACTGTTTCTAGAAAAAACGTGAAGTTTTTCTGCGACGCGCGATCTGATACAATTAAGACTTCTTTTATCGATTGCAACTCGGTCAGATCGTTAGCGGAGCCATGCAAGAGTGGGCATCATTGCCAATAGCAGGCAGCAAGGTGTTCAATATGAAAATATTCATTGGCGTACTGTATTATGATCCCACTGGGTGGGTGTAGGTAGTGGATGGCCACCAGGCTGGCAAGAGTAGTTTCACCTTAATGATGTCCTGGAAATTCAAGACACGTAGCATTGTTGTATGGATGGGTGGGTGATAAATACACAGGACGTATATACGCCTGCACACAGCCTGATACTTGTCTGTACACTACTCTGTACAACACAAATCTATAGACAACAGACAAATCCATAGAGTTGTCTCTCTCTGGATATGGATTGGGTTTGTAGATAGGCAACGAAAGCATTCACTGGAACGTACACAAGTCGGCTGAAATGATATAAAATGATGTTTTCTTTCCGATATTGGTATGTCTCTTGTGTCGGTACAATGAGAAGGAGAGGAGACTCGGATTCGAACCCTCGGTGACTTTAAAAGATTGGAAGAACGATGGCGCTCTTCTCAGGGACACAATTATTAACAATTTAGTGAACAATACCGGCTATAATGTAGATTGTAGAAGGCCGAATTCATTCAAATCCCCTTAGTGAAAAAAGAACACCTTCAAACGTTCCGAATTATCATCGCGTCCCGCTTTATTATAGACATTTGGAGTGCTGGCATCATGATCTAAAACAAAGTCATTTGCCGGACGAGCAGGGCGCACCTATGTGTTTCGTTGACAATGCCTGTCTCGCTCGCAGCGTCCCGACTATTAACTTTTCCACGTTTGCCCAGCTCCAGCTCAGCTCGTGCGTGTCTCATGGCGCACGCGTGCTCAACCCTCCTCTGTCATTACACGTCTTTTCACCTTGTAATAAACACTTTACACCTTTCCCACCCACCTCTCGTTGCTGGATAACTATTATTCATACATACGTCTGAGTATTACCTCTATCTTTTCACTATCAAGTGTATTTTTCGATGGTCTTTTCGAAGACCATCTCTTAGCTCCTCAGATTTGTATCTGAGATTTCCCCTCCACATAGATCTCTTAAAATTTGATAACACGAAAATATTTGTTCAAAAAAAATGAAAAACTTTCTGGAAATGAATGGTTCAATCACCTATTCTGATCTTCTAATTTAATTGAGTTCTAGCTTCTATGAATTTTATTCTAACCTTTCTAAACCTTTTCATCCTATTGTGTTGTTTTGTATTCCTTTTTATCTCTTAATCTGTGAAAGGTAATCTATAAATAGAATCTTTAATCGTGTTGACTTTATTGGAGGAGTTTAATAATGTGTTCAATAAAAACAATTGAAATAGGTTTCCAACATAAGTTTCCTTCATGAGATTTTTGATGGCCGATCTAAGATTGTTAAAAATGCAACGTGCTGCCGCAAGATAGTTTCTTAAAATAATAAATTTCAATAAAGCTGGACCTACACTGAAGGAGCAAACTGTTTCAAGCAAGCGTCACGAATCAACATGATAACATTTTGATAACGTTGGACAGCGTATATTTCAACGGGCCAACTCACACGGCAGGAGTGCTTCTGTGGAGGCGCCTCAAGACGTCGCAAGTGAAATAAAAAGTGTCAGACGCCTATTGGAAATTACGTCAGTTTCTGAGTCAGCACATAACCAAACAGAACTTTCAAAACATTTATTTTCTTCCCTCTGGAGTCAAAACGTCTCTGTCACAAGCTATCACATACTGAGGAGCAAGTTGTCATAATATTAAATCCAAAAATTGACTCACGTCACTTGTTTGATCATTTAGCTCCTTCAGTGTGTGTGAAATAATGAAATAAATAAGATTATGATAGGAGATGAAACAGGCATGTTAAAAAGGCAACCATATGTAATTGAAATACATCATTATTGATTAAAGGTGAGAAGAAAGTTCAGACTCAATAGATAGGCTGTACCTTTATTCTAATCATTATTAAAATGCGCCTATTTTACCAAGGTTTTATTCAAAATCGGGAAGTACTTTTTATCAAGATTAACAGAAACCTTCGAAGGAAGAGGAAAGCTTACATGCAACCGAGCACACTGGAGCTCAGAGAACACTATTACGCTGTATTGCACATACTTGTACGGGAAGACTTCCAGCCAAGTTCGGCGATAATATGAATAGGCATACATTATGAGTGTGCTGCATAGCGAATGAGTTGTGCAAGACGAGCACGGCAATAATCGTCCTCTCTTGTCTCCTGCATGTTTTGCACACATGCGCGTACGTGCGTTGACGACACATGTATGTGTGTGCGTTCGGGATGAGCGCGTGGGTGGGTGCGGTTGACCTGAACGGGGTCGTACTCTTTCAAAGGATGCAATTAATTTCTCCTGAGCGACCTGCTCTTGAAAACAAAAACAAGAGAAAGAGAGGAGACACAACATTGCGAGCGAGAAACAGATATCGAGGAGGCGAGAGCACAGTCGAGAAAACAGAGCTGACGATATTGCACTGAAATCTCCATCCTTGTTTATCTGTGATGGCACCAATAAAAAGGTGAAACAGAGGAAATGGACGTGTTACACTATGTAGGGGCTGACTCAGACGCAGACAGCTTCTTTTTCCTACCTGATACCGGCAATACTAGCTTCATTTTCACGGTCATTCCAAATGTCTTAGTTTGCACTAAAGATTTCCACATTACAAACAGTGAAGACATGACCTGAAAAGAAAAGATTATATGTTCTTGGGATTTGTAATGCCTAAAGGAATTTCTAGATTTTCAAATCAGTAATCTAAAAATTCCATTACAGCTATCCACAGCTTTGGTCAGCATAATGTTCAGCATAATGGAGTGCTGCTATACGTAGCAAAAGAAGATTCCCTGCGAAATAAAACAATGTGAAAGTTTGAGTTATGGAATAATTTTTATCTATAAAGAGGATTATAGTCTTTTAGTTATAATGTCATGCGGATACTGCTCATTGAGAAGAATTCCTGAAAATCATTCAACTGCTGTTTTTATATTCAAAAGTAGCTGGTCTGTGGTGTCTTTTCTATTTTAAAATACAAACGTTTTGAATTATCCACATTGGAATTTTTGATATTATAACAAATTGTCATCGCAATGACATTTTATTGATATACTGATCATGGAAAATGGAAATAATTAGAAAGACAACCTTGATAACTCGCCCTCTTCCACAGCATTACAAATGAATAATTCAATTGAATCAGCATTTTATTGAAAGATTTCATTGGTTGGAGAAGTTTTTGTTTGAGAGTACTGTATGTTCTTCGAAAAGTGCTGTAAACCATTTAAACCGTGATAAATCCCACGTATTTAGAGCTGTGACATGTTCATAAAACACAAGATGAATTGTCCGTCCAATTCAACTCCAAATAAAACATTCAGTCGTTTTATCTACCGTAGCTCTTGAGAGACAAGCTTAATTCATTACACTAGAAAGATGCAATCTACACACACTCAATCATTCTCAATAGGAGTGAAGCAGTATTTCCACTGAAATGAATTATAATAATTTTCTTCTCACCTGGAACATTCACAACTTATGTTTTATAGTGAGTTCATTCAGCAGAACGTTGTCAACATAGGATCAAAACTATTTGTGCACTGCAGAATTGATGGTGATTCTTATAATGCTTCTCCAGTAACCACATGCAAATTCAGTAAAAACAGATTCAACAAATTATAGTGGACGAAGTTCATCTTGATCTATGCGCCAACCCAAGTGCATGGTGTCACCTACATAATCCGAGCAAACTGGTAATTTGCATATGGTTGAATCGTACTAGTCTCGTTGCAAGAAACTTATGTATGCTGGAATATTTAACCTGAATTAATTATCAATTCACCTTGCAATTTATTCACATGCAGTACACGGTTCTACATCGTTAACTCGGAGACATTTCAATAACGATAAACCTGTTCTTGTCCTTGTTAATCATTGTATCTCAAGAACATGGAATTATAATAATTGAATGAAAACCGAAGTCTTTCCATATAACGAGTTCACTCCGTGCAGCGCAAAGTACTGCTCACTTGAATTTTCTAAATTCTTAGTTTTAAAGAAGGTTATTTTGATTATTAGCAGCTGACAGCAGCTCAGTCATAGCAACGAAATCCTTATGATTACTGTACTATTTTCAGCTTCTAAGCCTGCAAAACTTCGTTTTTTATCTTTCTTTTGGAGCAAACCGCATCAAAATCGGTCCACTCAAACTTTCCAAAGTCGGGCACGAAACTGTTTTAGGAAAAAAATTTACTCTAAAACTCTAAATAAAACTCTATCTGTGAGGAATTTAACAAACTAAACTCAATACATTTCATAACTTAGTACATTCTATGCCAACAAATCGAGTCACAAAAAACTATTTTATGTTTTCATCAATTTACTCCCATTTAAAATGTTTATTTTCGAAAAACAAATAGAACCTGCAAAAATTCGATTTTTTATCTTTCTTTTGGCAAACCGTATCAAAATCGGTCCACTCAATATCTTCTCCACGAACTTTCCAAAGTCGGACACGAAACTCTTTTCACATATAAGATAATCAGATGAAGTCATTCAATATTTAAATGGAAATCAGCCTAGTATAGTTCCAAAAATGTTTTTCTAAGTAAGAGGATGAGTACTCAATTTAACCTAAGCAAATCGAGGAACTAAAGCTATTGAGTCATCATATTTTGAAAGCAATCGAGAAGATGTTAGGAGGGGCCATAAAACGTGAAGAAAACTTCAAGGGATGAATAATAATGTATTGACATTCCAATTCAGATTATTTGTCAATTTTTGAAACGTTTTTCGTATAAGAGAAATGTTCATTATTGTTATTCTTATCAACACGCTTTCTATTTTCAAAATTGAGATAAAAATTGATAATCAATTTATTGAAAATGTTTTATTATTTGTGGAACTTATAACTGTCGTTTGCTGATGCTTGAATAGCAGGGCAATAAACAGGGAAGATGAGTTGTGTTTTATTAAGGTGTGAAGGTACAGGATGCAGCCAATAAGGGTGGCAGTCGCTTTTTACAACATTTTTATAACAGTCGATCGTGGTGAAGTGCCAGTAAATCATTGGTTTCAAATTTAAGTGGCAGCACAAATTATGTCCAGCGCAACCATAAACACTGAGATTGAAGAGTGAGCCATTCTTCTTCCTTGTGTGCATGCGAGCATTTTATGCCTATTGGGCTCGGGCCGCAGCATCAGTCGCGTCATCAGTCAGTCCACTTTCATGGCGATCACACGTAAACACATTCTGCTTTATTACTTCCAAGAAATGCTGACCACTGTTCCATCAGGACTGCGAAGGCCATAGGCTGTCAAATATTGAGATGAGAACACACATCACGCCAAGCTTTGCTCCAGCCTACAGATACAGGTAACCACTTGGTACGGTAGCTGGTTTGTTATCGCTGCTATTAGTCAAAACTCCGCACAAAACCTTTTTTAATACATTCTTGATAACTCCTTTAATTCTGGAGGATATTATCGAAGACAAATCAGTGGGAAGATTTCTCCATTTCTCACTCCCAATTTCGATTACAACTGAAAAATAAATGCAATAAAGCTTACACGGGCCCACAAAGCACAAGCTAAGTCACATGAAATAAATTACCAACTTATTCCCATGTGACCAATTCTTACCCTTTCTCCACCAATTCTTATCAGATAATATCCGATTCACTGTGAAGAGACTTGAACAATAAGATGGACGATGAAGTTTGAAATCCAGTATTTTATTAACCAAATCTAAAATAATCTCTTGTGTGGGATTATTACATGCTCAGTCTAAAATAATTATTGATACATTTTTAAACTATTATGATATTCTAGGGTTATTATATTAGAGGTTATCATATTATATTTATAAGGTTCTGCAGAATACTTTCCTCAATATTATCGAGAAATATAAGAATAAGTTTATGAACAATTCCAAAGAAAGGAAAGTTTCAACAATTAAGCACCTGTGGCACGGAAAAAATATATGATTCTGAAATGGATGAATAGATAAGAGAGACTGCAGAGTGTAGGTGAGTGCCGAAAAAGCCGAAGAATTTATGTCATCCACTTAATTCAGATGCTGTCTTCAGACCATGTGATTCCAAATAGATTGTTGTTGGAAGGTGATGTGTCAATTGTTGAGGACTCAAATTTGGCTTTAGAAAGTGGTTGAGTTCGGTGCAGAATAGTTTTGCTCAGATGGAACTCGCTTAGCAGTTTTTATGAACTCTTTACAACTACATAACAAGGAAATTGGACGAATTCCCTTTGAGGTGGGCATAACAAAGTGTCTATTATACACTTTGAACTCACAGTGTGTGTGCGCGCGCGTTCTCGTCATATCTTATTCATGGCCATATCTTTGGTGACAAGCAGTAAGTTCTATAGCTGTTAAGGCATTAAAGAACTATACAGGGTCCGGTGGAGATAGTCTTGTTTATTTTAACTGTTATATTGCTCTTCCCCTTCTGTGTAAGAGAATCGTAAAGCCAGAAGGATGCTTAGAATTCGGAGCTTTCAAGTGGCGGTTTTCATGGCTTGCTGCATACCACGATTCCAGTTCACCCATAGCAGTCTTGGAACGAGTGACTGAAGCCCCAGCAGGACGTAATACTTTATATTCAGCCAGCTAAATAAAACTAATTCCACCGCCTTGGCGTGGAAGTCAATAAAAGGAAGCGTTTCAGTCGAGAGCTGGACTCGATCGCTGTGCTCTCTGGTGGTCACATCACAAACTCAACCACCAGCCGTTTTACGGCTACTCAACTACACTGTTGTGATAATCTGACCTGTAATAGCGGCTATAATCATTAGAAGGGCAACCGCTATCAGGAAACATGCACAGGATATTTCATATTCTGATGGAGATGAACAAATCGATTCCACCGCCACTTGAAATAAGAAGCAAGAGTGATTCAAGTGAAGCCTTGATCATTGTGAATTCTTCTTGTCACAGGTATGCTAAACACTGGATGCTAGTGCATCTAATGAATTTTCTTGTAACAAATTAGTGAATTGATTGTTTAAATTGGGACAAAACTGGTGAATACGTATTTGATTAAATTTGGTAAAAATAAAATTTGGTTAAAATTTTTAATCGATCACAGTTGAGACTCAGTGCTCGTCAGTCACGTAAGACAACTATTATTGTATGTTTAATTCAAGAAAAAATGTTCTTCACGATAATATTAATAAATTCGAGAAAAATTACTTTGAATGAAATGGGAAACTCTGTTTGATTCATACCTCATAAATTATTGTTCCAATGCACATTCAAAAATTCAAAACTAGTAACATCTATTGTCAACACAACACAAATAATCCTATACTGATCACAAAAATATTATCATAAAATCGTTCAAAAAATTAACAACCTCTCTTATAAAAATCACCAATATTTTTATAAAACGAATCGGAAAAATTATCATCCTGAACAACTTTACCATACTACTTGTATCTAAACCTATTGAGGGTGACTGAGATTTTGTCTAAAATGCTCATTAATTGAATTAAAAGCTCTGAGTTCACGGGACAAGGAAAAGAGAGAGAAATTGAAAAGAGTCATTCTCAACTGTCCGGAGCACTTTATTACCTTACAATAGATGCTAAGTTGAGATGTTAGCGCTGGTGGGCCAATGCCTTCAACGTAATGGCCAGACAATTTGTAAAGATGTCACCGGATTTAATGGCGCGAGATGTTTGGCTGGTTGATGGTCGGAGGAGTCAGGGGGGATGATATCAAGATCGGATGGTAGGAATCTACTCCCTCTTGCCCTGGTAGCGTCTGGTCACAAAAGTTAGTTAGCCTTTTCCCTTTTGTCAATTTCTGGTTAAGAGCTACAGATGACACAGGTGAAAAAGGTGCAGAGATGACAAAGCTATATTTATAAGAAATTTGGATTGATATAAGAATGTTTATTAAAAATGTTTTTAATTGAATATAAATAAAGAATGAGATAATTAATACAATGAAAAAATCAATTCAAATTTGAAAAATTGCAATGAGAAGATTTATTTGTCAAAAAAATATTCCCACCTGTCATTTTCTCATTTTCATGTCATTATAAACCTTTCCAATAATCAAGATCCTCGCCAAAAGAATGTCCAACAGAGCAGAGTGAATGATACAGATGAGTAGTATTAGTGACATGGAAGGACAGTTTTGTATGTTCACCGTCGTCGAGATGAGATAGCAAGTACCAGCAATGGAAGCATAGGGGATTCTTGAAGACGATGCGCGGGAATGGGAGGAGGGGCACACTGTTCCTTGACTTGATGCGGATAACCTCGCGACGGGAGAAGAGCTCTCGCTCGTCATCCAGATAACCTTAGCAGTTCCCAGAGGCCGGATTAAGACCGACATCCAGCCCTGTCTCTGTTGGTTAATTTGTCAGCTCGACCAAAACACCTTGTCGACCTGACCGCAAACCGATGGCGCGCGAGGATTGGCCACGATAAAGCCCGCACATGCGTACGCATACTGTGTAACTCGCACAGACGAACTGTTGTGCCGTTTTGAATATGTTTACTACTCCTGGGCGTGCGGGAATGGATGCGCTATCCACCTTTTCTCACAAAATTCAAACACCGTTACCAGAACTTATCGATCTACTGACCTGTCACCAGATGCCATCCACCTACACCATAAGTAGATTAGTATGTTCATCGAATTCGGCTTCCGACATTTCCAGAGAAGCAATCGATACCGATTGATTGTCGATAAAGGAAAACGTTTGTAACTTGAGACGGCTGGCAACTGATTGGGTTTACAGAACGAATCAATATGAAAGAAATTTTCAGTTTTTACCTTCAAAGAAACCCTGCCCACCAAGAGGGTAGATCAGTAACGCTGTTGTTCAGATTTGAACAAAAATTGCTTCAAGTCTACTCACATATGAGCCTACGTGAGAGGTAAAACGACATTATCAAAACACATTATAGCTATAAAAGTTCAACAGTAATTTAAAATTGTTGACCTGCAATTGGGCGAGGTGGAACCTACCACCGTAAAGGATCTCCCCCACCGATATAGCCATACGATAAAAAAGTAATTTAACAAATCATGTTATGATAATTGTGTCAATGTAAAATTCAATTGAAGACAGGAGACCTTACTTCACTGCATTATTTATCATATTTCAGGAGAGAAAAAAATTGTGTAGTTTATTCAACAGGGCTGAGCCTGCTGATTCTCTCACAAATCATGTTATGATGATTGTGTCTGTTTTAATGTAAAACAATTGAGTGAGAATTATTTCAGCACAGTTGAATAGCTTGATCAATTTGTGATGAGAGAATGCAACCGCATCAGGTAATTTGACATCTATGGAATTTTTATATCACCACCTGAACACGGCTTGAATTTAGATTCAAGGGACGTTTATTCTATAACATACAGAGGATACAAACTATTTGGCCAGTTTCAGCTCCTTTCCAGCTTCCTGAACATGTGGAATAAAAGAAAGAATAACTCAATGAATGACTCTATGGTGGAAATTCATTAACACTCATGATGAATAAATGGAGAGAGACAAAGACTGTTCTATCTGTTTTATAAATCTATTCTTCTCCAATGGTAAAGGATACCAGTCGCGATGTGTGGCAACGGCGGTTTTATAGCTATAAAAAGTTCAACAGTAATGTAAGAGGTAAGATGAGATCTGCTAGAGATCTTGAAGTATAATGCCCGCAGCCTGTCAGCCACCGACGACACTTTGTTGCTCTTCACCGCCGGGGAAAAGTCACACGGAAAAAATTTGGTGCATCGATAGGTAGGCTACGTGATAGAACAGGAGGCTGTAAATGTGGGCCGTGGTGAAAAGAAAGTATTGCTCAAAGACATTGGCTGAAGCTTCTCCTCATGTATCAAGCTATATGTATTGTCAAGTAAAAACTTTACATATGCTTTTAAATAAATTGTCTTGGACTGTATATTAGATTCAAATAGATTATTTAATAAAATAATAGATTTCATTATCATCATCTCCACTTCAGGAATTAATAAACCTGTTCCGGGTATCCATGACCTTCTCGGCCTTCCTAAATCTCGTTTCTCAGGTTATTTGACGACTGTGCAGAAAACAGTCCGTTTCATGACCGTCTCGCCAGATGAAGAAAACAGCAAGAGAGGGCTCAAGTCGTAAATTGAAATATGATTATGATTGCGTATCTACTAAACTAAAAAGCATTCAGTTTCCATTCAGGATCAAACAGTTTTCAGCTTTGAACAGTTCAAATTCATCTGCATTTCTTTTGAGTTAATTTAATCAATCAATGTTGACAAAATTCAAAGCATTTGAGCTCAACTTCACATCTAAATACAATCAATAACAATTTCTGAATTTTTCAGTTTTGATTTCAAAAGCGACATATCATTTTTTCCAACACTAGAATGCGCTGCAGTCAAATTACATCAGTAGATTAGTTGTGAATTGAAATTAAAGGAACGTAATTGATAGCCGATTTCACGTTAATTACACTTAACTTCAGTGTTGAAACAATCAATATAGAACCAAGATATTGTGGTAAACATATAAATTGACATTTGTTTTAAGTCTGAAAAGCATATAATGGAATGAAACATAATAAATTAACAGTACAAACTTAATCAATTGTATGCTTGAAGATTATTTTCTTTTCTCCCTTTTCTCAGCTACATCACTAATTTTTCTTATTAAGTTACACTTTTGTTGCATCCTTACAGAAATTAATTTCCCTTACAACTTTCATAAGATGTGTGATTTCTTTTCTTTATAACTCCACAAAATACTCTTGTTAGATCCATTTGTTTGCTAATCTCTACAAATTGAAACAGAATTCTTTCCTAACTTTATCTTGTATTTCTGTGTCTAATGAGATCCATACTATTATTTCTCGTCACATAGCTTTTCTTTCCTCAAGTATTACTTAACTTTCTATACCATCTCGACATCGTCTCTCAAAATAACAAAACTCTTATAGAGAAAGAAAGCTTTGGTGATCAGTGTTCTTATGAACTGAATTTTATTCCCGCAACGATAAACAAACCGACCAAAAACGATCTACTGTATAAGAAGCTTTCATGAGCTACTGCACAAGTAGCTCAGAGAATCCAAGACTAAATATTTGATAAACTACCTGTTGTTTCAAGAAAATAATCTCTCTACATGATTCTGATTGGATTAATTCAATCTTATTTACACCAAACTTATATAAATGTGAAAACCGCTTTAAGGGTTCATGTGGTGATCAAGATAATTTCGATCAGTACACTCATTTCCTATTTTCACCGAACGCTGTCTGAGGATAATGGTCGTTAATAATAATTGGGGAGCGCTATCAGATTAGTTCCTCGTAAGCTGGTTGACAGTTTTTGGTTCTTCAAGCTATATGAGAGAATTTCAACAATCAAACATTTTGTTATCCATTCTATTATCTAGGGTATGCATAAATTAATGGAGAAAATATTCCTTACAATTTTATCAAGTCTCCCATTTTTTCTTCAAATCTTCAGAATTGTTGGATTTGGTTATTGATCTCTCTTTCTGACTTCTAACTTTTATGAATTAATGTCTGATTATAACAAATTACTATGTAATTTTCTCGTTGGATAGATCATACACTTACCAAAATGAATGTCACTGTATCAAAATTCATAATTATTATTGTGAGATGGTAAAGGCACTGTATTCTAAACAAAAAATTGTCACTTTAGTCACACCACATAGTTGCTTTGAGAACACACGCGTTCAGTCATTGCATTCTGTGCTTAATCAACTGTTGCGTGACTAAACGTGAAATTATCTCTTGTCTAACGATAATGTAATAATGCTACACCAAAAACAATCAGATGCTACGAAAGAGAAACGATTGGGATAATAAGAAATGAATCCAGTGAAATCAAATGAGGAAAATGGCGCAAATGTATTTCTAGTATGATAGAAATGATATCCTATTTATTTACTTTTCATTAGATGCTATTCAGGTACTCATCTGAGCACTTTTCACTAACTGATCAGCAAAAACCATTTTCAACTCATAAAGTCATAAATCTATTCTAAAAATAAAGAATAGTGTCTAATAAATTCTTCACTATTTGCTTTCTTCAGGAACCTGTTTGGATAACCTGTTCATCCCAACAAGTATGTTGGAGATCACAGTTTATTAATTTTATCTAATCTATCAATAGAATGCTATCAATGAACACAACAATAACAACTTAAGACCGTTGTTTTATATGATTCTGCTAAACAGAATGGAAAACCATAGATTTAAAGTGAGATGAGGCATTGTAGCCTGAGAGAATTTTATAGACCATTGTAATGCTGGTTTTTCCATTCTGGTTCTAAAGGACAGACTCTCACTTTAGGTTTTTCTCCTTATTACACAAATCATACACTGTGCCGTGCGTTATATGACTTAACAACCAACTGAATTAAAACGTCCCAAGTTGACTCGATAGACATCACCAAATCACTGCTATCATTTTCAGCCATGATAAGAATTTCCATTTTGAAGAAAATATCTCAAGATGCTATGCTTTATTATCAGGTTGAAAAAAGGGAGCTATCATTGTTCAGCTTTCACTAGGCTTGTTTGAAGACACAAACTGAATTCATAATTCTGCTATAATTGGATCATTTGTGAATTATCATGACTCACGCGTTAATTCGTTATAAATAACCACTTACTATAAATACAAATAGTCCAAATAACATACACCAAAAACTAACTGGTGAGAGGAAATCATTTAACTAATAAGAAATCAAATCACTTTAGGGAACCAAAACTTCACAAAATTTCATGAAGAAAATCAGATCTTATGCATGAACTAATGCTATAGTATCATACCTTCAATTTACCGCACTGATCGGCAAAAACCATTCAACTCATAAAATTAGGGGGCAAACTCTATTCTAAAATAAAGAATAGTGTCTAATAGAATTTTCATCTCTTGTCGTTCTTCGAATGTGATCAAGAGTCGCATTCATAATCTTGGATTAACCTGTCGTCATCGTCAACAAGTTTATAAAGTAGAATGGAGACAAGTGTAGAGTGTAGATGGGGCATTGTGAAGCCGCATCCCGCAGCGCAAAGACCATGTTGCTTGGATGCTATCAAAATGAACGACAACGGACAGTATCGACTTATGGCGTACGTTCCTGGTGTGCAGTGCTCATGTATGTGCTCGAAAAAGAATGGAAAATGCCTGATGAAAATAAAAGATGATTACGGGATGAGATGAGGAATAAGGAATCCCAACCGAGAAATACTATGCATATCTCATTGTAATGCTAGGCTTTTTCCATTCAGTGGTTCTGGCAAAGGACTTTGTGATCTACTCTTGTTGTTTTTTCTCCATTCACATTCATCGAGGGTTGGTCTGTGTCGTTGCGTTGATTGTCAACGCTGTAAATAACCGCACGAATCTAGAAATCGTCTACACCGTTGAGCGGGCGATAAATCACAAACCTCCTCTGGCGGTGGGCACTTTTCAGCTGCTGTTGAGTGGAAGACATGTTTCCTTGAAGAAAATATTCAAGGATGACTATTTTATTATCAATTTGAAAAAGGGAGACTATCATTGCTTGTACAGAATTATTTAGAAAAATATTATATATTGAATATAACTGAATATAAATCTTATTGAACTCATATTGAATAAACTATTTATAATGAGAGATCTCTCCTGAAGGTGATGGCAGAAAGAGAAGAGGGAATCAATAGGATAAGAAAAGATACCAATATGGCAAACATACTATTGAAATAGGACATGAATCATTCGAAAAGTTATTCCACAATTCCACTGGAGATTATTATTATAAACCTCTAAATTCTACTGATTCCAATATTTATATTGAGACCTTTGAGTGAATAGTCTATTGAACTTCCACGCAGTTAATGGAAGGTGAAATACACATAAGAAACACAGAATGTAGGATATTAATATCAATATATCAATATACCGTAATAAAAACTAATCAGAGGAATTCAGTCATTCTCAATAAGATATTATCACAATAGTCATTAGGTCTATATCATCATCGATTATTTATAAACTAATCTAGTATGATTTATCGCATTCAACTTCGATCTTTCTCCGATTGATGTAGTGGAACATGTCCACATGATATACTAAGCTCAGTTTTCTAATTATTGCACTGTAATAACTTATGAAAAATAGAGAATAGAGTGATGAGTGAGGGCAGTGTAGCACCACTTGAATTTTTACTTCATATTCAAAATTATAGGACTTATGAATTGAGGACAAATCTAGATTTAGAATAGTAACATTCACGATCAATTATAGTAGAAATCATCATTGGGAGCAAACTCTGATAATTAGGACTTATAGTGGCCGTGGCATACTTAACCGGTCATCGCCGGGTATATTTCCTATAGGACATATACCCGGCGATGACCGGTTAAGTATACCACGCTTCGCCACGGTAATAGTGGGTTGATCTAGATAAGAAGCTAGAATAGGCAATGATTTTTGTTCAATTATGATAGAAATTCTTAATAATTTCAAATTAATTCTTTCCAATTCCTTAGTTCATAGAATTCTATTCTTGGCAATATCCTACCCAAATCAATGAGTCTATAAATAGCAGGAGAATACCTCTGTCTCGAATTGATTCATCATGGGATGGAAAACATGTTTCTCCGTGATCCATAAAGCATCAAAACAATAATGAGCGAACGATGTTTATGAATGTGAGTGTTGGCATTGATGGAGCACAGGATGATTAGCTGACAAAGAATTTCCAACCGGATGAGTCGGTAAGTAGACAAGGTCGTGATCAACAATTTGTCTGTGTTGAATGGACCAGCGCCGGGCATCGCAGGCTCCCAGTTCCCACCGATAACGGCGGATTAATTTGTCAGTTGGTAGCGTAAAAACATCAGGCCGTCCAGCCTTATTGGAGCAGTTTGGTGGTGAACGCACCAGTGAACCCCCGCGTCTTCACAGATAGAATGTGTCACTGGCCACTCACCGAGCCGGATTATCAAACAGACTTCTGATTCTACCATCTGGCTGGATCTGTATAAACATCCGATTAACTTTAATCTATCTGACATCGCCTAGAAACCTTGTGAGAACCGATTCATCTACCGATTAGAGCTTGTCGACTGCTAAAGGTTCTCATGAGTTAACACCAACGCGATACCATCAAAATATGATGTAATGTGTGGTCGAACAATGACGAGGGCGTTGCCTGCCTCACAAAAAATGTCTCCAGGCCTCAATCATCCACGTGTTTATAGACGATAGAGTCGACAGCGTACATCAGTCGATTGTAATTGGCTAATGACCTAAAGACACTGCTCCATCTCATGGAATAATCAGTATTTTGACACATGAGGCTTAAAATGAATGCGTTTCATCTCTCCTCCCATACGTTCATTGATCATTGATAGTATCGAAAATAGTAAAATAAGCAGTTGAATAAGATCTTATCAGTATAATTTAATTAAATATTATATTTTATGATATGCAAATATTATTTTCCCCCAAAAAATAAATTAAAAAACTTCAATATTCAACATACTCTGGTTACATTCTGCTACATTATCACCCTCTTCCACCATACACCAATATCTAACTGGACCTGATTATAAAGTTTGTAGTTATTCAAATTAGTCACTTTCGAGTAAGCTGCTAAAAACTCATTGAAACTCATTGGAAGAAAAACTGTAAAACACCGATTTCCACTGATGTAATTTTCAGTTTTTCTTTAAACCCTCTCAACCTTCGTTCCAAAGTCCTTAGCATTACCTGTGTAGTGTGTACCACTTATGAACTTCTCTCGAAAAATCTGAGAAAACGCTGGAAAAACATTGTTTTTTCATCTCGAGGAAGATTTTTAAACCCGTTCTTAGTGCGCGTCCAGAGATAAAGCCAGCCTGCGAAATTTCAAAGTTTTTGATTTAATAAATTTTCTGTTTTGCTGACTAAATAAATGAGTGCCATCTCACTTTAATTAAATAGTTTATTTCATTACCTCTCATTCATCCAGCACCAGGTTTAAGCCCATGAATGAAGCTGGAAAATTACTCAATTCTCGATCATCACTATTCTTCAGTTTTCAGTTTCGAACTGCGTTATTCATAAAATTATTATTTTTCAACGCCAAAAAGATTCATTGAATATTCCACTCTTATGTAATCAATTTCCGTTTTACTCAACAAAGCTCACATAAAGTGTATGATAGAACAGAGAACGTGCGAAAACAATGTTCAACAATTTCGACTCGCACACACTGTAAATAGGACTGAGTTACTACCAGTTTTCAAATCAATCATCATCCAACAGTGAGCACAATGTTGGAGGTTAGAGCAAATCACAAATTGTATAAACAAAATTAAAAATTTTATGCTCTATCATGTCATAAGTCAAGTTCAACTTGAAGTTACAATCCTATTTACCACCCTTTTATAATGGAAGGATGTGTAAGTCAAATCACTCATGGTGGACAATGGATGTCGTCTAGTGGCTTTGTCCTGGAATGAATCAAAGCCCTTTGAACGAAGCATGTCAGACCACTATAATTTATAGTGCAATTATGAGGTGTGATGATAGTCCTCCACAGTCAATGAATTGTGAGTTATCTTTCAACAGCCTTCATGAATCGCAAGTGAAATAGCCCTTCTCCTATTATGGAAACACCTCATTTCAATTTCGATTATCTTATGTTTCATTGTTGTTTTGTTCCACATATCGCAGCAGCTGACAAAAATTGTGAATAAAATCCTTCAGAGCTATCAAATATATCTGTAACAAAAATAATCAATGAGGAAAATGTGAACAATGTTAGCATTTCATGTCGTTCGAAATTATTTACCGTAATGTACGAGTATAATATCATTCAATCACTCAAATGTGCCAATCAGCCAGCGCATAATTCAAATTGTTATGATAGTGAAGAATAAAGTCAAATCGAAAAAGCTTCTCCAGGATTTTTGGAATAGAAGCAAGTAATCGTATCGTAATAGATATGATTTTATGTTTCACCATATCTTAAGGAAAATACAAAATGACTCATCTGATACAATTATCCAATCAGCCTTTCATTCTTCATCATTAGCTTCTAGCTTCTAGTACTACGAAATTCTCCAAGTACAGAGCCTATTATGAATATGATGATCAGATATGATTGCTTCTAGGAGATATCACAAGTGTATACAAAGGGGTGGCACCGTTTTTTCAGCACTTATGAGATTTTTATTAGCTCTCCCATTATGTCAACTTTTAATGTGAGATGTCGATATGTATCGAAACCTCGTACCCCATGTTCGAATAATATCCAGCGTTCAGTGCAGGGTTTGGCCCCCCAAGGTGCCTCTCACCAAAGGTGGGTTGCAGTATGGCCACTCGGCCACCCAAGTCCACAATTTGTAGAGTTGTCCCAAACTTCCTCCCTTCTCCGTACACTCACCTATCAATAACTTTATCTTGATCATCCGTCTCAATAGCTGTCACACAGCATATTTGTGACGAGCAACTCAGCACTGGTCGGTCACTGTCGGATGACTCAACACATGACACTCAAATCGTAATACAATGGCTCGCATTATTATGATAAATAATCGCAGCATGAAACTTGACTCTTGTTCTGTGTTTTGCTATCAACAACCAGACAACATGCTGCAGCTTTTCCGCTTTCCCTAGTTATGTTTCCCTTGGTTAATTTCTCTAGTCGCATCCTCTGAATCGAGTCTGTAATAGGCAAAGTATAGCTGTTATGTTTTCCCTTGATGTACACTCGATTTGAATTCATTTTTTTCAATGAGAAAAATTTCCAAATCTATATAAGTCTAGTAATGTTTTCTCTGGGAATAAACTTTTCTATGTTTCTTCTAGATTTTTTAATCCTAGAAGAAAATAATTTTTCAAGTCTTCACGAGTATTTGCAGTGGAATATGCTGAAACATAATTGATAATTAATGAAAATACCTAGTACCTACCTAAATTATTCATCGAAATTTGGTTGGAAAACAGTTTTGGGTTTTGTCTACTGTATTTTCTATGGTTTCTATGATCTGCT
This sequence comes from Laodelphax striatellus, assembly GCA_017141395.1. Taxonomy (NCBI): domain Eukaryota; kingdom Metazoa; phylum Arthropoda; class Insecta; order Hemiptera; family Delphacidae; genus Laodelphax; species Laodelphax striatellus. The sequence goes on along the minus strand of CM029532.1, from coordinate 26,802,025 downwards.
TTTTTTATCAATGAATAAATGGATAAAATACCTCTCAAAAAAAAGTAGCATTTGACTGTCAAACTCTAGAGACTGACACATGTTACAATTTGGTAGTTAGGAAATTAAATTCAACAAACAAGTGAAAGATGAGAAATTCATTGTCATGTAAATGCCGATTTATTAGTCTATTGTATTGTAGTCGCGCTGCTATCAGATCGAGATAATCGCGCTGGTATCACATTAGATAAGAGACATGCGCCTTCTACTCTCATTAGACTGGTTATCCAACTTTATTCAGTGCTTTCCATACCTTATTCAGTCGCCACCGCCAAATATCATTTATGAACTTCAAAATCGTTTTTCGGTAGTTCGGAACTCACCTGATCCATTAATGATATCATGGTGACTCATGGTAACTCTCACCATTACCACAAACCTCAGATGATCAAAACACTTGAAAAACGGTTTTTTTGCAGAATAACCTCACATTTGATGTCAATACATAATTAGAACCAATTTCAAGAAGGGAAAAACTGTGTCGTTATCTTACTAGAAAAATACTGTCTAGGAATACACTGTATTGAATTAGCTGTGATGTTTTTCACAAATGGACTGCACTTCACTCTGGATAAGCAAAAACTATCTCATTCAATCAAATTTTGGGTTTTCCTGCAAAAGACCGAAAAATTTAATTCATCACCACAAAACCAACACTAGGCTACACTCAATCTCTACAAATTCTCTTCTTTTTTCAATTCTGTACTCTCTATAAGTCCTAGATATCAATTAACAGATAGAAGCAAGAACTCTGATTGATTTTGAAACGATTAATAGTAACTTTTAATATTAATTATGATATGAATATGCTGTACTATTATTATGATTATAATCACACACAAATTTCTAACTCCATACAATCTATGCTGAGAGTACTGTATTCAAGCTTCCCTCGCAATTAAAAACCTCATTTGTTATGAAAGTGAAGATTCTCCAGCTCTCTCCTGGATCACAGAATAATACAATCTTGAAAGGTGTGAATTGTCTAATTTCTTTTAATATATTTTTAGATCACGATACGCCGGTGGGGATTTCTTGCTATGCTGCGTTGACCTCTACCTTTAATATACATTTACTTATGAAATTAACTTTCTCCCACCAGGCTTACCATCTAATCCTTTCTATTCAATCAGTGAGGAAGCAGACACCACTCAGTTGATTCTCAATGAAATCCTTGATGATATCCACACTCGTAACCTTTCTGTCTTACCCAGTGATCTTTTCAATGTTTGATTTCCGTCTTTTTCACGACGTAACTAATCTTCCTTTATCCTGTTTCTCTTCTTTATTTTTTCTATCCTCCTTCAGCGAGCGCGCAATGGCTGTTTAGTATTTTCACGTTGGTGTCGTTCAATATGGTTCAAGACCAGTCTACTCTTCAGGCAGGTCGGAGGTCATAACGGTTCTGAAACCACAATCTTTTCCTCATGCGTGTATTACAACAGTATTGAACATCAAGCCTCCGGATACACTACTTCACACAAATATTGTTCATCTTCAACACTTGTAGAAGCTTCAGTTTAACACTAGGCAGCGCAATGTGCCATTCCATCTGTCTATGCCACATTTTCATTGGAAATCTCAAATTATAAATAGTGATACAGTATTTTCTATTTGATCTGAGAACACATAAAGCTGTTCATCCAGGTTTAGTTGACTATACACAATATTATAATTTTGAGAATTTAAACAGTGATACAGTTTTTCTCTTTTTGATCTGAGAATACATAAAGCTGTTCATCCAGGTTTAGTTGACTATACACAATATTATGAATATAATTTTGAGAATATGGAAATCATAAAAGGATAATTATATGGATATAAAAAGATAATTTCCAGAAAATTCCACACACTGTACTTCATGCAGCGCTCACTGTAATACAGTTTCTGAAATATTTTAACAATAAGCTACTCCTTTATCTCTAAATCTCATTTGGTTGAATTTATAAAAATAATTTTCCCCTACCATTATCCACGCACAAGCCTTGAGCTCATGTGAACACAACCCCTAAAAAAATGTGAGAAATACATATAAACTACTCAAAAGAGATCTTTGGAACACGAAAATAATAAGTGCTCATGTAAGAGCAATTCATTAATTTTTATTATGAAAAATGCTGAATTATTTTGGTTTGCTGATGATGTTTGTTCATGAACAATTGAAATAACTAGCTGCTAGAAATAACTAACTGAATACAGGAATCCCCTCTCCGCCTTGTCTCATCAATAACACCTTACTGAATTGCTTCATCGACTTTTTCAATCAATATAATTGTAGACCCATCCAATAATTCATCTAGGGAACGAAATTTGGAAGACTAGAACTAAATGGTTGCTCTTCTCTCAACAAAAGACCAATTTAAAAATGACTAGTTCCACTGGAAATTTTACCAATGTGAATTTTCGTTTGTCAAACGTGAGCAATGACTAGAGTGCTTCCAATGATGAAAATAGCATTGTCTCGCGTTATAAGCATACAAGTTGAAACACTATTATACTTCTATGGTTTTGAGTCACTAAACTGCTGTGAACTTTCAAAGCTGAAAACAAAAGAGGAAACAATAATTATTTGTGTGGCTTTGAAAAGCTGCCGGAACCGGACCTGTCTGAGAACCATTTCCTCTGTCTATGTTAACCATTATTGTGTGTCGCCTACAGATTGATTGTTCTGGTCAGACTGACAATAGCTATTTCCAGAAAGAAGACAACTACTTGTTCCTGGAACGTCCATATTCCGTGAGAAAAAGATCACAACAATGAAAAAGCTGAAACAAACAAAGCTTTCCAAAATAGTACTTTCTAGCAAGGCTGCTCAGTAGGGTTGAGAAATGTTACTGATTTTCCATTCAACGTTCAAAAAATTAAAATAAGATCTCGTTTTATGATAGATTTTCCTCTAGTTCTAATAGGCTAATCCTTCAGTTCTCATAGGCTGATCCTCCTGTTCTTGAAGACAAATACTGACGCTCAACATCTAGTAAATGAGGAAAAGATTTCGCCTGCAGCAAACAACGAGAGATTGATGGAGAGAAGAAACGATTTGTATATTTACTGTTGTTAGTCCATATACTTTTTTCCACTTGATCAAATTTAGACTCTAAGCACTAAGGTAAACTAAACAGTGAAAATTTTACTCACATATTTAGGGTTCATGGCCATCTCGCATTGTTGTAATGCTTCCTAAGAATACGTTTTACACGGAAAGTTTTACAGGAATTCACTGTAAAACGTGTTCTGGGGAAGCATTATAACAATGAAAAATGTCCATAAACACTAAATAAATGTGAGTTATATTCTAACTTCTCAAGTTAGACCCTAGTGTGTTGCGACTGCGCAGCCGGTTGCGGCTGCGGATAGTCAAAATAGCAACTAATTAAAACTTGAAATAAAAATATACAAAAATAGGAACAATTTAGAACGAATATTGTTTATTCACTGAATTTATTGATATTCAGTATTTAATATACGAGTAGGTACAATTTTTTGTTCGAAAAAGTTGCTATTTTCACTATCCGCAGCCGCAATCGGCTGCGCAGTCGCGAAAGCATAAACCTACCTTAACTCTGTATTAAGTAGCGCTTATAAGTTTACAAATTAATTAGTGAGCAATGCTAATGAACTTTATAGGGTAGACGTAAAAGATTCTAATCGGACTCGAACACAGAGATTTAATTTGGGGATTGAATGAAACATATCCAATTCTATCAAGTTTGCGGTTTTTCTTTGAAACCAAGACGATTTTTTTTTTTGCTGTGGTAATGCATAAAAGCACATAAGCTCTTGGCACGTGAGTGGGAATCAATGAGCTTTTCTGATAGTACTTGAAAAGCGGAGAGAAACTCTGCTTTAAAGAATTGAACTCATTTTACTTGATCAAGTAATTACAATTCAACAGGCAGATAATTGACAAGATGCGGCTGTAGTGCTCAAAGCTCTTCTAATCGAGACCTTAAAAGAGTAGAAGTAATAAAAAGATGGATATAATTTTGAATAGTTTGCTAGATCACGTTTCTCCTTAACTTATTCACTGGAATATGGTGCGCGTTTGAAACTGTTTCTGTTACATTCTTTCAATGTGAGCAAGACTTATCAAGCCTCTTTTGAGTAAACTATCTGATTCATGAATGAAATGAAGTCAATTCTTATCACTTCAAGGTATTAATTATGTATTATATATTTTAATAATAAAGATACTATTTTTCCTTTTGAAAAACAGAGATGTTACTGATAGTAACTAAACTGATATTAGGAAAAACCCCATACTTGGAATTTGAATGGTGCATTATTAACAGCTAGTCGATTCTACTGTCAACCAATTGCCTTATAAAATTGTTATTTCAATAGATCCCAACTTGACTACTGCATCACAATAATTAAATATCCTCCTAAATAATTTAATTGATTCCTAAGTGGAATAATTGATTCCATTCAGGTGTAATTGAGTTCCAGCTAATATTTCAAGTGATTTAAAATTGAATTTCCCAATAGTCTTAGTACAGACTTTAGTAACGCACGCATGCGTCACAAATGATTGTTGGCTCGGGCAGCGACCTGGCGTGAAATCAAAGCCCTTTTCAGATCAAACAACAGAGCGAAGAGATTTACGAGCGAACTGCGAAACTGAGGAAGAGGAAGCTTTCCTCCAGGCGCTCCCAGGCTACTAAAAGCTGAAGAAATCGCGGAAGAAAGAACCAGGAAGAGAATGAACGAAAGAAAGCGCCCACAAAATGCGAAATGCGAACGACAGCTCCCACAACAGACAACAGCTGTCTACCAAACAATGCCTACAATCACACCACTATTTGTCTTACCTCGTTCAAGTCAATGCCCGTTTTCCTTCACAAATGCACTAAACAAGAAAACACCACACAACGAGTGAGTTATCACGCAAGATCGTCTCTCCTGTTTTTGATAAGACTTTTTTTTAGGGTGATGCCCACATAAGCTCTAGGCTTGTGCGTGGGTAATGAGAGGGGTGATGATGAGAGATGACGACTGTTTTTAGGCAGTCGGGACCGACGGCTTTTCGTCTCCTCCGAAAGACGAGAGTGGCCGTTTTTGTCAAAATCCGTTCCCTCAACTGTATTCGATCTTGGAACTTTTTGGATTATCAGAACGGTGCTTATCGCCCTCGGCTACGGACCAGTCCAAACCTTTTTGAGACAAGACTACTTTAGAAAATTAGTATACTTTTCAAGTCGGAATAATTATCATCTTCTCTAATTCTCACAATAATTCACTGCAATACTATCATTACCGTCATCATTTAAATCAAATTTTACAAAGTAATTTTACAAATGTCTGCACCAATTCACACTATGGCTGCACTGTGATAGTGCATCGTGGATTACTCCAAAACCGCAAGAGAGGAGAGTACAAGCATCAGAGATGATGTTCATATCCATGCAGAGTTTAAAGTTCATATAGTTTTATTACAGAGTTAGAGTTTATACAGTCTGAAAGAGAAGATTGCCCAGTAAAATCGTTGTTGAAAAGATCATGTCCAGACAATTCCAGTGAGTAGAATATTTTCTACCCTATTTAGAGTGTTTATGCTTCTGTGGAATGATTGGCGCAGGGAATTTTCGTTTGGCTTTGTGAACTTCTATTTTTTTGTCCAATTTGAAAATAGTACTAGTCACTCCATCTTACATACAAGTATAATATGTATCGATTTGTATCATTTCGTATCAATTTCCATTTGACCAATACACTTTGCTCCAAAATCGCTTTAATAAAGTTACAGGTGAAGCCCGGAAAAACTAGTTTCTGGAAAATGGTCATTTCATAAATACTGTGGCAGCCACTTTTTTCATTATAGATACTTAAAAATTGAGCTAGAAATGTTCTTAATTTCTCTGTCCACCTCTAATAACTCAAATGAATCGCAGATGAAATAGATCAGTTCATATTGGGCAATTTGTTCCCCTTCAATGTTCATGCACAGAGTTTTGGATAGATTTTGAGAAGTACTGATTGTTAAACTTTATCCACTGCTCTCAGATAATTCTGTAGAGGTCATCGAATCTACCTTCGATGAAATCGATCTAAAAATCAAATACTTCTACTAAACAAACGACTACTCAACTATCGTACTTTCAATGGCTGGAACTAGTACAATTCCAATTTGAAGAGTATGAGTTTTGAAATTATTTTCAAATTTCTGTTTCTTTTTCCTGTTATGTCCATTATGTCAACAAAAGTGCCATAGCTCTATCAGCCCCTGCCATCAACTTCAAAGAATGATAATTTAATACTAGTTCAATCGTATTAACATTTGAAAAATTCATTTGTTAGCGGAATGGTCGTGCGAAGCTAGTGAAATGACTGAATCTGATGTATCGTTTTGTAGAATTTGAAAAAAACGCTATACTAAAAGATTAATTCACCACTAATTGACCGACTATACTGCTGAATAATACCACAAGCGAATCATTAGTGATAATATTCATTCATTTCTAATTTCAAGATCATTCATACCTTTGTAAGGACTAATATCAATTCTTCTGAGATACTCGTAATCTAATTAAGACGTTGAGCAGGAGCTCTTCCCAGGCAATTATTATGAGATTATCTGCGGTTAAAAACAGTAGCTGTATGATTAATAATGTAATAAGAAGCTAATAGCATACCTTTTAATCTCGCCGGCCACAACTGAGACTCATCTTCAAACAGTAGTCAAAATGGAATGTCACTAACTAACACTCTTGAACATATCTGAGATTCCCAGACAAAACGCTTCATCATAAAGTCATTTGGAACCTATAAGACTTGCTGTTTAAGGTAATATTGGATAATTTAAAGTAAGTTACCCATAAAGATTGGGGAGTACATGGAAGATAATTATGTGGAACAATAAAATTGGCTGTCCATCGAGATTTCTTCAAAATCCGTATTTTTTGTATTTTTTTTAGTTATTTTACTACTCTTATCAAATCTTTCGGTGAAATACAATCCGAAGGATCTATGAGTTGTGACTCATAAGAATCATAAGAGCCATACCATTTCAATCTATTCTTGATTTGAGCAAAATATCCGGTGATGCTTTTAATCTCTCAAATGATTGGTTTGGAACTAGTACATAGAACGATAGTGTATGGAAAGTTTACTATCTGAAATCCTCTGATTGATAATTGAAACCATTCGTTTTATCAATTGGGTTGTGTAGTATTGACAAGCTCTTTTTGCCCAATTATTGATTTTCAGCAAACTATGAGTTGAGTAAAATGAAATTGTTACTAATGATGCATATCCCGGACAGCCCTAGTTTTCTCTGTTAGTTCAATGAATTGATTATTGAATACATGAATAATATGACAAATGAATGAATGATAACAATGATTGTCATCATTCACCTTATTCACTTCACAATGGAAAATTTTTAAAACGCTCCAACCTATTTAAAAAGTTGAGTTCTTTCTGGAATATGAAACAGATATTCATAATAATGTTTGATTGACTCTACGACCAATGTTTAATTTATTTTGAAAATTGATACAACATTGTTCAATTTCAACACATGTTAATGTCCTACACTTATTAGCAAAGAAAAGACCATAACAGTACGCTTTAATCTTTTCATTGATTAGTTGCGCTCTACCCTAATGGATTGTGTTTTTCTGCTGGACAGCTCTTTCCAGATTTTCGAACGGTACCTCTCATTCTTCCTAGGAAGTTAGATGGGAAATATTTTGACAAGCATTGCACGGGTCAACAACCCGTGTTGTTGGAGAAACTTGTGTTGTGGAGGAACAACGAACCTTGTGGAAACAAAGCAGGAGTTGGGGTGGAAAAGTAATGCAAACAATGAAAGAAAAGAATAGAAGAAAAGAGGAAGTATTCACCCTGTCAGGACATGGGTTCGTCAACCCCGGCTTTTCAACACTCTCTGGCTATTTATGCGTTTCTCCTTCCCACGCTTTCTTCTGTGGCTTTCAATATTGAGTATCGTGCACACAAAGCCATCCATGGTCGGCTCATCAATGATTATTCACCCAAAACAAAGCAACTTTTTACTTAAAACTCAGAATTACCGTAACATACGTCATATGCTTGGATACTGTTGGGACCCTACAATATAACATAATCGGCAGAGTACCGTTCGAACTGTTTTATGCTAGATCATTCTAGTATTTGTTTCTACGAACCAAAGTGCCTAAAAAATCAGAGCGAATGATTTTGGGGTGGTTTTTTGCCAATGTTTCCGAAGGGAGGTTACATAGAAGAACAACATAGGTCAACAACCTTCATTGTTATTGCTACAAGAACATTCTATTTAGGAGCAGGAGGGTTGGAGAAGCGGCATGAATTGCGACTTGAATTCACATTGCGTCTACGAAATTGCAACAAAGGTTCATTGTTTCCAAAAATCATGGAGATGGGATGCTCAGGAGTGAAAGCAGGACCTTTTTTCATGAGCGATGGAGTGAGTAGTTATCAATAAGTATCTGTACAATAAGGCAGTTGTTACCAAGCAATGAATAAGTTTTGGACATACTGTAATTTACGATACCTATGAGATCAAAAGCACTTCATACTACTCCATCATAGGTCTCCACTACTCTTTGACAGTACATTATTTTCATAAACTAATACTCTGAGCCCTAAAAATTACATGACTATAAAAATTATATGACTCTCGTTCACATGTTCATGCGAACGACACAATTATAAAAACGATAAAATATTTTGTCATTGTATTTCATGTTATCTCAATTGGATTTTTAACTTCATACTTCAGCTTTGATGTTACTTAGAATAGAAAATACGACTTGGTGTGGAATATGAACTGAGTTAAGCTTTCCTCTTAAAGCTCACCACATAAAATAATTTCTGAAAATCATAAATTTTGGAAATAACTCCAAAGTAGAGGTCAAGAAAATCTCTCATTAGTTTGCCAGAAATAGAACTTGGGGAAATGAAATTTTTGATCTATGATGAACTCTTCCCAATCATATTATATAATATCTCATTACTTCTCCATAATTTTTTCAGGAATAAGACTTGTTAGGAATCATTTCTAATCTATGATGAACTTTTCTCGAACAATTTACACAATATTACATTATTTCTCAATAGTTTGACATCAATAATTTGGGATTAGCAGAGTAGAATGAATAAGATGAGATTAGATTAGAGACTGCGCCTACCACTTCCGTTGTAACGGTAACCGGCTCCTCTAAATAAAAATAATTATGAGCTTTAAAATCGGTTCCCCATGGTTCGGAACTCACCTGAAGCTGTAGGTCCATTTATCTCTCATCATCATCTTTTCCATTACCCACGCACAAGCTTAGAGCTTATGTGGGCATCATCCCTAGGAAAATATAAATAAATTTAAAAATTAAAACTTGGGAAAAATTGTTTTCAATCTCTGACTTTCTATTCCAATTTAGTTGAACAATATTCCATTATTTCCCATAAGTGTTCACCAAATTAATAACATGAGGAGGATTATTCAAATCTATGATGATGAGGCTATTTTATGATGGTTCAAGTTGATGGTCTCGAGTCGAAACTATTGGGCGGGGGAAGTGAGGGCCTGTTACCGAGCGTTGCCGGCCAGATAATGAAGTTAACAATGGGTGCCGTTGTGGAGTAATGAGTTTGCCATGCAAATGCTGACCCGCGGGGTAATTAACAGTTGACATTCCCGCTGTGCGTCTGCCAGGTAAAGGGTCGAGCGGCCACCATCGTTTTATTGCGGCGATAAACGCGGCGGGACGCGGGACGGACGGGCCCGCATCGATGAGTAATGGACGCTTACCTCCGCCGCTGCCGCCACCGCCACCGCCACCTCCGACGCTTATCAAGCCGCCGACAAACCTTGCCTTTCACACACACTCTTTCTCTCACTCTCTTATCTCACCGCACTAAAGACTCTTCATGGCAGCGAGTGATCCACACACTATTAACTTATTGTGGTGGTACAATACCATCATAAAACCCACTTATTCATTGCTGGAGCAAACGCTATGAATTTGTAATTTTATTACCGACTGCTAACTGATCTTGAAATGAATTGCACTGGGGTTTAATGCTTCATTTTGATTCGCGAAAACAAACATGCGAGTTAAATTACATTCTAGATAGGCCGACTAATTCCTTGTAGGCTATAGAGTTTATTGCTTAAGAGGTTAATCATTACAGCGAAAATACGATTTGATAATAATGAATACAAATTGAATGACCGAAATAAGTACATATTTCACATTTAAATAGATTAATCAAGATTTTATGAGACCTGTTAATCCCTTCTACTAATGAAAACACGAGAATCTCTTTAGATTGATGATAATTATCGATTATTGATCAAGTCTAAATATTTGAGATGAGGACATTATTGGTTTGTTGAGGCCTTTCATTAGGCCTGCACTACCTCTAAAAGATCAGTGAAAGAACGGAAGATAATCGCTGGGAGGTGATCTTATAAATTAAATGAGTTTGGAATAGCTAAGCTAATAGCAATAGAGAAAATGTTGTAAACTCTCTCACACTTGTTGTTAATGTGGAACTTTATACATAAATCTATGTAAAAATGCATAAGTTTTCACTTTCAGAAATCCATAACTAATGTTACATCAGTTAATCATTGATATAGTTGGGTAGTATGTTATGGAAAATACTTTATTAGGTAGTTGGACATGACTTGAAAGTTGAAAGAGTCAACAAGTCAATATTGAATTGGAGAGTCTCTGATTAGTTGATAATCATGTTCGTGTACACATTATAATAGATTATAGTAATAACATTAATCTTTTTTTAAATCCACGATGCAATGAACCATATCATTCATTGAATTATTCATCCATGAAAATATACATTGAAATGTTGTTCACATTATTATATAATATACCACATTATCCAATCTATGTTGTTTCAATAATAACATTGAGACTTCTAGAACCATTAACACAATTCATTAAGCCAATTCAGGAATGATCAAGTAAGTGGTTGATACTTATTCATCTTCTCATCATGTAATGTGAATGAGAAGTTGTTGAATGTGCAAACCAATCACAAGCCATTTCTACGTCAGTGTTTTTAATGTCAACAACCGTTTCTCATTGTTTTGAAGATTAACTAACTTTCACAAGTGCAGTCCAGAAATCCCGCTACATCCATTGTGCTGCATGGAACGGTACTCTGCTCAGTAAACAAAAACTACCAAATGTTTCAACACTAGAAAAAGTGTGAGAAACACGGAACAAGAAAGTTTTACGGAAGATCTCTGGGAAAGACAGAAAGGGTTGAATGGTTTACGGTTAGTGGACTATATAACAGTAGTGTCAAGTCAAACGGGACGATGAGCTTATACTTCTTCATCATTTATTCTCCTATTGGGGCGAGACAAATGTTTCAAAGGGTTTAAAATTTGAAACAATCGAGGGAAAGTTCGTGGTGAACCATGAACCGTTAGGAACGGTGCTGAGCCGTGGGACGATTCACGCACATCTCAACCAATTGAACCCTTTTCTCTGCCAAGCAGACTACCCTCACCAGTCAGTTCCGGTAGTTTCTTCCGTAAATATTTTGACAAAAGCTGTTTTCAGTGGAAGAGGTGAAAGCTCTCAAAAACTAACGGGTTCGTTTTCACAAAGTTCACCGTTATACGAGAATCATCACTCCAGTATTGTCATCTTGTCTTCATTATTTAGCGTGCAGTCAGATTTAAAGAAACGAACATTCGAGAAATTTATCGACTTGGAATTCTATTCAGCATGTGTGACTTTTTAAACATCAGCATTAGCCAATCAAAATTGAAACAATGATCAAATAACTTCAAATATTCGCAATCCATGTAAAGCAAGTCTATAATATTGAAAATAATGATGTTATATTGATAATGGTATTATGTATAATATATTGATATATATTCATTGATAATAGAATTAAAGTTCTCTCCACTCAAAAACCAAATGATCGAGGTTATGAGATAACTTATGTTGACAAAATATCAGTATAATTACTTCCTAATACCATATTGGACTATTATTATTGGGCTCGTACTAACTAGGTATCAAGGTCAATAACATCAAGTGAACCTGTGCTAATAAAATTTCAATATTTAAAACTAATAATGTTATGAAGCTTGATCGAGTTTGATAAATGCAAAATAATCTTATTCCCATAACACTCTTGTAAGCGATAGGTAGTAACTAGACTACCTAGACTAAACTAAGTATCTACCTGAACACTTTGATGTTGCTCATGAGAACATTATTATTAATACATGAGTAGTTTCAATCACATTTCAATTATTATGGATTCTTCTGTCTTTTCAATTTTGATCCGAACTAGTAGAGCGTCGATTTTCCAAAACTGGTTGACAGCAAGCATTCAAAAATCAACGAAAATGTATTTATGAATTAAAACAAGAATACAGTTTTGACTTGGAATAAGAATCTCCATTGAAAAATAAACTTTGATGTACAATAATCAAATTTGAATTTTTCAACATAATTTTCCATGATTAGTTACTGTATATTGATGTTGCTTAAAAATAAAAATAAAAAACCTCCTGAGAACCAAATTATATTAAATTACCTGAGAACCTCCAGTCACCATTATTTTGGATAATTGATGCTCCACTCCTGTACCGTACGGTACTGGAAGATTCTGAAAGTGATCTTGGAAATTAGTAGCTTATCATCTACGGAATCTAATACATCTAAATCTCACATATCATTAATAACACACCATTTACGAGTTCTGATGAATCTGTACACTGCGGGATATTGAACAGCATTGAAAGAGCTTTAATTCTAATCCTGAATGGAAAAACAATCAATTTTTTCGGTAGTCCATCAATTTCTGCCAAACCATTGTTTGCACAATAATTAAACCAATGACCTGCTGCACAGCAGACAGAAAAAATAAGAGGGCCGACTTTGAGACTCGCAGGAGGTTCTTCCACTTCTCATCAAATTAATGAAGAAGCACAGATATAACTGGCGCCAGTGGGGGATGATCGTTCAGCAGATACCTGAAATTTGATCCACATGATATACAGACGCCATAGAAACAGAAGAGGTGACTCATCATAGCATCTAGATGTAGGTCTACATCTTGTTCATTGAGATGGAAATAATTCTCAAGTGACTCAGTTTTATGTTTTTTCTTCCTATATTTCATTCCATTCCATTATAATACACCTATACAACTTGCGATCATTTTCACACAGAATTTTCACAGTAATACAGTGTAGCAAGAGGATTGGAAGAGTTTTATATTCCCAAGTGTAGGAATGTATGCTCTTCACAATTTGTGAAGACGATTACCCTCCAAGTTCATTGTAGATTCTGTGAAGAGCATGATTGTTCAACTTCTTCGAGAAGAAATACGAAAACCATGGATGTTTGAAAGATCCATCCATTCACTTTCCGTCAAACTTCTTCAAGGTTTGAAGCTAGAAGTTTTCAATTAGATTTTGTTGGTTTTGTTGTGATTTTGAATACATCTTTGATGTATCAGCATGAATAATAATAAAAAATTGCTTCTTTGACTACATAATCATGATTATTGCTTTGACCACAATTCTACCCTGAAAACTCCAACCCTGAACCACTCCATAAAAAACCATTTCATTCAAGCAAGGTAACAGTTTGGTACGCAATGTCCTCATTGGGAATCATAGGCCCGTATTTTTTCTTTAAATGACAGGGAGCAAAAAGTTGATGTGAATGCACAACGCTGTTCGGAAATTTTGCATTCGTTCTTCAATCCTCAGCTCCGTCAACATGGAATGAACAATGAAACCTCACTCCAGCAAGACGGCGCCACAAGTCATACAGCCCGTGTAAGCATGAATGTTTTCAAAAATGTTTTTCCAAATCGGGTGATATCCAGAGATGGAAAAATTTCTCCATGAAAAATGATGGGCAGTTTAAAAAATCGCCTGTCCAAGAATGTCTTAATCGAGAATGACAATACGAATGTTGTTTCTTAAATGTTTCTTTTTAATGTAGATTTTAAGATAGTAACAATATAATTTTGAAATATTCATCCGTTTATTTTCATTCAGAAATGCAGGTTTCACTGGGACACCCGATATTTCACAATCAGTATGTCAAATTTCATTGTAGCCTACTGTAGTGTTTTCAAAAAGACTTAATCAATAATATTAAAATTAATCATGCATATATTACATGTTTACGTCTAGCAATGCACAGATTCTTTATCATTTTTCATCACTTCCTCACCAGAGATCATGTAAATTTTACAATTATTAAAAGTTCAGCAAAAAAGGGTCACAAAAATATTTTGAATTTGCTAAGTTTGAAGTTTAATAAGTTGATTGATCTAGGCAGGATTCTGAATCCAATCTAGAATTTCTGAAAGCATTTTATGGTTTCTATTTAAATGATAATATAATAATAATTCCGTGTAACCTGGCTGGCTCAGGTCAAATGATGAACGTCAACGATAACGATAAACGATCGATGACTTATTTGGGAACGATTAGTGAGTGGTTTTGATATGGAATATCATTCTCCGATTATATAGATTATATACTCCAATAATAATTGTGGGGTGATTATCGTAACGGAGTGAACTAATGATGATGCGATATCCAAAATAGTCAATCCAAAAACTAAGCTAGAAAAATAACTATATTTACTTGAAATACGTATGAAACTTGTTCTGAGCAAAGAAATGTAATCATTTGCAAATTGAAGTGAAATCAACTTTCTACCCTCTAGCTATTAAAATTTCCAGCAGCCTTATTTGGTTTTTCAATGAATTCCAAATTTCTTGAACCCACGTGATGCCCAAATTCGATTATCATTCCACATACGCTTGTGATGATAAGATATCTTGGACCTCAAATAAATGGAATGTCAATCAAAGTTAGTCGATGGGTGATAAATACCAGCGACAATTAGCATTCAGATGGCTATCAACATTCAAGTAATCTCTAATGATTTTTTTTTTTTAAATATCAGTATCAATCTGACAAACAGGTTCTGCACTAGGATATACCTAGTAATCATATGATTACTTATCAGTTTTTATTAAAGCTAGAGGTCAGTTTCAGTCCATTCCATGTAATTATGAGGTCTACGAAAACTGTTTTTCATGAAGCATCATCTTCACTAAATTAAATTTATAAGGTTACTGCTGATAAAAAATGCGATTCAATTCTTTTATATTTCTACAAAGAGGATGTTAGAAACCAATGATCTTTAATTCAAAATTAAAATAAAATTAATCAATGATTTTTTGATTGTTAGAAACATCCTCTTGTAACATCCTCTTTGATTTCTAGTATATAGATTTGCACGAAATCACGAGACTTCATTCACCATTTATGCGGCACAATTCATTACATCAACGAATAACTTTGACTACATAATATTATTCAGGAAATCACAATTTATCTTGATAAGTGATTTAAATAATTATCGATTGAGGATATCCGTCATTTATATTCTTTTCAATGATCTCAAGAGAATACAGAACTAAAGGCTTTAAGCTTTGATATTTCAAAGGCAAATACTGTAATGTTAACTCATTTATTGAATGAGAGCGAATATTTTCCATGACATAAATGTCAATCACTTGACATTTCGTGATTAATTTGCAAGAACTTACGGTCTCAATCAGAAATGAGAGCATTACACGCCTGGACGCAATGAGTATAGAAAAACCAGAGATAATGATTTTCATTACAAACATTTTTCAGTTACTTAGTTTTTTGAGGGTAATGCTTACATGCACTATAGGCTTATGAAGGGGAGATGAGTGATGATGATTGCTTTTTGCCAGATGGGTCCGACGGCTTAACTTCTCCTCTGAAAGACTGGATTGAAAGGAAATATCTTCAGTGAACTGAGATTGAACCAGGAACCTTTGGCTTATCAGACAACCGATAAGCAACCTCGGCTACCTGCCACCCAATAACATAATATTTCTTGAAAATGTTTTGACTGTTGGATGTTTCTTCAGTGATCAATCTGACTGATTCAATCACTATCACTATTATAACAGTCATTATCAAGCATTTAAGAGCTCAAATAATTCAATAGAATGTGGTAACAACGTATCAAGGCAGCTTGTTAATCAATTTTGTTTATGATCATTTGAAATTACGCGAATGAAAAGACCATTGCAGTAATTCCATCGTTGTTCTACACAATGTCGAATCTCTTGCCAATATTGTTCGATGAACAAACCTCTCTGCATAGTATCAAAGAGATGCAACACTGTCAAACCAAGCCGGGTCTAGGAAGTGCTGCCCCAAGTGGTAAAAGTAGGAACAGGTTATTCAAGAAACCAGCCGTAAAAGATTGCTCGTGAGATACTCAAGTTGTGTGTCGTGGTATTCAAGTTGCACTTCAACATGCAACTTCTTATTCGCTGCTTGATGAAACAATAATATTTAAAATAAAATTTTCTCATAAATATTCCTACAATAATTGAAAATGAATCTAGAAACTAGAAAACCAATTTCTAATTGGGACGAGTTGGAAAATATGTCTACATTGTTATGTCGTATGTAGAGTTAGATAATCTTTTCAATTAACAACAAAGATGTCCTGTAATTATTATTGTGAACATATTTTTTCAAGACATTGAAGAATGGAAGCATTGTCATCAAATTAAAACTGTGCCCTGGATAATAAGTGTGGAGATTCAATCCCACCAAAAAACTTAGTTTAAGATAAGAGTTCTTATAAATTACATTATTTTAATCCAATTTTGAATAGAGTTATCCACTTAAAAGCCTTTCATACCATTGACTGAATTTATACGAACGAGGTGATTTTTACAATGGGCGGGTAAAGGGGGTTCAAAACGTCAAAACGAGTTCACTCCTTTGGACGCTTTTCTACAACTGATAATCATGAAAATGGTACCGAATTGTTAAGGAAGATCTGTAAAATTTTTGCATAACTTTGAAAATTCTATTTTCCAACTTTAAAATGGACATGGAGCAAATTTTACTCAATTCAACATTCAATTTAAAAAAGTTTATAAGTGATAATAAAATTTTAATGTTAAGTAAAAATTCTAGCAATGCTCATCTTCAATTCAAAACCATCCACACATTTCAAAAATAGCAACAGAAAAAGTAAACAGCGGAGTGCCTGTTTTAATAGTTTTTCCCAAAGCTATCAAGGCCTCTTGAAAATATGATAATTCAATTAGAAAAATCAATTCATTCTTCCTATAAATCGTTTCAACTGTACAATCATTTGATAATAATTCATGAGCTATTTCCAATAACTTTATAATCACTGTAGCACATAATAATGATATAATGTTCTAGACTAATAAGGTAGGATAACTTATATTGAGCTTCTGTACTTGCTTCTTGATAACAGAAGCTTATCAAGTAAATTAATGAAGTCAGTCAGTAGCTGGATGAAGATATAACAAAGCAATCTAGAAATCACTAAGCCTAGGCCTATTTATAAAATTCCCCAATGAGAAATGAAAAAATTGTACAAACTAAATTATTCCTTTTATTTCTTTTATTTCGTTTTATTCCTTGTTTTTCAAATTTATTCCACCGAACCGAAGTGAACCTACTTAGGATCGGGAAATGAGGAAACAATAGGTAAATAATAGGTTACGTTATCTTCATTGTTTCAAACACATTATTAATGACATTCGAAAGTAGATGAAAGTTCCTGTTTGTGCCTAACGTAAGATACGCTCAATAAAGCAACATAAAAGAACTGTACTTATTGCTAACTTCCTCAACGGAAAATAAAGATCTCTATTGATGATTGAAGTGAGGCCCAGTTACTCACAAAAGGTGAATTGAATTGTAAATTAGGAGTCCTTTAATCGAGCTAACACTGTCATTAACGCTATCTACTAAGGACTAAGCCATCTGTTTTATCGTATCTGTCATTAGACTGGAATTCTTCAAATTAGAGTGAAATTCAATAGTTCCAATGAAGAATTCCATGAAATTCAAATCAAACTTTCGCATGAAAGCTTTTGAAACACACTAGTTTGAATGATTTTATGTTATTTGGACAATTGAATTTTGCAGTTTAATGTTCAAATTGCACAGCCTCATCACTATATCATTTCAATTGAAACCTCAATTCCTTATCACTAGCTTACTTAAGACTTCAAGAGGACCGACTGTTTAGTAATCTGGAATTCAAATGCTAGAATGAAGAAAATAGTACTGGAGCCAGTATTGTTTGCAGCCTACTAAGAAATGTGATCAATAATCTCAACACTATTCTTGGCGCTGGAAGGAATATGATAACCTGCCAAAAGCACAAGACATATTAAATTTGTCACTATTCTATTCATAGTATGATTTGCTGGAGAGCTAAGCAGCGGTACTTTCGCTAGTATTTCTCTCGAGGCAGAACGCTGTCATCCGACCTCACGCAGTCTGGCGACTGAGAGCGACTTCGACGACGCTGTAACCGATACTTATTCGATGAGATGAATTACAGATTGTGATTAGCACTTGGGCTCTCCAAGTCTGGGCGTAGTCTTTCTCTCTCAGACACACTCCCTCTCCTACTCTGTTACAACCTCTCTTTGTTTCTCATTGTGAGGTGCCAATGCCAGGTGTTGTTGATGCAGCTTCGGAATACACCTATTGCACTCACCTCATCGTTTCATCATTTTTTGTTTCACGTCATAATGAAACGTAAAGGTTCAAGCGCGCTCTCTCCGAGCACTAGGCTACACTCTCCTGGTGCTAGTTAATATTCATGTGGAGACAATGAGAAGGAAATGGGCGGGCCAGGGCAAATTGTATTGTAGTCAGCGGGTAAACTTGTGCTATGCTCTCCACTCACCCACGCCCGCTATTGTCCCATCATCATATTTATAGTCATTGCAGTGCGTTGTAATGACAGCATCGGCAAGAAGCATCGCTCTCTCATCCATTCAGGCCGGCACAGACCTGTGAAATTTGGAATAGACTCATATTTATGTTATCTGTAACGCCTTCAAAGCGTCGATTACACTTGTTCTCTTCCCGAGCCCCACCCTGGCAGGCCTCTTCTTTGCCAACAGTGCGTGTGTGCCAGCACGAGGCTACAGCTATCATCACACTCAGCATCAACAATGGGTCTGATACAGTGAGCCAAGCAGGGCACTCAAAAACTCTACTTCTGGAGTAGAATGCCAGAATAAAGATAGATTTTTTCGCTTCCTTCAACTCATAATGCAATCCTCTAACTATCATTCTAGCACAAACTCTCTACTTCTGGAAAATTATGCCAAAATAAAGATGGAATTTTTCGTTTACTTCAACTCATAATGCAATTTTCAAACTATATTTGTGAATCGCTCATAATTCTCTGAAAAGCATCTAGATACTGTGAAATAAATACAAGCAGAGTACTCGAGAACACTATACCTCTATAGTAGAATGCAAAAATAATGATAGAATATTGTTCGTTCACTTCAACTCATAATGGAATTTTCTCACTATCATTGTGAATCGTTCATAATTTATCGGAAAAGCATCTAGATACTGTAGAATTTGTTTAGTATGATCAGTGTGTTATTAATAATCTATTCGATAAGCTAAATTAAAATAAGATTGCAGCAGTCATTCACAGTTTATAGATCCATAGTGCCGCGAAAACTTCTGGCAGTATCTGAATTTATTCATAATTATAGTGTCTCATACTCTCTATCTTTTGATTTCAGGGAAACGAAACGTTGCTGATCGAGACTACTGAAAGGAATTGAAGGTGTCTTCAGGGTCTCTAAATGATAAATTCCCCTACAATTACTTAAAATAGAATAATTTTGTATCAACCAGCTAGCTTCAAAAACTCTCACACAATTCTCAGACATAGAACTGTTTATACAGGTTGAATGTCACATTTCTAATTCAATGCTATCATATTCCCTTGAATTGAATGTTTTAATCATATACAATTTGTATAAATTATACAAACAGCTTCAGATTGGATAATTTAACATTATTAGCCTGTATTCATTGCATTGTAAGGGCATTATTCCACGACATCTTATCTACTTCCTAGATATAAAAGTATCCTTAGTGACTTCTCCAATCAATTTCATTTGAAATTTCAAGTCATCCAATTAAAATAATCAATCAAAATTCTACTTGTGGTACATATCAGCTTTAAAAGGTCCTCTAAAATCTATACTCGAGATTCTCGCATTTCATTTTCCCTGTTGACTATTGTGTGTAGAACCGAAAAGATATGTGTATTGTGATTCTTGGTTATGCGGGAAATAAACATGTTCAACTCCTTGGTCCTTCCAAAAATCTCCAAACGATGAGGACAAATTCCCACCTATATCGAATAACATTTCCTGTTTGAATTTCTTCTGTTTGAAAACGATAACCGAGTAACGATGAATCATACTGAGGGAATTTTAGAGTTTCGTTCTTAAAAATAAGATATTACAATATAATAGGCAATTTTTAATATGAAATTGAATAATTTTCTACAACAATTATTGCTTTGGAACTAGTTTTGGGAACTATTCTTCTATTTTCTTTTGTTCACTTCCAATATCAATATTATTGATGACTGCATGGTTTTTTATAATCTTTATCGCTCTTTGAAATCCTCCATAATAGATGACTGAAGGTGGAAAGAATAAATTTCCTCGTAGCGTACATATTATTTTTTCATGATTATACAACACAAATTTGAAGTTCATTGATGAATCATTTAAAAGATCATTCCTCCTCTTGCAAATGGATAGTTTAAGAGTATAAGAAGCTTCCTACTCTTACCGGAAGCATAATATTACGCAACTAGCGATTTAACTTTCTAAATCAATATTATTATCACTTGCAAAGTGTGGTTGTGAAAATAAGGCAATAAACTTTATTGTTGAAAAATAGTCTCGTCAGTGGTAAGATACTGATGCTCAACGTTTTCCAAATTTGTTTATGTCTGGGTCTACTTTATCGATTGACGAAAATTATCAGAAAGAGCGTTCTCTAGGAAAGATAATGGTAAACGTTTTTGAAGCAGATCTTAGGCAGTTGATCTGGAAGAGGCCATAAAAAACAATAATTCAAATGATCATGGTCATATCAGATTATTCTTGAAATCAAATTGAATAATCAATCAAGCTCCTAGAAGTAAATTATCTTATAAAAATAATATCAACTTTTTAGACAATATTTAATCTAAATATTTTTATTTAGATTATAGCATTGATCATTCTATTCATAGTTTCGAGAAATCTCCAAAACCTCAATCACCCTGGGGTTGAGTCTAGTCGTAATTTGCATAAACTCTACATTCGACCGTAAATGAGAATTTCGCTTTCTTCTTATTTGTATTTCTCACTGGAATTCAATACAATAGTTCCTGATAATTTTCTATTGCTAGCAAGAATGAAATAGAAAAAAAATTTCATCATTTTCTATAGAATTATTGCTAAAATATTTTCCGATTGCTGCAACATATTGACCACATTCAAGAATAATAACCACTGATTAAATATATTACCCCTATTATATTAATTTCTATTTTTCCAAAATACACCGATTTCCGAATCAATTGATCATCTAATAAATGGAGAACTCAATATTTCCCTACTACTAATAACGTTGTGTATAGAAAACCGTGATGACATGAATCTTGTTGCTGAAGAATGAATTTTATGATTATTCATAAATTAATAATCATGGGTGGTAGATTATTCTTTCCTTTTTTTCTTTTAACCCTCTTTCTTGTTCTTGTCCCAAAATAACATTGATGATTCTGGATATTGGCTTCTAACATAACTCCGAATCAAATGAATATTTTCTAAGAATTTGATAGTTTTCAAACTCTTCCTGTTCAAATGTTCAAGTATTGAATTTGAGAGTAAACTCAGGGATCACCAATTTAATGAAGGATTGTTTGTGAATTACCAGACTCTTTTACATTTTTCTCGACTTCTTCTGAAGTGGAAATTCTTGTGAAAACAGTGGAAATTCAATGGATCCTATGTAGGCAGAAGAGGAGAGGATAGTGGAAAGGTCGTTCGACGCTACATTCTCCGATGAATTGGCGCGATGGCTATCGCCAGGTACGATGAAACCATTATCAGATTTACATTCTTCATTATAAATATCCATCCATTGTGAGCATATCACTGTCCTGTCACTAGAGCTGGTCCCGCGGTGCGGGGGTTTCGACAACTTTCTGATGTGTCATAGTCAGATTGGGACTGTGATAGGAGTGAGGAGGGGGAGGAACAGTGTTCGAGGACTGTCCCGAACCAGAGGAGTTCGATCGAGGGAGACCCGTTGTCTGAGGTGGAGAGAGCCTCCTCGCAGGCAACGATCATCAATCACGCGGGTCTTGTGACTCACAATTACACGGGCCCGCTCCCATTCACGGCCACAGGACACAAAGGCCCCCCGCGGCGGTCTCCGTCGGGTCGCGGGGGGCCCACACCCCCCACCACCCTCACACACCTGCACACTTCCTCTTTCTCTTCCTCACACCACGTTGATTGTTATGTAAAACGCTCGGACGTAAATATGTACAGTATCCTTTTTCTCTTCCGTTAAACTTGTCCGCAGCCGAATAATAATCTCTCGAGTGCCTTTCGCTTTGGCCCGCACTGTTTCAAAAGGAACGCCGACTGTTTTCATGAAGAGAGTAACAGCATTCGCCTCCATTCAGAACACCGAATTCCAGCGGGAAAGGTGCGGAATGGTATGTTGATAGTGTCGGTGCCGATGTCAATGGTGACGCTCATATAATAGAGTTGATAAGCAGCCATCATTAGTTACGCACTGAGTCTAGTGTTAATGAAATCATGCTGTTAAGTCACGAGCAATTATAGACTTTACGTTGAATTGTTAGTAACGGCAGCATTAACCATGGAACAATTACTGATATTCAATTGTTTTACCATTATAAATATTCATGATTGCATTCTACTTGAAGTCGTTCGTTCATGTTCTCGATATTTTTGTAACTGTAGCTAACTTTTTTGAGCTTAATAAAGTTTCTAACAAATTCCTGTTTAAACCAAAAATGTAAAACTGGACTGGTTATAGAGTAATGTTGATGGCTTTGAACATTTTACAAAAAATGTACTAGATCTCAGAAGTTCAAATTTGAAGCTGAGTCTGGAATACTTTTCTTATAATGAAATTTGAATGCAATCTAGCACTTGGCTAATGAAACGTTCAGCTGAAATACAGTACTAATAACATTGGAACAATGTCAGGTAAGAAGTTGCATTGATAATATTCATAGTAATAGACATAACTTGCCTGTTAGACTATCTATTTTTAGTTATCACATGGATTTTTGTATTTGTAAGTAAGTAATGTGTTTAATAATCAAAAATCAATTTTCAGTTCCCAATGGGTTTCAAGGAACACTGGTATAAGAATATGAAGCGGATAGTTGGGAGACAGCACTGCAGTTCAAACTAAGAAAAATGTTGCACGATGTTTAGAGTGCTATTAGCCATAAAATCTTCAACTTCTGCTATTTGAATATCATATCTGAGAACATTGTACCGTAAAAGCTGAGATTGTAATATTTTTGTGAAGCTATGACAATAAATGTATTGATTTTTCAATCAAATGCTCAAGTATTATAAGACTTTTTCTGACTTAGTATGATACCTACTGAGCCCTGGTTGTTATAAGTATGCGCCTGGGTAATGAGAAGATGGTAATGATAGATGACTAGATAAAAGTGGGTTCCAAACCAACAGAAAGAGAATTTGAGACTCTTACATGAAAGTGTTTAAATGAGCTTGAACCTTCCCATTGACGATAGTAGCCTACCAAGCGCTCGTAACGTATCCAATCCAATGCGCTCGTATCTTATCCTTATCCAATGGATTAGATACCATACTTTTTACTTTTGCACTGTTTTTCTTGCAATAACTTGGACCTTCAGTAATCAATATGGATGTAGTAGATTTTCTAGGATGACATCTAAATAATGACGTGTTATTCAACCTTTTCATGAAAACGAATGATGAGCTCTATCTGCAGTCTGTAATCAAAAATGTTTTGGTCCAACTAACAAATGCAATTTATTTGAAAAGTATCTATTGTGCCAACTACAGTTCATTTTTTATTAAGATACAGTCATATTTTTTTAAATCAGTGGAGACAGGGAGGCGCTTTCAATAAGTAATCTCTGTAACCAACCAACAAGTGTCTGTTATCCCGCTAACAACGTTTGATTTGGGCACCATCCTCAGGAAATTCTTCTCTATTATTGTACTTACTACTAATATTGTACTATGGAGTTAATGTACCACCGGTAGCCTATATAGCTCCTGCATTTGCTGCTGTTATCCATATTATATTAATTGTTAAGGAAAATTGCTGACAAGGTGGAAACCTTGCGTTTTGCGTGTTGCCTATGTAGCTCCTGCACAATCCCAGTTGAACTCATGCACTGTCTATAAGGGTTGATGCATTGATGTTATAACTGCAATCTGTGATCATCTTGGGTTTTTGACATCAAACTTTAATTCAGATTGATTGAAGTTGTTGATTATTAGAGAAACATTTGATGTTTATAATAAATAATTCCTGGAAATATAATTCTTGACTTCAAGTGAAGTCTATTGATATGGACAACTCAAATATTGCAGTATTTTGTCATTTGTACGGAAAGATAATATCAATAATATCCAAAATAAGTTTAAAATACTAACCAATAAAGACTATTCGAGTTGTCCTTGAACCTCATCAGAATTCTTTACAATCCCATTGAATGTTACGAAAATGATCTGACTTCAAAGTGACTTTCTTTATCTGTATTTTTACTTTATATGTATCCTACCCTTTGCGTTTCTACGGCATCCTCAATTTATATGAGATATCATGAAATTGTAGTGTTGCTCCTTTATATCAAGAAAATAATCATGGGAAAATCTTAACTGATTCAAATAGGAAAACCCTCTTGATATAGCTGAATATATTCAAACAACTCATAATAGTGTTGGTTACTTAAGAACTCATAATTATCGCTATATTACTTACCGTAAATCAGATCGTAAGGAAATTTCAGAATAAACCTTCAGAATGAGTCATCGCTTCATTCTCTTAATTAAACATTCACTGAGTTTGTTCTCTACACAAAACACGATGAATTATCGAATTCAAAGTAAATGTAGAGATGTAATGTATGTATCATAAATGAGTAAATTCTCAAGAATAATAATTATTCATAAGATAACCGTTAACATTAGAATATAGTCGTTTATTAGAGTATGATTTTCATACATTATTTGTATCATAGATTATTATATTATTATAGAAACACTTGTCTTATCAAATTCACAGTAAATTCGATAGTTTTCTTGAATTCTTATACAAAACCAACTCTCATGTATTTATTTTTTAACATTTTCTAAATCACATTAGTCCCAACTGTTAATAAACCGATAACAACAGTCAATTGCACTGAATTTAATTGGATTTAACAGCCGTAAATTGTTGTCATATTACAGAACCAACTCAGCGATATCCCAAATACAGTTATTGCGGTAAAAAGATGCAATCGACCTTTTTTCTACTAAGTTCTTCTCCCCGGAAAGTATGTGTAAGACAATATTGGAAAATTGAACAACAATGAACACACATTAGAAGAACAAGAGCTCTTAACAGGTCGAATCATCATAAAAACATGGCGACGAAGTTGTATATATTTAAAAAACATTTCTCCTTTCACTGACAAAATATCGATTACATCGTTAAAAGAAAATTTTGTTTTACATGAAAGTTTTTCATTAGATCGATAATTCTTTTTTTGTTAATCCACTATCCTATTTTTATATTCTTCCTTCTCCTTAGCTATTTTTTCTGAAGCTGGTGTAAATCATCCTATGATTATAAGGATACAAATATCCAATATCTTTGGTTACAAGGATACAAAAAATCAAAGTGGAAATACTTAGTACAAGAGTGATGAAAATTTTGCAGTTCATGAAAAACAAATCATTCTCGTATAATTAGAGTAAATCGAAAAAATTAGATTGACAATAAAAACAACATGATCGTGGGTTTTCAATAAATTTTTATTTTATAGTAGGCTATTCTATTTACACATTTCTTATAATCTAAGTAGAATAAATCTCATTAATCTCGATATCTACACCTAGAATGGTAATCTACAATGAAGAGTTCAGCTAGTATCAACTAATAATAAATCTTTCAAATATACAAAATAAATAATTTTATCAGGGTAAACATACCATAAGAATTTTGCTTCCTTTACAATGTTCATTGGTCAATCGTTTGTCAGTTTACTATAGATACGAGTTTATCAAGTTCCTCGAACGTGTGATCTATGACAAACGATATAATAATTTTTATATTGCACAGTTGAACTGAATGGAACAAGTCTTAAAGCAAAATAAAAAAGTATCAGAACTCACATAATATAATGTAGAAACAATAGAATTTTGAAGAATATCTTGTGGAATACTAAGGTAATTTATTCCAGTTCTTCGAACAAATCAATAGCAGTTTTTCATATCAGCAATCTTCACAGTTTTATAGATAGAAATTCAGCTCGAAAAGTAACGAGAGTAGATTATCTGAAATTCTTAGGATTTAAGAGACGAAGAAATCGTTTTCGAGATCGGATTAGTGTTTGAATATCGAGTGAAAAAGGTGTTGAGATTTAGGATGTAAAATAATAGGTAGGCTATTATCATTTTTGACAACTCTGTTATCATTGTTTAAGGCTACCAAGAATAAACATTCTCTTGCCAGAGATACACAGTAAATCTGATAAGAGTAAATATTTCCTCTCAGTGTAAACTGCCAGGTAGTCAAAAGATGTTGCGAAGATTACAAGATTGCGACTACTACTATAAAAATAATTAAAGCCAAGCATTTCTGCATCATGGACATATCAAGAAAGATGAAGTACATATTTACAATTGATCATTTATCTACATGATATCATGATTGATGCATAAATTTCATGATTTTAAGAATCTGAGTTAATCAGTCTCAAAAACAAGTGGATATTTCATTACATAAGTTGTGAAAGCTTCTCTATTGATATTGTGACTCCATAGTTATGAGAATATTGTATCTGTAGAATAGAATTTTGGTAATAAACAATTGTTCAATCTTAGGCCTAATACACAATAATATTGTATTACATACGATGAAGAAATTAGAAGCTTCCTGTTACGTCTCAGCTTAGACTAGAATTTATCTTCAAGCAATACTCTAGGTTATATTTTACATGTTAGCTATGGGCTAATAAATAATATATCTTATTGCTAACCAATGAAGAACATCAGGAATAATTTGTATCATGTTTTCTCCAGATTCAGTTTAAGTTACTGACATGGGGATTGTCGAACCTGTTTATATAATTATTAATGATTTCATCCCCTATAAATAGTAATCGAGTCTTGACTCTATAGTGGTGTTTGATTATCGAATTGAAATATTTCATGTGTAAGATAACGATCCAGGGTGACAGTGATAATGAATGAGAGCGTCCAATGAGGATGGAGTAAGATATTGATTTTACAGTATTATAGATGCGAGGGTAATGTACAGTAATGAAGAAACATAATGAGATCAACACAAATTTTCAAAGCTTTCCAGGAAATGAAAACTCTTCAAGTTTTTTTTTAGAATGCTAAACTACTTTTCGAAATAGATAATTAATAGCTACTTCCAAATAAATTTGGTAAAGGAGAATAAAAGTGTCATCCATTGGTATTCATTTAAATTATCTGCATTGAAGAAATTATAGGAAATTCTCAGATTCTACATTAGACATTGATTTGATTTCAAAAGTTTTGATCCGGACTAGAATGTGATATTCAATTAAGAGTGATTTTAATAAAATTTGAATCTATTCAAATACATTTTATTCAAATTTCGATTTGAAAAACTATGGAAGATAGTATTTATGTTTAATCGAAATATTGGAAATTTCTCTACTGTACAGAAGCTGTTTAATAAATTTTATTTTTTTTATTTTCACTGAGTAAGTTGTTCGACTCAATCCAAGTATAAAACAATCAAAATCGTGCTTCTATTTTTTTCAAACTGAAGATCACATAACTAAGCCATTATGTCGCCGTATGCGACAGACTAGAGTCCGGATTATTGATAGAATTTTCAAATTTATGAAACTGTTCATTGAAATCAGGAAAGTGATGAGAAAATTTGTGATGAAATATATCTCTGAAACAATGTACGATAAGTGCTATCTCTGAAAGAGAATGAGAATCTGGAGAAACATTTCAAACAATGTCAAACTAGTTCATTATTCCATTCTTGAAAGTTGCTCGAAATTTGTGTAAAGTGCTATTTTCGATTGAAGACTTGATTATTTTTCGCGCAGCGGAAATGTGTAGAAATATTGTCCACGATGAATGAGTCCACTATGTCACTGGCTCTAGTCCACATGAATGAGAACTGTTCGCGTATCACATACTAAATAACTGTGACAGGTGCAGTTCTAAAGCTTTGTAATGAACACAGAAACCAGTCGATGTCGTTCATTGTTCTCAGTACTCATAACCTGGTAGCGTATCCATTGCCAGCATTTCTGCAGTTGTCGGGACTGTGTATTGACCTGAAACCAGAATAATCATCTAATAACTGCCTGCACTGATAAGATAACCATGACTCGACAGTCGACACACGTCATACTGAATGTAGGCTTGATGACGTGACGCAGAATAAGATTTCGTGACAAAGGGATAAATCCAACTTTGAGAAATATAGGATCAGGATTGTTTCATTTCTTCGGTTAATGTGTGCCATGCAGTTCTACGTCATCAAGCCTGCATTCCAATTTTGGCCAAGTATTTATAAGTTTCTTATGTAAACACACACTAGTTTTCATTGTTTCGAACTTGTCATGATTGTATTGCACCGGGTGCTGCTTTAGAGCAACTATGTGAATTACTGTGACTAAACGTGACTAATCTTATCTTGTCTTGTCTTGACTAAACGGTGTACGCCTAGCCTAAGCTGGCTAACGGATTAATGAATCATGTGCGTTCAAGCTACCTCATCAGCTTCGAAAAAATTGTAATCGAACTAATATAGATCTCATACTGTAATCTTGATACTGATCTAATATTGAATGGCACTTTTTAGTGTACTTATAGAGAAGCTCATTCGAATGGAGGACGAAAGACGAAAGTAGGCTGTACTCATTCAAAGGACAAAGGACCTTTCCGACATGAAATATTAGAAGTTTTGATCGAAATGCAATAAATTATGGAATTAAATAATATATAATATTAGTTGAGAGACGAATTTTAGCTTCATCTTAAAAATTCTTATAAAGAGTTAAAATTATATTTTGAGAGATTAGCTGTCGAAACATCTGGGATTAAAGTATTAATACTCTACTCTCATTAATCTTTGCTCCATTCAGAATGGAGAAGGTCTTGCTACTCTCAATTTACAATTTTAGGCTACATATATGGTTACATTTGTTAGGCGTTAAGATGGGTTGTTACTTTATCGACATTCTATTGGAACGATTGACGAATAGCCACAGCCATCGAACTTGTTATATTGTAAGGATTCATAAAGTTTGTAGGAGCAGTATAAACTTTAATAATTCCAGTGAATGAAGTGACATTATTGATGCACCTGAGCTTGGAACAATTACTACGTAATAAAAAAATGAAACTCTAGTTGCTTTATCCTGTCATTGAACCCGAAAGAAAGACCACACTGGTTGTAGCTGTGGCAGGTTTTTTCACAAGGTACAGCAGCAAATTAGCAGGTTATTTGTAATAAAAATAAAGAGAATAATTGAACTACTGCCACGTAAAGACTCTGTAAACAAGACAGAGTAGTTGAAAAGCTGTTTTTAGCGTCACGTCTCATTGTTCACATTATAACTACCGTGCAAACAATGAAACCATAACAGCAACAGTAAATTGCCCGTAAAAGTTGAAATGAACCATTGAGAGTTTAAATTTCTTGTGGAAATAAGCCCTAATCAATGACTAAACGTTTCACTTTGCAGGCTACTTGCGATCCCATCATTATTTTCAAGCATTTATTACTCTCAACCAACAAAAGAACGTTTATCGGGAATAATATGATTACCCATATTGCAGTAATTACAACTATGGTACTGTATTGATGTTTTGAGTTGCTTTTTTATTTATAACAATTCTCAGCCAATCTTCAAGTTGATTGTTTTTGAAACTAATAATTACAGAACAACGTTTCCATAAAAGCAGCTATTACTTTCTGCAAATGTTTGGATTTCAACTGTGAAGGCATTGTGAATTTGGAACTTGAAGGCTTTACAAAGCAATAGAGCAGATCAAATTCAAAAGAACTCCTCCTGAATATTTATTTTATGAATACTGTAACATACTTTTAAATCGTAGGAGAATTTTTTCTCCTGGCATTAATGATTCCTATTTTTTTCAATACAACAGAAAAATAAATTTAAAGTAATCGAGAAATAATTATTTTCTGTTCGAGTTGATGACTGTGAACTATTCCATGACTATTTGTGGGTCTTATTTAATTTTGACAATTTCTTGCCATTAGCGAAATACGTTTCCGAAAAATATAATCTACTAACTAATGTTCAATAGAATAAGCTTGTCCTCTTAATATTGTTCACTATTATGAAGCTATGTTAATCTGCTATTTACATCGTGAAACATAGAAAAAATTACATGCGAAAATATTTTTTATAGTCAGTACTCTCATCATAAATATACAAAGAACAATAATCTAATGAGTTCAATCCATTCATTTATCGAAATCAATATTCAATATTATTCAAGATCCAGTATACTATAACATCAATTAATAAAGATTTCGAAATCTAATTGCACTTCAACACTTATTTATTTTATAATTCAGGTTTCCACTCACTATTAAGTAACGTTCACCAGGTCTGAACCTTCAATATTATCAAATCACGGACTAATTTATCCAATTAAAAAACAGAAAAGCAAAGTGGTTCATCAAACTGGAGAGTATAGTTCTACTTAATATGTTATATGTATATCAAAAAAGTAAATCAAATATTAACAATTACAATTTTTGGAAATATTTGCTCAAACTAAATAATTATTGTTCATCAATTGTTACATCACAGTATGAGTGCATAATTATTGGGAGTGCTTTCCATTTAGATGGAACCTATAAAAATTATTGTTATTCATGCAGTCCAATTCACATCACATTTTCTCTTGCCAAGAATTACTGCACCGAAAAGGTACTGTAATTAGTCTGTTAATTGTGCACAAGTGACTGGAAATATGTGCAAAGTTATGTGAATAGATGTTTTATTGAAAGCCTTATGAGCGAAAAGTAGAAAGTAGTTATAGTATTAGAAATAGTAAGTAATAATGTGCTTACATTACAGTTAGGCCTAAGAGGAGCGCTGTTGGTAGAACAGAAACACCACAATTTCTTCACCGCCACCCACATCTACAAAGAAAACCAGACACATACCTCACTTTCCAGTTCGAAATATAATAATCGATCAATAATACAATACTAACAAAATGTAGACAATGGTCGAGAGCTGAAAGCTAACATGTAATATTGAATTAGAGAGAATCCATCGAAAATGGACTTTCCTGCCAATAAAATAACCCATTTCAATTTATTACTTGTCAGGTTTACTTTAAGATCTTGTCGTATTCATCAGGCAAATAAGCCTATTGCGGAAGAATATAAGCAAATTTCTTGCTAATAATGATTTTCAAAAGCAAATAGTATCCCTTCTCAACTCATGAATAGAAATAATCTGGACAGTAATATAAATGCTTAGTATCAGGATTAATCATTAACATAGAAGTACTCCTAAAAAGGAATTGATCTAAAACAATGAACTAGTAGCAACTTCATCTTAAAAACGTACGATTATTACAATCTGACACATAAAAACCCCCAGAATTCGAAACCTACATCCGATGCTGAAAGTAATGAAAACTGGATAAAGGTGAATTTATCGATAAATTATGAGTAACTTTTTAAGTTGCAATAATACTTTTCATGATTAAGAATTTGCTTTTGAATGAAAAATAACGAACTGGAGTTGAATTGGAAATTGAAAGTGATCTGTATAAATGATATTGTAACAATGTTCATGGGTTGCGGTTCCTGTGAAACAAAAACAGAAGAATTTTCGAGTGAAGGAAAGAAATATCGTCAGTAATAAAATCTAGTAAGCGAAGTGTGAAACTGGTTGGTCGATACATCATGGAAGGATAGAGTTAAAAATTACACCATTATTCTGGTTAGTGCATTGCTCTCAACACCAGGCAAAACAAGAGAAGGAGATATTAATCGTGTGTATCGAGCCAGTTCCATTTTAAAAGCAGAAGGTGAATAATTATATAAAATGTGAAAACGTGAATATTATGTAACACAAAATACATACGCGCTACTTACAAGGCCAAAAATGAATTTCTTTTCGTTTGCAACACTTCCAGGATCACACTTCGGCTTGAACTAGTTCACATTGTACACAATCAATGAAAATACAAGGAGAAACCATGGACGTATAGAATTGCACACTGGTTGTAATCATACAAGTACAATCATGGTTCTCAAAAATATCACTTTGATTTCATAAAATGATATAATATCATATTACTTTATGTGTATTCAAAACCAATTTATAGGTGGATATAAATCAGTGAAAATGACCGTTTCAATATTGAATGAACTACTGGTAACATCCAGTAGTCGCTGTTCAGTAAGCACGACTATTAGAGTCAATACAGAATTTCATCAAGAACAAATATCACAACATGACAGTTCCATAGTAATATAAGACGTATTATAAAACAATATAAAGTAATATATATAATAAACTCATTTTAATGAGTACTCAAGACTTATAGGCTTGCAAAAACAATCTAGATTTAAAACCATAACTCTAAGCTGAAGGATGTCAGAAATAAAATGTAGCATCCAAGATATTAAAGATCTACTATACTTTGATCTATCTAATACATTCTTTAAAATAATTCAATAATAATGAAGTAATAGTGTTCAGGAGTGCGATTTCAGAAAAGATAAATAGTAGAATTTGAAACATTTAAAACTGCTCAATATAGAAAGATAACGAAATAGAATGTAGTTGCATCACTTTTATTATGGAATAGTCAATGGATAAGCATAACTGTAATAGGCTATACGTGACATCATTTTATTTCGGTTTGAAACATTGAATGGTTATAGAGCATAGCAGACTGAAGTTCATCTCGCTACGCCGTCTCGCTGAATATTTTGAATTCAGTAAAATAGGGTATAGGGGCTGTTGTTGAATAGGCCAATGAATTTTAAAAAAACCAATTCAATCAAAATTAATTCTGATTTTATTTTATTCTCGAAAGAGAAGATGAAAACTGTTACATTCCAATCAGTCATTGGAATGATTCATAGACATACAATTTTTACTGTATGTATTTTCTCTTATAAATCTTCACTTTGTATTGTGAATGAATAAATGTTTCGATGAAAGAATTTTGATTTGGTTTTTTTTTAGAATTTACAAGAACTGATTAGTCATGAACAAAAGATTAAAATTTCATTAAATTTAGTGAATCAGTTCTCATCGACAGCTCTATCGGTTTGTAGGCGATAACAAGCTTTATTTGGTTTCGGCTTTTGGCGATCGCATGCTCATGGGCACATGGCCATGAATTCCCCCTCCGCCCCACCCCCGACACACAGCTAACCCCTCCCCACAGGGTTCTACGTCATTCGAAGGCCACTGGCATTTATTATTTCTTTGTTGTTGTCCTTTTCTCTCCTTGTAATTTGATGTCGTCATAAAGAGTCGATGATAATGACCGACCGACCGGCGAGTAGTTCACCTCCAAAATGTACGCGGCGGCGGCTCCTTCACTTTGGTCTATTCTTATTTTTATTAGACTAGGTTCTCACTTTTAAAAACAGTAGACTATCCTTCATCCTATTCTTTTGTTCCCTGCTAATTCATCTCTCTTCCTCGAATAACAAAAAAATTATAGAATTCTTGAGATAGAATGACTTAATTCTTTGAACTATAGAGTTGAAAAGTGATTCTTTATGGAAAATAATGTATAATTGAATAATTAAAAATGATGTCCACTTAATGACAGATGATAAACTATCCAATAAACCAGTGAACTGTCCAAGTTTTTGGTTTGATGGGTAATTTACGTTGGTTAAATTAATTCAACTAATAATTTTACTACTCTAATTTAATTCCATTATTTTCCATTGTATTTAATATTTCTGTCAGAAAATATCATGGAAATAAATTTTCATTTCCATTTAGGGCCGGTTTATGAGCTCGGGATTTAGCCAAGTTCTTGACTAAAACGGGTGGCCACCGTAGTAGCATCAACACTATGTACTAAGGGCAGGGCTCTCTATGCTGCTAATCCACTAACCTGTCGAGACAAACGTTTTTCGATGCTACGGTAGCCACCCGTTTTAGTCTAGGACTTGGCTAAATCCCGAGCTCATGAACCGGCCCTTAATTTTATTATATTTTAATCAGAACTTGAGGCATTCTTGGATCATTTTTCCAATTTTCCAGCCTTGTAACAAGTGGATGGTCTAGTTTTACCTATTTTGGAATTTCTCTGCTAGACATTAAACATTCATTTCATTTGAAATTTGGTGGCTGCATCTGCATTCTATCATCATAGTCACGAAAATAGTTATGAATCCAATGCAATATTTGGTTGAGTTGAGATCATAAGTAAAAGTTGTAATTCGTCAACTGTAGAACACTTCTTCCTTTTTGACAAAACAATAACTGACATTCTAGAAGAACCTAGTCTTAGACAACAAAGTACTTTTCAAACTTTTAAAACTTTCTGCTCCTCATTTCGAATTTTATAACTTTCTCCTACTAATTTTAAATTTGAATGAATTCAAAGCTTAGGCCTATTGGGAGAAATCTTTGTGAGCGTTAATCAAAAACACATACAAAAGGAACATTCACTTAGATTGATTGTGAACTGTAATAGTTATGATATTCATCCTTGATGCTTATCTCGTCCTTGAAATTACCAACATCACTTTATTGAGGTTTTCCAACTCTAATACCTAGTTGTCTGAGGGACACATTACTACTACTAAATACACTGACGAAGAATAAAGGAAATCCTACACGAAGTTCACAGGCCTCGGATTATTAGTAAAAATATTCGTACTATTCCCTTCTTAGATTATGATCTTGATTATGTTATATGAAATACATTGTTGGTCGTCGTAGCCCATAGAGTAAATGTAAGTACTATGGACTGACAAATTCTGCAGTTGTTAGCTTCAATGGTATCCAAGAGCCTTTTGTTGTATCATCATACCTTTTTTGCTAAATAGCTATTAGAAAGCTCCAATAGCTAAGAAATCTTTGATTTTGAGGAGAAAATCTTCCTTCACATGGAGGAAAATGTAATGTGAGAGCATGTATGAAGTTCATACAGTCATATTCTGCTGAAAATATTGCATAATAGACTATCTTATCTATTGACCCTCAATTGGTTTAATTTAGCAGTAAATAGCTTATTTGGTTCAACTTTTCTTATTTTTTGCATGATTTTCTTACCGATTGAAAATCAACTAGGATAATATATAATTTTTGTTTTGAATGAATAACATCGAATAATGAGTACTTTCAACATTATAAATTAAATTAGAAGTGATTTCTCACTTCTGGAATTAAATTTTCAAGGAATTGGAAGAATTTGACATGAAGCTGAGTATCGTTCTACGATTATTCTACTTTTGAAGTTAAAATCTATTTTCGCCGCCATTATTATTAAAAAATCAATCTGAGAAGATTGAACCAGTGGGAATCATTATAGTTTTCTTTGGTGAAACACTTGGAAAAAATTATGTTATGGATTAAAACTACTAGCATACAACTATGAATAATTTTTCTTTTCAGAAAATGAAATACATCAAAAAACTCTATAGAGCAGTGAATAATTAATCGATTCAAAACTATTTTATCCTCCGAAAGATAAATGATCTCAAACATATTTCTCAATAAAGTGAAATTGGCAATTCTTAGGAGTTATGTATTGAAACCATTTTCACTGATGAATGACTAAGTAACTATAATTTTGTTGGAGACTGTACAAAAGACATTTGTCAATAGATAGGATCAGTGATTGCCAAAACGGATGAGGTCAAGATGGCAAATGAAGTGTTGCAAGCAGCTTTCAGTGATGCAACTGGTCACTAGCGGGGTCACTAAGCGTGAGGGGGAGGAGGAGGCTGTGCTCACCTGTGCTGTTTCAGGTTGTCCTGGCGCTTGAACGTCTTACCGCAGACTTCGCATGTGAACGTGACGTCATCCTTGTGGGTGCGCTCATGGATCATGAGGTTGTAGGGCTTGGTGAAGCGGCGCTGACAGTACTTGCAGATGAACTCGCACTTGGCTCGCATCTTCCGGCGGAACTCCCTCCTGTCCTCCGTCTCCACTTGCATAATCGCAAACATCTTGTCTAGCGAAACGTGTCCGTCCCACAACAGTCAACTTCAACTTATCGATAACTCAGGCTCCCCCACCACTCGCAGCCAATCAACACAAAAAGAGATAAAACAATACTAGGCTGTTTTCGACACCTCGATGACTTCACTGAGTAAACTTATGCTTACTAGCATCTCTTGAAACTTAATCTTAAGCACACAGTTTTTTACGCCTCTCCTTTTATTCGTCGAACAGAACACGCCTTCTACGAAAACTTCCGGCACGATTGTGTGTTTTCCCACCTGCAACAAAAAAAATCACTTGTTGAATACATTTTTTATTGATTATTCTCTTCACAGCAAACTGAAAATCCGAGAACTCTGTTTGAAAAAAAAATTCAGAATAGGTTGTTTAGGTATGGACCAGGGTTTTGCATTAAGGTGAAACCCCTTTGAAATTATTTCCTATTGATATGAAAAGTGTAGGTAGGTACTTATTGTAGGTGTTACTGTAGGATACTGTTCGGCTGAACTGAATCAACCAACGACTAAGCTTTATTCCTAATTTCCTCGCCATATAATCATGATTAATCGAACAATAGGTCCTCTGTAATGACAGTATTTCAATGTATGTAAATGAACAATAATCAAGCTCATTATTATATTTGTTTAATATATTTATGAACATTCTAATGTTATAATAATAATCATTATAGATGAATTCTAAAACACCTTCCAAATGTTCCAAGTGGAAGGACAGAACAGTACCAGTACTTTCCATACAACTATTGTTTAGAAAATTCACGATCTACGGTCCAACACAATTTTTGAATCTTTTCTATTAACCCGGATTTAAAAAATAAAGTGTTACTGTAGGATACTGTTTGGCAAAAAAGGTGAATTTGGTGAGTTACGTTTTTCAAATGATGCAATAGCATGATTCATGATGAACGAATTGTAATGAAGCATTTTCGTATTAGTAATCAC
The DNA here is from genome assembly GCA_017141395.1 of Laodelphax striatellus. NCBI lineage: Eukaryota > Metazoa > Arthropoda > Insecta > Hemiptera > Delphacidae > Laodelphax > Laodelphax striatellus. The sequence goes on along the minus strand of CM029532.1, from coordinate 26,764,635 downwards.
TAGTCAGCCAATTTCTCTGGAATAAGTGACGCAGATGAATGAAGAATCAGCACAATGATTCAAGTGTATTGAGATAGGCAAAGGAGTCATCAGGTGAGGTGAAGTATTCGTTTGGCTTGTTGCTGTCCTAGAATTTGAAGCTGATAACCTGGAAAGTACATCGGATGACTGCTGAGCCACTAACAAACCTGGTTGCGTCATAAGCATGAGCTGTACATGAACTGTACGGGGCTGAGTTCAGATGTTACTCACTCAATACTACGCTTGATGTTCACTCAAATTGAGCCACATGAATTGTTCCAAAAATTAACCGCATAATTCTCTGTCTCGATGTTTTTCAAGTTTTTTCTTTTCAGTGAAGAACGAACTCGAAATTTAGTTGAGTTCTAAATTATATTGAGGAATATAACACGCCACAAACTAATTATAGCATAAAATCTCGAATCATTGAAATTGAAGTATATTCTTGCTTGCACTGTTCTCTGTCCAAGCTTGAATCTCTTTTATGAATCTTAAAGAGCTGAACAAAATATTGATTTGCTTTACAATTTGAATTTTTTTTATAAATTAAAATTTACAGCCAAACATTTAATTTTGAAAAAATCTTATTCCCAAGTCAAACAGAATAATGTGAGTGGACTAAGAAAGGGTTAACACGAACGGTTTTTGGGCGGTTGCGACTACCAGCGGTTCCATGTTTGGAAGAGAGACAAGATTATGCCAGCTATTTTTGGCTCTCTCTCTCTCACACACACATTGAACCTCTGGTAGACGCAACCGCACGAAAACCGTTCGTGTGAAGCCGCTCTGAGTAATCTGATAATATAACATCTTAATCTTTCACATAATTGCAGAGACATACTCCTAAATTCCATCACTTCATTCTCCCCTGTAGCCTACTGCTTAACCAAAACTCCCATTTCTCACGTGAATGATGGATTTGCTCAAAGTTCCTGAGGCCAAGATAACTCTCATAACAATAAGATTTAACAAATTTATTTCGTTGAATTCAAGTTTTCAAATATAATCGATTTTTTTAAAACTCAAGTAAAGTTGAAATTCGATTGAAATCATAGTATGAGTAGAATCAGAAATCTATGATTTAGATTGATAAACCCACAAAAAATTAGAATTGAGATTTGAACAAAATCAATTCAAGACATTTGAATAATATAATCTATATTAATAAAAGAGAGTTGGTGTCTGTACGCTCGCTTATAACTCGAGAACGGCTGAACCGATTTAGATGATTTTGGATTCGTTTGAATTTTTACAGCACTGGTTAACATAATATGTATTAAAATATAAGAAAATCCCTTTATAATTAATAAATAGTTATCACATTAATGACATAACCTATCAAATATTAAACAGAGCTACGTTCAAACTTGCCGGCACGAACGTGTACCTACAACGGAAAGATGATCGCAATTCAAGATAGATAAATTAGCAAGCATCTTCTAAGTCTCCGTGGCTCAGTGCAAGAGTCTCTGCTTGATAACCAAGAGGTTGCGGGTTCAAACCCCGCTCTGGACCGCTTCTTTTTGCTCTAGGTTTTCTACTCTTAATTATTTTTTACGCTACAATCATCAATTAAGAATGAGTTATCGTTCGTATCATGCATGTTTTATTGTTTCTAATAATAAAATTGAAGAACGGAAATAAAATTAAAAAATAAATAAAATAAATTAAAATAAAAAATTAAAAAGAAAGAAATAAATATGAAAAAAAATCTTTAATTAGAATAGGACTGATAAAGAATTGAAGAACGGAAATAAAAATAAAAATAAAAAAAATAAGAAATAAAATCAATTAAAATGAAAAAATTTAAAAATAATTAATAAATATGAAAAATTCTTTAATTAGAATAGGACTGATAAAAATTGAAGAACGGGAATAAAATTAAAAAATATAGGCTAAATTAAAAAATTGAAAAGAAAGAATTAAATAAATAAATATAAAAAAATAATTGGAGGAGGAGGGGTGACATTTGATGGAGGAAAAGAGGGGTTGACATGAAGAGGTATATGTGGTGACATTTGGGGGAATGGAATGGAGGGGATGACATTTTTGTGGCATGAAGGGGGGACATTTGTGGGGGAGAAGAGGGGACATTTGGGGGGGGGGGGGAAGAGTGCGATACGAAGTTCGCCGGGACAGCTTGTAATAATAATAAGACATCTGAATCCAAATCCGAATCTTAGCTAATCTGAAAAGCAGCTCCAAAAAACGAATGAAATAAGTTATGCCGCCAAATATGTTCCTTCAAGCATATAAATCTGCTTTGTTCAATCGGCGATAGCTTCCCAAAACAAAATAATAATGGAGCAAGAAACAATATGACTCAACGTTAAGGATTGCATGTGATCTGTGTTGTGACTAAGCGGAAAAATCAGCCGGTAACTCACCGTTTTGAGAAGAGCCAAAAATACCTTTTCCCAAGAATAGGTGGTAATTGTGTGTGAGTGAGTGAGCATGCCTGTTTAGCGCGGCGCGCGTGCGTCTCACGGTCCAGGGGCTGGAAGAGGAAGATGAAAGAAGGAGAAGAAGGAGAAGAAGGTGCCGGTAATTGGGCCCTCAAGGTGTTCCCAGGCCTGTAGTCTCGGTGACTCGTGAAGGCCCTCCCATTAATACTAAGTTATAAAAATAAAGAACTCCCTGACGCACGCGTACCCGAACAAATTACTGAAAACGGTGTGGGTGTGTGCTGGTGTGGGTGAGTTGATCTACAAAATAGCAGGCTCGTTGTTTACTATTGTTAATGTTGGGTGAACCGCGGCCGCCCCAATCGCGCCATGGTGTCTCATCTTGACTCTCTCTTGACCGGAGACTCAACACTGAACTACTCCTTGCTCAAGGCCCCCTGCATTAGCCTGGGCCATAATAACCAGCCCAGCCCGGTTATAGCACCAGCTTTCATTCATAGTATAAATATAGGTATATGGGCCTGTACAGTCGGTAGATCTTTCACAGGCAGCCCAGTCATTGACTGAACCTGGCCGGGTGATACCATCACATTCAACAAAACTGGCGTAATGTTCTCACGTTGATTATAACCGGTCCATCGTGGCGAATTCCAACTATTCTCTGAGTAGTGGTTTTAGACCTTAAGTTTAAACTCATTCAAGACTACAGTTTCACACACTTGAATTTGAAAAAAATCTCAGCCTCTTCCCACTTGAAATAAGGGAAGTGGTCAAAATCTTAATTTAATAAGTGGACAAAAAAATCGCTATTGTCAGTGATTATGATCGGTCAAGTATGAGAAGTAGAGGTATTTATCACAATAGAGATTTTTAGCAATTCTGAGTATAGGACTCCAATTATAATTGATCAAATTTTGGCACATGTGATTATCATTGATTATCATTGGCTATTATAAGAGCCTGAGTCTCATTACATGTGAATTTTTCATGAAAAATTGAAAAATTAATATGCAATTATTTACCCAAGTTTATAGAAGGGAGATCAATAACTTCATATTAGAATATTTATTTAGAGTGAACCAATTGGTATTATTATCATCCAATATCTAAACTCAAATTATTTTTTTCTAATTCATTTTATGTATTCTAATCAATGAATTAATGAACACTCTCCTAATGGAATGCAAGTGAAGCTTCTCTTACTTTCTCTTAATTTTCTATTTAATTTCATCTCTGATTCTATTTTATTCCATTTCATTGGATTCTGATGGAAACATGTCCAAATTTTGTTGAATGAATATTTCCTATCAGCCTTCTATCACATGATTTTGTGTGGAACCTGCTTCGTCTGTCGTCCTACTTCAATGGGCTGCATAGATTTTTATACCAATGCCTGCAAGCTGCTCTACAACCTTCAAATTTTGAAAGAAAGACATATATTTCACAATCACTTGGCGACATGATAGCACCTACTCTTTGTTATATTTGATTGCAGAGACTTTTCGAAGGCGTATGACCGTAATAATTTTTGGTAATGAATAAACAAGTTTACGCGTTGTCCCAAGAGAGAATAATAAGTAACGACGAATGTCGTGGTGGTTGGCCATGATTACCCTTGAAATTTATGGACAGTTTGGCCTACTGGTGTGACTTTCCGACAAAAGTAATGCTAATAACTTATGCTTGAGTGGAGTGAGAGCGGCGAGGCGATAAAGCTCTCATATAGAGTTGAAGTGGGCGACCAGGCCACACTCTGGCGCTGGTAAAACGAAATTGTTGATGAGGTCGAAAAGTAAATATACAAACAATGTGGGAGCGTAAAGAGGTCGTAAAATTTAAGACAAAAACCAGATGAAAGACGTAAAAGCGGCACGGTCTGGTTTGAGACAACAGAAAAGAAATCTATTGAGAAAGATTTGTGATTCATAATTACATCACATTTATGGGTGGGCTTGCTATGTTCTAGATGCTAACTTTCTATTCTGTATACTGTAATCAAATCGAAAATCAATGGATTTCAAGTGGGAAATGAAACTGAACCTCCAATATTCTGGAAAACAAGTGTTTGTACAAGCTAAGTTCAAATAATAGACTAAATAAAATACAACTATGATTCATTAATAATGATAGGACTCGATTGTTGATGAAGCTCTAGCTTCAAGTTTCCATCATTCAACATGTACATGTCAACTTCTGTTTTGAGATGCTATGTTTGACTTGGAATAGACATTGGATGAAACCTGTAGAACAAATTTAATTATTCATTGTCTTTCAATACAAGGCGAAGTAAGGACTCGCAGGTCCTCTCTTACACTTAACCTTAACACTAATTTTTACAGTTTATATTATTGTAACAGTATATTATTTTTATTATCTATGAAATAGAAGATAATATTCAAAGAGAAGCCTGCTGAGAAGAATCTTCATGGTTTCAACAGAACTTGAAATGGGAAAATTATCTCCTATGTTAAATTTTGTTTATTTACGCAATCTGAGCTGAATGACAGTTGAAAATTGGATTTTGATGAAACTGCATTATTATTATGATCGATTTAATAAAATAACTAAAGTGGGAGCAAGCTTCTCTATAAGTTGGCCATTGACAAAGGGTTTTGAGTGTGGACACATGAGGTGGAAAGAAGTTACGTGTATTAAACTCAAGTGAGAGTAACTCAGAAACAGTAAATGAGAGAACGTGATTTTAATTGGTTTGAAAGTTTCACCACCTGCGGTAGGAAAGTCGTTAATCAAATAACTAGAGACTCCAACGGCCCCCCAATGTGAATTCCTTCCTCCTCTTCTCATAAAGTGAAGATCCAAAAGGTGGTTGGCAGTCTTTTTTGCGTGGGTCTACTGCCTATATTAATTCCTGTGCCATACTATTTCTTATTCTATGCCATCTTGTTGATATAAAATGAGCCAAATTTCGAAGTAGGCTATACATCTCATGATGGCTACATCTATGAAGTCGGCTACAAGTCTAGATGTATTAGACGTTTGAAAAAATATGGAAGAAAGGTTAGTGTTTAATATGTGGTCGATTTGATCAACGAATAAAAAAGAGATAAAAATGTCACTGATAGGTTCATCACCTTCAGAGTATACAATGACAATGAACATCATTATTCACATTTCTGGAATATCTAGGAAAGTTTCAATCGACACGTTCTTTACCAACACGAAGAATAATTAAACAAGATTACCTGCGAAATCTTATACAACACTTCATCAAAAATAAATCACTTGGAAAACATTTTGAGCTCAAGTTCAAAAATCGTCATGATATGGTACATTATTATTAAACAATCTTCTAAGCTGATCAAGCTAATGATACACAGCTTGGTTTGGCTTCTAATCGCGAATTGAAAATTATGACTATTAAAAACATTGTTGGCTCACATCTTCATTGAGTTTTTCTCCCAACAAAAACGGCCATGTGCAATTTTAGTCCAACTTTGAATGTTCAATTGAAAAATATCCATCCTCTCTCAGTATATTTTACAAAAATTTGAATTAGTTTAATATTGCCCGGGCAATGTTAGGACTGAGCGTCTTAGCTCACACTGAATTGAGCTTGATGATGAGAAAGTAGGCCTGTGAATGATAAGTTTCAAGATCATGTTGAATCCTGATATAATTAGATGAGAAGTGAAACGAACAAAACAAAGATGAAGTTTGGGATGAGAGAAATGGTGTGCATGTGATTGAGAGTGACGGTAGTGAGACGAGCGCCGTTTAGATGTGAGTTATGCGGTGATCGGCGCGACCGCGACTCTGGACTCGAGATTTATTTCAATGTAGCATTACAAAGCGGATGGGGGCTCAAAGGCAATGACAAGGGGAAAGGGGTGAGGCACGGCGTGGGAACATAGCGCCAGCCACGGATTCAGCCCTTCGGCATCTTTAGCCTGCTGCCTCTCTTCTTATTCTTCTCCTTCTTTCTTTCTTCTTCTTCATACTCTTCCTATCCTCTTCTTCTGTGCCATCACCACCAATTTAGATCCGAGCACCATCCAAGAGAAACAAAGTACAACAGTCGCTTTGCTCTCCTCGCTCTCCTGCCTTGCTCTCATCTACTATTCTCTCTCACCTTATCTCTCTTATTTAATGTCTCTGTCTCCCTCTCTCTTCCCATGCACCTCGTCGATCCATCAGAACAATAATCAGAAGAACAGCAAACGTCAGATCCGCTGTACCTCACCTTCTACGACACGCTAAACTTGGACAACGCTGCAAGACTGGAGACGACTGAGAATAGTTGATTGTTTAAGGAGAGACTCGATTCTTGTCTGCTGGGAACTGATTCTGGATTGTAGGAACTTTTTAAATTGTATATTTATATTTGAGATTATATCAGGGTGACAAAATAAATGACAGCGATACTAATTTGTGCCTTCTTTCAAGTAGGTCAAATTGTGATGTAAATTAGGCCTACATAGAAGCACTGGTCCAAATTTTCCAAAAAAGAAAAGAAAATTGTATTTGCGAATTTAACTATGAATTTAACTATTTTTTGTTCCTTTTTTTAAGAAAGATAGTAAGGGAGATGTATAAACAATGAATTATCAAAACCAACTACATTCAGTGGACCTCATTTTCTAAAGGAATTGTTATGTTTTTTATCTCAGGTTCGAACTACTGTAATTGCTCTTTTCCACATTTTCATGCAGAAATTATGGAATTGCCTGAATTAAATTCTTCGCCAGCCTAAATTAAGGCCTCAAATGAATGTCGAATATCAGATATTATTCATAAAGAAATCATAGTGATTGATTTGATAGATTGGCATATCTTCACTTAAAATCACTCTTCACGACATTCACACCTCACACCAGCATTGTTAAAACCTATCCCACATAAGTTCCAAATCCGCCACTTTTCATATTCAATCACCCATTAATGTTCTTTTAAACACGTTTCTTCTCCTATCGTTTCAGGCTCAATTCCATAATTTGGTACTATCTCTTCATAATATTTTTATTGAATGAATTTCTCCTTTGAAATTCAAAATCTCCAGAGTATCTTCATGACATAACCCAGTTGTACAATGGAGTGTAAAATGGTCCAGCTCTAGTCTAGACAGTCGAGTTTAGATTTAATCTATCTCTTCTGTATCACCATAGTCCAACTCCACAATGGATGAATCCAGGAAAGAAATAACCCACCAAAATGATTCCAGCGAGTGATTATGCATTGGGACAATGGTGGGGCAGTAAAGAGTTGCGTGCTGGGGTTGGCGCGGTGTGTGGGCGTCACACAAAATGAAGTTGGCTACCGTTGAGAAGTGGGCGGCGGGTGTCGGTGGGGTGGGGTGGGGTGGGGCGGAGGACCGGTAGCAAGCGGAAATACAGGTAGCCAAGTAGCCAGTAGCAGCAGCAACCGGCACAAACAGTGTGCGCGCGCAAGACCAGTAGCTGAGGCCTGATTGGTCGACGCCGGGGCGCCAATTATTCTCCATCCGGTAGCTGCTGTTATCCGGCCGCCGCCGCCGCCGCCTATTTCGGCTTTGGGCTTCGCCAGCCCTAATTAAGCCACTGCGCTCCCGGCAACTCGTTCGCTACAGTCGTGCTGGCTTCCTCCTTCATGTTTCTTTCACGTAACCTTATGCTTCAGTGATACCAGTTCTTACCATATTATCAAACTATACCCTTCGATTTAGTTCACAACTGCAGCTACTCTCACTAACGGTAGATATGAACCGAATTACAACGAACACGTTTAACAAAAGTCACTTGTCTCGGTTCTGAGTGACGTCATGCCTCTCAAATGTTTTGGATGAGATCTGCGCGTGTATTCACCGTATCTAGAGTATGCGTGCTGTCACCTAGCGAACAGGAGTCTCAACGCGATACTCTAAGCCTACATCTTAAAGATTCACATAGTAATAGTATAAACGAACGAGCTATTTGCATACTTTGTTATGCCGCGTCTACACAATCGCCGAACTAGGCGAACGCGAGTCTAGCCCGAGAGTGTTTCTGATATAAAAGCGTAGGCGAACTGCGAACTGAGTGGCCCCATCAACACGCTCGCGTTCGCCTAGTTCGGCGATGGTGTAGACGCGGCATTAGAGGTGATGACTCTGTCACCATACTTTCAAATTAAAATAGTCATCTATCTACTACTGGACCAGATACTCTTTACGAGCCATGAGTTTCAATTCATTTCTCTGAAATAATCTTCTAAATTATTAAATAAAATTTTCGTCTTGCATTAGAGGATTAGAAAATCAATCAAAAGAGATAGTAGAGTTATCGATAGACAAAATTTGTAATCCATTCCATATTCGATACTTGATCACCAACGAAATAAATCAGAAATTGAATTTCTGTCGTATTGATCTTTAAATTCTCATTCGGCTTTTTTCCCACCCTTTTAAGCCCACCTATTCATCCAAACATCAAACCAAGGACTATCAATCGCTAATATCAGGGAACTTAAAGACCATTTTTAGGTGGTCTATTGGCTTCAAACTGTACCTATTAGTAACTATGCTACGCTGATCCTGATTGATCCTCAATGCACGTTCCCTTCATTGAGCCCTAGCAGTATTAACAGCATCAACAACATCAGCAGATTAATCAATATCATCAAGCATCAAATAGAATTTCTCAACGCAATGACAGGTATGAATTTATATTTAAAAATGAAGTTTCAGACTCTCTCAGATTGGGCCAGGACAAAAATCAACAAAAAATTTAATTTATCCACTACCGTATTCAATTTTACTACTTACAATTTTTTTGCACGAAAATGTAATAATATGGACAGGAAAAGCGTTGAGAAGCCCATTTTAATTTTCATGGACGGAAAGAAGGCCCATTCTCAAAAGCCTTACTAAAGCTCTCTCAAACAAATACCAGAAACTCTCTAGAGAAATGTACAAAATAGAAGGCATATTCTGTTCCACTATTTCTGCAAAACTATTCGATCACACGCTTCATTAGCATAGAAAGAGGTTGAACAGTAATTTGCACAACAAACATTTGTGAAATGTGTCATATTTTAATTGGGTTTCGCAGTGATTTCTTGAAGAAGGTAAACAGAACACCAACGAAGTGGAATTTTAACAATGGACTGAATGAGGCTAGCTTTCGCAAATAAGCGATTGTCAACTGTTTTGACAGTTTGGTTTTGAAAGTGAAACCAATAGCCTCTTAAGCACGGCATCTGGAGATCGATCTTATGTTGGGGATTTTGACACATGTCAGAAAAACGCCTCTGTGTGTCTTTGTGGTCACTCATCTGGTGGGGCATACACTGGCTACCTGTCACATTTCTGGTGTCTCCAGTATAATTCATCCAACCTATGGACCACAATGACAAAGCCAGCTGAAGGACTCGGCTTGACCGAGATAATTATCAGGAAATAGGCCTATTTGGAAGTAATCCTGAATCAACAATAAGGGTAACACCATTTTCAACAAACGAAGATCATCATACACTCTGTACCTAATGAACCATCAGGTATTAAACTATTCTTGTATAAATTATTTCACAACTCAAGGTTTGAAGGACCTTTAGATCGAGAAGCTTAACCAAAATGCGTTGATATATTATCAAGTGCTTGAATAGAGATCAACTTCTCCTAGGTTTAACACTCCATATAAGTTATCACAATTCTCTGAGTCCAACGCTACTCTATTCGAAGCAAATTCCGCCGTTAATCGCGATCTATGAATTGAGCCTTACTCAAAAATATCTATATTCTTGAATACTTAATAGACTATCAACTTACCCTACGGATTGTCATGAAATGATATGAAATAATGAGATATTCAAGAGAAATCTATATCGAACAAAACCTTCAACCCTCAAGAGAGATTCTTTAAATTACCTCTTCCACGGAAATAATATATTTATCGTAATAATTAGATTTTGAATTCTGCTTCTCAGCAATGACACAATAATTAATGCTACAGTTTGTGATCATTGCTAACAATTGTGACTATTGCGAATTTCTATAGCTTTAATATCCGAATGAGAATTTGAGATAATTCAAGCTATTTAGCTTTCCATGAAGGCTGTTTCTACGATATTTTTCTCAATCTCACTAACAGAATAGTCATATTGTTAAATGGATAGTTCAAAATAGCTTCCACATGACAAGTGAACCTTTTAGATTTAAGTCTCATTAAAATTGAGATTTTGCTGATAAATTATGGTTGTGAATCATTGAAACATTCAGAGTGTTACTTAAATTTATTATAATAATGAAAAATGTTTTTAGAACTTGAAACTCATCACTTTACTGTCTAACTTAAGACAATCGTATATATCTTACAAAACATCATCAGGTAGGCTGAAGCACTATCTTAACATTATCAGAATTATTTATGGAATGAGAAACTCGATGATATCTAATTATTTCCAATCTATCCCAATAAATGAACAGGAGAAACTATCATTATCAGAATTATTAATAGCATGAAAGATTCGATATACAATATTATTCTCAATATCTCCCTACAAAAAAACAGAAGCTGCACAGCAATTTTGCATTTAATAAGAGGCATTCATGATTATGGCGAATGTCTTAATGGCTCAATGCTGAAAGGATTACCTTAGTCTTTGAATATCATAGAATATGCATTTATATGCAAGTGCAATCTCTTGTTTTCCTCAACCCGTCCTTGTTATAACTTCAGCACTCAGTTTTAATGCCAGTTATGGGATTTGCATAATGTAATGTTCTAGCTACTGAAACGATGATGATCATATTGGATACAATGATTGCTGCACATAGGCCAACAGTGAGAGGTATCAACGGAATTTACTCGGTTGATCATGGCGAGTTGTGCAGCATTCTTGTATTGAGAGGGAAAGTTGAATGAACAAAATTCACGCAATAGTCACTTGCCGGTGTAATAACCACTTTTTCTTGGCAAATACACTGCGATTAGCTTCTTCATATTTGCTTCTTGTTAAGTCACTTAGAAACTACTGTAGTCTTTACAGCATTTACATTCGGCCCGTTGCTTTGAGTGAATGCAACACACAACAAAACTTCATTATTGATTCATTGACTACTGGTGGTGGTTTGGATAGCAGAGGTCAATAACAGGTCAACTGTAGCGTTCATCCAACTAAAGACTTGCTTGAACATCAATTATACAGGAAAGTAACGATGTAAGATCTAATGATAAATGTATTGTTAAACTAATTTTTTCGCCTACTAACTCAAGCTCTCGTCTTGTGATTTTACCCATTAAACCCTAGAAATTACACATTGTCATGGGCAATTTGAAGGATGATATCACCATCATATATTTGAGAGATAAATGGTGAGATACCAATCGATTTTCGGTGAGAGACGAATGGACACACAGCTTTAAGTGGGTTTTTAACCACCGGGAAGAGATTTTGATGCTCATCAGTTATATATGCAGTTGAGTAGGGGAGGAGCGGTCAACACCCTTAAAACAGGAGCAGCAGGCTCACGTATTTCATCTATTCTCAGCAATTAGAGACAATCGCAAGCTTTGTGTTTGACCACATCAAAATATTTCTATCGTTTCAAGTTATAAGTTCCAAGTGAGAGTTTTGTTATTACTAGTTCATTTTGGAAAAATGTGATCGCACCGATGACAAAATTTCCATGGGATCTTCAATCGCATACCCAAAAGAGTATCTATTGAATTGGGACTTATTTTCGCAAGTAAAAATTAAATTCATTCCAATTCAATTATTCATTTTTACATTCAAGAATTTTCAGGCGACAAATTGGAGATCCTATTTACTTGATAATTTTTTTTCTGCATGAATTGTATGGAAAGACAATAGAATTCTGCTCGTTATTCTTTATTCCAAGTAGCTTAATGCAAAAATAGATTTCTATCCAATTCAAGAAATTCTCAAATTGTGATGCTTATATTTTCAATTATGTTTATAGAAAGTGTTACTTAGAAATATAATTAGTCTTCAATATACCTTTTACCAATAATATCCCTTTTATCGGTAGAATTTTGATGTCAACGAAATTAACAGGAAACTTTAGCGTAAAAATATAGTCCAATGACTAACTCATTTTGGAAATCTGGTGCAGGATAATTTATGTGTAAGTCGAAGATTTTAATCAGCTCTTATTCAGAAGAAATGAAGTAGCTCGTCGACTCATTAAACTAGGAAAATTAATTTGATCTGATTTGAAAGTTGAACAAAGAATTTCCGATAATTCAATTCACATCCTTGTCAGTGTCAAGATATAACCGATATGTAGGAAGGGATGATCCCAATCATTTTTAATTTCCTCTACTCAAAGATTGAAGTTACAATGTATGGGGAAATATTGAAATGAGAATATAACTCGATTTGCAATATCCACTTGAAGCGTGCGTTCTCAACCTAGTATAGTTGGGGTACGGGTTCTCAACTACTTCGTTAGCATTCTAAATTTCAGAGATCACAGGGTATACACAGTTTATGTTACAACACACTTTTTAAGATATTGTACTTCCAGTATAAACTCACAATGTGAAGTATCTTAAATAAATTAACTTAATTAATTGAATTGTTCAGTGATTAACGATGTCATTAATGGTGAGAGGTGAAGGACAGAAGACAATCGAGCTACTGTTTGTAGTCAACAAATGTCAAGAGCAGCACTCGATCAGCAATTCAAATGAGTTATAGACCTGATAATTTATAATACGGCTCGGTTGCCTACACGAATCAGGTAACAAGATAATGTAGAGCCGATATCGAGCTCAGCTACCGTATTGTTTAACCTAGAAAGCTGGTTGGTTGGCTGGTATAGTGGAGTAAAGGCGACTGGGGCTCGGGGCTACCGCCTTGTAATGTTGGCAGCCTATAATTCTCACGTGAGGTGCGCCCGTGCCACACATAAATAACACGGCTACCGGCCAACTCTGAATTACTTCCTTTGCACCTGGAGCACTTTCATTCATCCAAATTAACTTGTTTACTCAGCTGTCGACGGCTGGCGAGCAAATGATAGGCGGTAGCAGGTGGAGTAATGAGATTCGAATAAAAGAAAGGCTGCTGTTGAAAGGCCCAACAAAGCGTTACAAACGATATACTAATGATCCTAAGGAGGACAGATATTCTTATGAGATTTCTAAGCATTATTATTCCATTCATTAGAATTAATATTTTAAAGGCCACATTCACGAAACTAATCAATGACACTGGTATGAACTGAATCTCCTGAATAAGATGTTAGTGTTCCTGCATAGGTTCATTATGAGCCTGAAAACATCTGTGTTACAATGCTGGTACAGAGGTCCACATCTCTTAATAAATCATACATCTCAAAATAAATAATTGAGATGACAGTTCAGAAGGAACAAAATACGACATAAAACAATGAGTCAACTTTTGATGTTGAACAGTATCAACCGGAATTCTGATCCAGTAATCATAATTCCAATCGACAATCTCCGTAAGTAGAATAGACCAATTTGTTCTATATTCCTGTCATTTATCCTTAGCTTTTTCATGAAGCCTATGGCTACTTTGTGAACTATTTTCTGGTGTTCATAACTCAATGTAAACTATTTTCTGGTGTTCATTTGTAGAGTACACGTTATACACGTTTCAGAAAAATCTAATTGATGGCAGATATAATATGAAAGCGAAAATAGATAATACTGCGGTAGTCTAATTTTCCATCGCCTGTAAGAGCTGACAAAAATATCAAACATTCTGTCAATGGATTGTCTTGTGATTTCTTCAAGGACTGAATTTCCTCAAACAGAGGAAAAGACAATAAATAATTGATATAATCGATCAATCCACAACAAGCTCATAATGAAGAATTCAATTATCCGTTCTCTCAATTCCAATTATCTAGTTGGAAATCTCAAAACCAGAACTTCAACTGTTTTTCAAGCTTTGCATGCAATAGGTCCAAACGAGAGGCAGGTTCTCTTGAGAAATTTTCATCAAATATTTTATCGTTACTGGAATTCATTAAGTGACCATTGTATAATTTTATGGATGAATGATGGGGAATGCAATTGATATAGAGAAAATTGATTGATCTGTGTATCTGTCAAATGATATTAAATAATGGCCTACGTGGTGTAGATGAATATTTGTTAAATTGAAAGTTGATAATGAGTAGTTAAGAATGGTTGGCAACATCGTAATCATTTCAAGTTGCATTAAAATGAGCTTCAATAATTTATTTTTGAATTCAATAAATTTCAAATGGAAGACACTACTGAGATTATGATCCTGTTCATATTGAGTTATCCTCATTCAATAATATCATATTTCGAATCTACCATTAATACTTTTTTATTAATCTCTTTTGACTCCTCTTCTGCATTGAATTGGTATAGATCTATGAATAATTAATCAGAAAAAAGTCTTTAACTACTTTGAATTGTTGGATTGATTCGACTGATGTTAAATACGGGGAATAATCAAGAATTCTCTCTGAATATTCCATATTGTCAAGCCAATCATTGTTCAATACAAGTAAATTGTGAGAGCATATCAGCCAACTTAAAATCAGACAAAATAAATAAGTAGAGTAAGTTTCATTCTGGACGAATCAGACTCAAATGGTATAAAAACAAACATTGATGAATTGATAATTACTCCGGACTAGTTCATGAGCCAATAGTATCAGTATCACATCCAAATTATTCTATTAAAAGAGTATCACAAACATGCATTTGCCATTAATACCATTGATAAATTGTAGAACTCATTCAAATAATAATAATATGTATAATACATTGTAATATTATTCCAAATCATGCAAAAATATGTTTGAATGAAGACCTTTATGAAGTGATCTTTTAATTTTGGAACCTCAGCGAATTCAAACAATGACAACCTGTACTAATTAAAGGGTTTGTTCGACTTGATGTTCTTCACACAGAAACAGTTCCTTGTAGATACGGCTCCTTGGCAAACAGTGGTCTAACAGACATTTACTTTTAATTCAAGACTCGAACTCTACCCAAGGTTTTAATGATTCGTTATAATTATATACATGATTGGCTATAACAAATAATGAAGATGGAATAACTAGGCTTCAACTCCTCGAACAGAAGCAGTGTTATTGTTGCTTTGGAAATGAACAAGGCGATTTCGTATAGCCGGATATTTGTTCCAGCATCTAGTTTTAAAGTAAAATTAGAAGGTTCAATTGGTTATTGTAATAATCAAAGCTCATCCTCCATTAAATTGGCTTTGCATTATTGTTTCAGCAACTATATTCAAAATAACGCATTCTTCAACGTTCAATATTGATCAACCAACATTGAGTTGATGTTGTATTCATCCAATATCTAATACTTGATTGCTGTTTTGCATATGAAAACTATGTTAGGTATATGGTAGTGAGTGAAAGAGGTGACCAGTGGCTGGTCGACTACCTACCGGTGTTGAGCGGCGTTGTCAGACAGGCGAGTGCAATGCGCGATGCGATGCGATGCGATGCGACTGGTGGCAATGAGCTGGCGCAACAGAGTGACGCGTTTGCGCTGCGCGCGGTGGCTGCGAAGTGAGCAGAGCAGAGCAGAGCGCGGTAGGCGGCAGGGCGGCCAGCAGGGCTGAGGGCAGGTAATAGCTGGTCGATCGGCGGTTTGGAGTAGCCGGTGTCAGGGCTGAAGCAGCGGCAAGCGGCAGCAGGCTGGATTCGGGTCGAGTGCAACAGAATAGAGCTGCTGTGTCGGTGCGTCGGTCTTGGCTTCTGAAGATGTTTCGCCCCAGCAGCCCCCACTCCCGTCGCTTCGGCCGTGGGAAATGCACGGCAGCCAGGCTCCGCCTTCGCCGAGCTTAATCATTGGCCGATCGCAACATCCGTGGGCTGAGCGTTCGTCGTAATTTATACCGAAACCGGCGATATTGAAATGTCCTGGCGTCGCCCCCCTGTCGCACACGCCTAATTATTGTAATCGCCATTACCCGCCGCGACCGCCGCCATAGTCCGGCTTCCCTTCTTACTCCCCGTCAATTCGGAAAAATTATCGTTCGGCTGACGGTTTTCTATCGACCTTTCCACCCTTGAACGGATTCCTCCAAATCTTGACAATCTATAATCAACCGAGGCGCATCCGTTGTTCGATCTTTCCCCAAAACCTCTTCTGTTAACTCAAATGTGCCACGAGTTCAAAGGTTTCGTAATTTGGCTGATCGTTGGTGTCTGCAACTGGTTAGCCACAATGTATTTCTCTCAATCTTGACGCTTGGCTTCTAGTCTTATCTATTGCTTCATTAGACAAGCTTTGATGTTTGAATCATTTGATAAATATGTATTTGATTAAATGAAAATAAGATTTATAAATGAAGATCATACCTATCTTGTCCCAAAAAACCTCTTCGTTTTCTCATCTCGAATATTGATCTATTTGAGATAAAGCCATAATGTATTTCTCTCAATCTTGACGCTAAATGGCTTCCAGTCTTATATCTACTACTCAATGGGTACGCTTCGTTAGAAATAGCAATGACATTTAAATGGAATTAATTAAGTATTTGTTTACCAGACCATCTTTTCCAAAAAAAACTTCTTTGTTATCTGAAATAGCCTTTGTCATGAGTTCAAGTTTCGTACTTTGGTTGATCGTTGGTACTCTTACTCGTGATCTTTGTTGTTACCCGCTACTGTTAACGTTGGATCATTGGTCTGCTACTGGTTAGCCAGTGAGTATTCCTTCCAATCTCAACGCTGGGCTACTGGTCTAATACGATATAATTTATTGCTCAGCACAGGATTCATGTGAACGCAAAGTTTATATTTTTAACCTCATTTTCAGTGTAAAGGTTATCAGTGAGTATTGATAACCTCATTTTTCAGTGGGTTATCTAGACGTGTAAACCTCATCCATATTTGCAATGGATGAGCCGAAGAGTGTTTTTGTTGATCGTTCTCCTTATGTACTTATTCGAATAGTAAACATTTCGAGTTACTTCCCAAGTTCAAAACATTTATAGTCCACTGCCTCCACTTCCATTTGCAGCCATTCAGTTTTGATTGGAGAGTGGTCACTCTTTTGTACTCCTGATTTTGAGGATGAGTCAATTCTGCGCATTAACAGCGCAAATTGTAACATCCGAAGTATACTTCAACATAATCTGGGCTCCATGTAACATAGACTTGCTGGAGCTACTGTACAGCTTGATAGCAAAAGAGAATTGATTCAATTATCAATTGATCCAAGTATCAGTAAATCATCTGAGATTGGATTACAACGCATAATTTCGTCTTTTCATTAACAATTCTATTATTATAAATCGAAATTGAAGATTCAAACATCATGTCTCATTTATTTTCATGCACATTCATAACCATTTATAATTATTTGTTACCAAATTCATTTTTTTGCTATGAGAACATTGATAAAAGTCATTGCATAACATAGAGACCAATTGATCTACAAGATCTACAAGCAGTCCAATGGATAGAACTTATGAATAGAATAGGAAATTAACTCAAATTTCAATTTCAGTATTGATTATAAAATAAGCGCTGCTTTGAAAAGAGGTTTTACAAAATCTTTTTAATTTGAATGAATTTTTTTCTTTAAACGAAGCATTTTTTAAAAAAATAGCTCTTCATTAAGGCTTAACTTCCGAGTTCAATTTCCTTGTGAATTAAAACACTTGGAATCTTTTAAAAGCTGTAAAATCTAACTTAAATGTTCCTTAATCATAACTTAAATGTTCATTTAACTCGAACAAATGGATCATTTAGTTCTAGTAGGCTATAGGTTAGCATCTATGAATGTCATATTTCCCCCGACCTTGTTTCTATTTAGAGCGGGAACAGGTGTAATGCAAGTAGCCTATACGTTTCCTGCGTTGAAGGCTACTCCTTATAGCCGTTGACAGAATAAAGGTACTGTCATCATTCCGCCACGCCTAGGTTGGAAAAAAGGTACAAGTTACGAAGTCAGCTCGATCTTTACTCTGAACTTCTTGATTCTGTAGTTAGCTAGATACTGTTTCCAAGTTTCCAAGGACTTCCCAAAGAGGATGAATGTCGAACTAAATGAGAAAGCTCTTGACAGACAAATGTGCTGGAAGATAGAACACAGACAGTACAGTATCTCATTTTGCATTTGATCTGTTCCGTTTCATGAGTATTTGGTTTGAAAATCAAGACTATATAGGAGAAAATAGTATATCGAGTTCTGGAATAATAGAGATTTGCGATAATATTGGGCTAAATCATTATTGATGGATTGCCTGAAATCTACATTATGAATAATGAACTGAATACAATAGTCAATCACGTTCAACGTTCACTTGAGCAACTAACTCACAATAAGCAATGAAACAATGTTGAAATTCAAGAGACAGACAAAAAATCTTCAAATATGTTGAACAATGCATATGAAGTTTTCAAAATTTCTATGAATTACATCCCAGATAATATTATATAGGGTGTTGAGAACTAGTTGAGTACATTTCTCTCCTTGGCTGATGAGTACAAATATTCAACTTAAAAACTATCAAATAACTTAACTACTAAGAGAACCAAAAACATTAGAAAGATGTTAATTAAACATTCAATTGTATTAACTATTGTACAAATTTATTGTTACTATCAAAATACAGGGTGATTCAAAGAGAATACCACAACTTGAAAAATTTGTAAATTATGAAAGAAACATCATAGTTACTTCTGTTATACATCATTACAAAGAGTATTTAAAGAAGTTTTTTTCACTCACAAACAAGTTCAGAGATGTTCCATATGACCTCTCCAGACACTCGAGCGATATTTATCCAAAACCTCCCTCATTCCACTCTTCTGTAGCATATCAGGCGTAACAGTTTGTTAAGCTTCTGTTATTTCTTGTTTCAAATCATCAATGGTGGATGGATATTGATGATTTGAAAAAGAAATAACAGCAGCTTATCAAACTGTTACGCCTGATATGCTACAGAAAGAGTGGAAAGAGCTCGAGGAAGGTTTTGGGTTGATATTGCTCGAGTGTCTGGAGAATCATATTGGTCTCTGAACTTCTTTGTGAGTGAAAAAAAAACTTCTTAAAATACTCTTTGTAATGATGTATGATAGAAGGTTCTATTATATTTCTTTCATTTAATACAAAGTTTTAAAGTTGTGGTATTCTTTTTGAATCACTCTGTATATAGTGAGTTATCATCTTATAGGGAATACTTAGCAATGAATTGTTGGTAGTAACAATGTTCCAAATGACATGATATTATGAGAAACTATAGCGTCAGTCGATTGAGTGAAAATATAGCCTTCCTCATTTATAAAATATTGTGCACAGAAACAATAATTTTCCTTCTCATTACTTTATGACAATGCTTGTAGACAGCAATGAATAGAGGTAAATAAGAGTTTATGAAATTTCAAGTGGCATTATACTTGAAAAAGTTACATTTCATGTATTTATTATTGTATCCATCAATATCTTAATGAATTCATGTGTTCATTAATTCAATCAATCAACCATCTACAGAGAAGTGTATGACAAGGTTATGCCCAAAACTATTTATTTTTCAAAATTCACAAACAGGCCAAAACCAACTTCAAAATTTCAATGGAATTTTGATCCTTCCAGCAAAGTTGTTCTGTTTGTTTATTTATAATTATTGGGTTATTTTGTGGAACCAATCGGTTATCAGTTGTGTGATGTTTTTGTTGAGGGTGCGATATGCGTGCCAAGTGAATAATTGGAAGAATGGTTCAAACCCCCTTCGCACTCTCTACATAAGTGCGTAAGAGAGCGTAAAGGAATTGGCCCGTGGCAGTGCTGCAGCTAGTGCTGGGGAATCTCTTGGGAACCGTCCGCCAGGGGACTCCCATGACAGGAGGAACGTGGGTGGCAGAAGGCAGGGTGGAGGGTGGAGGGGGTGGTGGAAGACCACTCTGGCCGTGGTCCAGCCTGCTTCGTCCCCTGAGGCCACCTCGTGACATGATAGAACGGGGAAGCTGTCCGAGCATCTTCGAAAAAACTAGGTGATACATCCAGCCACCCTATTATTCTCCTTCTTCATCTTACCATTATTTTTCTCATTTTCATTCTTTGGCTCTTCTTCATTTTTACTTCTCTTTCCAAGTTTCTTCCTTTCATTCACCCTATACTTCCACTTCTCCATCTTACCCTTCATATTTCTCTCATTCTCATTCTTTGCCTCTACATTTCACTTCCTCTTTTTTCACTCTTTTCCAGTTTATGGTCTTCTCTATTCTGTTAATATCTGATGTTCATTTTGCTTACACACTATAAATTCTCTTTATTCTATTCCCCTTTCTTTTTCAACTCATCTTTGAAATGTTATTGGATTCGAAATATATTGTACTCTCCCTATCTCCATTATCTTCAAAATCATTACTATCATCTTCTCTTTTCCACTCATTCTCTGCTTACGCCTCTAATTATTTTTTTCTCTTTCTCTCCAACAATTTGTTATCTGTATCACTTTCATTGTCAACTACTTCTATGCTTTTTCCCACGTCTCCTCCCAACTCCCTTACTCTTATTCATGTACTAGTTCTACTTCTAAATTAGTTCTACTTCTACTACTAGTTCTAAATTAATTTAATCCATTCATTTCCCTCTATACCTTAGTCCACTCACTTTTTCCAATTCATTCTTCATCATTCTCCTCATCTTAATCCTCTGCTTCTGACTCTCCTATGAGTCACATACACTCACTTTTACTCGTCCAACTTTATTTTTTCTCAATGTTTCCTCGTTTTTCCCTCTTATCCACATTTTCTTCCGTTTACACTATTCTCCTTATATTTTTGTCAATTCCGTCTACCTATCTTCTCCATCTACATCTTCTATCCTTTTTCATTCTTGCTCTTATATTTTTCATTCCGGTTAATTTTCTTTCTTTCCTTTTTTCTATAATCCTTATTCCGCTCAAGATTATACTGTATTTCCTCTTCCTTATTTTTTCAATTCAATCTTCTTTACATTTCTTCCTTATCTTTCCAACGCAATCTTTTTTCACTCTCTTCTTCTATTCCTTCAAAATAATTCCAAAAAATCATCATCTTACTTTCCTCCCCCTTCCACCACATCTCCTTTATTCCTCCTGATTTTTTCCATTCCTTCACCTACCTCTTCTTCCCCTGTTTCCCCACCCTGCCACCACTTTTTGCTCTGACTCGCATTCCAGCGCTCTCGCTTCACCCTTCTACTTATCTCACCCCCACCGCCACCCTCAGAAAGCGCATCACCACTTTCGTCCTTTTCAAATAGCTGACTGATTCCCTCTTATCTATCTTCCACAAACGAGAACGACTGTGCTATGAATGAATGAATGGTGGCTATAAAATTGAGGGGGCGTGAAAAGAGAAAAACCAACCCGTAAATTACCTCACAAGCCACACAATCGGGCAAAGATGATCTCGATCCACGCTCTGGTTATTTGTTCCCAGGCCCTGCGCCCACCCCGCGTCTACCCCTCTGGCTCGCAATGATTGAGACATGCGGCTGGCTAACTGATTCAATCACTCTTCCTCTATTCTTAACACCGTAGTAGAAGAATTGTTGAATTTATTTTGAGGGTGATCTATGGTCTCTGTTTATTGAATGGACAGTTGTGGTTCTCATTTCAGGTGTTCTTTGATTGTTATAGTTGACGGCTAATTCCCTTCAAATGTGATGGTTTTTGGTACACTTTATTTCTATCTAAAAAAAATTTATATTGCCTTATATCGTAATCATTCATATTATTCATTTCAAAAATAAGAACTCATTTTCCACCTTAATAATTTGAAAAAAATTATTCACCATCTTCAACACTTTGAAATAATAATCCATTATTTTTAACATATCTTATTATCATAACACCTCTCATTACCAAGGCACAAGCCTAGAGCTCATTTGGGCATCATCATCATCAGAAAAAAATGTGGTTTAGTTTAATAAGGTTCATATATACTCCAGTATCTTGGAACCACTTGATTTTCTTCATTCAGATAAGGTAGATAAATGAGAACAAATTTCCTTTCATATACTTTGTTCATAATAAAATATACTTTGAAATAATAATCTATTGTGATTGATGTAGGCCTACACAATAATAGATGTACCAAGATCATAGGAGGAGTATTATTTCGGGCTTAATATAAGAAAATAGACTACATTTTAATCTGCTACGTTATCATTTAATTCCAGGAACTAATAAGACTTCTCTGATAAAAGGTCACATTCACACAAGTTCAATCATTATTCAATCTCATGATATTATATTAATTTTGGTAAACTGATGAATAACAAGTCAGAATCAGAAAGTCTCAGAGGTTAGACACTAAGTTCTCTTTTCTGGAGTAACTGTCTCGTAATTCTAACATCCCATTTTCACCAACATTGACATTCTATTTTGACACACAATTTTCACCAACGAGCTACAATAATCTTCTCAGAACTTTATCAGCGATTTTATGAGAAATATATAGCGATGTCTACGATATTAGACCTTACCTACTCTTACAAGTTTACTCGCATTCTCGACTCACTCCGTGCTCTACGTTTGAATGCTTATAATGTAATGCCATAATTATAGGATATCTTGCTGCTTGTAATATCATAAAGATTATCCAGTTATTGTCGAAGAATACAGAGAAATGAATGCTATTCAATACTTACGCTCAGTTTATACTCAAATTCCGTTCAATAGCATGTTCAAGACTGGATTTCAGATTCAATGTGAAGCAGTAATGAATTGGACTCGATAAACCTGCGCTAGACATACCACGTCCTATAAAGCAAGCTATACAATGGAGCTGAGCAGTATGCGTTGTCAGTTGTACGATACCTAAGCTTTGTAAGTAGGAAAAAAGTAACATTATAAACAATAATAGTGGAGCAGAAACCATAAGACACAACCTAAATAGCCCAATAGACATCAAATAGAATTTACTATTATTGTTGTGAGTGTATTTGGTTACTATTTGCGAATTAACTGAGGTCTGAGATGGAATGCAGAATGTTTTTCCTTATCAGAGTCCTAGGCTGTTCATGCTTGTTAGAGCTTAAGAATGAGGTAGTTTGAATGATATCAACTACATCAACATGTGCTATTATCTTGTCAAACTTCAAAGAAATGAGGACCAACCGAGATAAAGATCAATCAATAAAATCTATACAATCAATCAATTTTTATACTGATATAGATTTATTAAGTTCAAAGTATAACTTTTCAAAAAGCTCTATAGCCTTCCTCTTTTTTCTCAATCAAGGATAAATACTTTTTTCATTAGGGACAAAAATATAATCTTTGAGAGATTAACAAAACAATACAAACTATTTTTTTTAAAGCTCGCATTACAGAGGATACTCACGTAAATACAAAGTCGGTCGAATAATAGTTTATTATAGGATTATTTCACTTTGGATAAGCATTCCACTTGTAATGAAATTTGTTTATTATGAGAGAGGAGTGGATTTCGGCATTGTTTTTATGATGAAGTATGACTTATATTCAAGGTGGTCACTCGAGTTATGTCCGTGTTCAATGAAATTGATTATGATTGAGTCAACACGTTAAAGAGATTTCAGAATCATTGAGAATCTTTACTGATAGCTTGTCATACCAGCCGTGAGCTGTAAAATTAATGTATTTTCCGGTCGTCCCTATTCGTGGAATCTAATAGGAGACTAGGGAGGGAGTTTTCGCAGACATGACATTGCAATCCAACCCATCAATGGAACACTTTTCTTCTGTCAATATTTATCAAACCGACTGGTAACTTGGACAGGTTAACGTACCGTGTAGAATTTGAGCATCCCACATGCCAGTCGTTCGCTTTGGAACTCCCACCCGTGGCATAAGGTATACGTTCACACGTATGAGTGTACACTCACTAGCACATTAAGCATACAAGCGCAAGTTCTTGGCTGCGGTTGGCTTGTAATCTGATTTTAATTCGGCCCACGCAGCTTCTGGCCATACCTAGGGGCCCATCCACGCACTATCATCCACTGAACAGAATGGTAAAGATCTGCTTCCCCCGCATACGAGTACACTAGTCGATAGAATCACAATGCTATCATAATGTCCGTTGGAGTACTTAAATTGTAAGTCTGCAGTTAGCCCCTGTCTCTAACTCGCCCTATCGATTCAAAGCCATTGCTAGACCGGATGATGATCTCTCCAACCTTCCACTCTCTCGAGTCACCTCTTTTCACACTCTATTATTCCATTCGCCCACAACCGTTTGCTTGCAAATTATACAGCCCATAATGATTTTTTGGGAAAGTTATAGCCTTTCAATCTTCTTTTGAGATCAATTCCTGTTGAAGCTTGTATGAGTAGATATAACTTTGTGAATTGTCATCACTTCCTTTATTGGTTCAGGGAGATACTCACTCTACAAAGAAGTGAATTACTTGATGTGATTTGAATGAAATGACCAGCTGGTGAATACTTGATGCAACGCTATAAATTACTCAGATTACTTGTCAGTTCAAACAGTCATAATTCTCTCCTCAGTAAACGAAATAGTTGAACAAGGAAAGACTGAATACACGTACTGATCATAAATTCATTGTTGGGTAATTTCCTCTCTGCTAAACTACTGAAGTTGAAGAATTTCATGAAGAATATGTAATTTACAAAGATTTATTCAATTGGTGACAAAGTTTACTTGGCTGTTTTTAATATACCCTTATTTTGTAATATTGTTCTATGTAAACGATAGATTTTGTTTATGTTTATTTACACTATAATGAGATTTTGATGCAATCTACACTCCAACAATGCTTTGTGAAGGTCTGTTGATTTTTGTTTCAGAGTTTTGGAATCAAGGGGAGTGTGGCGTTGCATGGATGCGACGTTGTGGTCGACTTATGGGGCAGCATCTTTATTACACCCTTGAGTGAGAATCTAGTATTATGAAGAAAAAACATTCTTGAAAATGTGTTATAGTATAGACAGAACTCAACAATTTGAATAACGTTATTCTCAAGAGTGGGTGACAACAAAAAGTCTGTCTTATAATCATCTCATCTACTGCTATAGAAATAAAATAAATTTGAGTCGTGGAGGCTTCAACAAAATGAGAAAAGTTGAAGTTAGGTTATAAGAAATAAGTATGACTTATGGCAAATTTAAATGGAATCGGGCATCACCAGATAAATTGTTTTAGGTTAGAGAAAAGTTGAAGTTAGGTTATAAGAAGTAAGTATGACTCATGGCAAATCCAAATGAAATGTGGCATCACCAGATAAATTGTTGTTGAGACATCTTAATTAAAAGAAGATTACTGAATGGTGGAAAATGCTTCGACCATTTATTGAGACTCGACGCCGAGCAGACAGCCGTGCTGTGACACGCTACGACCCGACGGGAAGCTCAACTGCCGATTTATTATAATATGTCCCAGGAGTCGCCTGTCATCAGCCGGTAATTTAAACACCACAAGGGGTGAAGAAATATTATTCCTAGATTCTACTCACAGCTCCTCCATTATAAGCTAGTGTTAAAAAATTGTTCAAAATTTGTTATTGTGACCGGTCTCATTATAAGTATTATAATTATGTCATACTCAATGAACAATTATTGTTAGTTATAATTTAAAATTATTATATTTAATTTTATAATCAATGTACAATTCTTGTCAGTTATGATATGTGAATACTTCAACAGAGTCATCACATGACTCTGTTTTTCATGAGTGTAGTGACTTGTTACCGCACACATCCTCACAAGTTGTACTAGAATATTTTGATTTGAAAAAGAATTTACTATAATTATAACAGCAGCTAAAATACAGTGTAAGATCGAATATTCACAGACTTTTTATTGGCTAATATTAAAAGATTAATATTGAAGAAATACTACTGAAAAATATATATAGTACAAGAGAGGAACAGAAATTTCAAAAACCTAGAAGCAGCATGAAGCTGAAGCATACTGATCTACTTCTTCACTTGATCGAACTATATAATGAAATTCAACTAATTAATCTACAATTGAACAACTATTGAACTACTAAATTGAATAGATTAAACTAATGGATTGACGGTACTATACTAGTATTTCACTTGATTAGTTCTATTTTGAGTGTCATTTACACTTTTGAATGTTGAAGCACAACTTGTGAAGTCCAAGTCATTTCAGAATTTATTTAATTTGTAATTTGTGCAGAGAGCTACCACATCTGTACAAGAAGCATCTAGTTTTCTATGATAACCAATCAAATTCTGTTGTTATACAACAAAGAGAAGCCACACTCTCGTTGTCATGAATCAAGCAGTTTCAAGTGACTCCTCCTCTCGTGTTTTGTTCTTTGGTGTTTTTTACAATTTATTTTTCTCTTTCTGTCTGCTCATGGACATCATGTCATGCAACATTGTAATCCGGACGGTTTCCATGCGAGAAGAATGAGATCTGTCGACTGCAAGCAGCTGGGGCTTTGTTTCAGCAGTACGAAGGCCATACCTCATCACACATACTCACATAAAAGAAAATGCGGTGTCTGGGTTTGAGTAAGGCTGTTTCTTCATTACATCATGCAAGTCAAACGTTTCACAAAAATCATCAATACCTGAAATCGATCATGAATCATACCTTTTTGTAGCCCGAATACTTCAACCCGTATTTATTTTGATGGAGATGTTCCTTATGAATATTAGCCTTAACAACAGAAAAATTATGTTAAAATCATAAAATAATTTTTAATCTCAGATTACAGTGATAAAATCGATAATCACCAAACAATTTCCCACCAAGAATTCAAATCTTAGCTACATCTATGCTCTATTTATTCAATACGTTAACTGCTCTTGTTTAATTCATTTATGAAATGCGCATGTTTCGAATAAATGTTTAAGGAAATCATGAGAGCCTTGAAATTGCAAACAATTAATGATTAGAAGCGGTATAACCAATGTGTAGAGCGGTATAACCTAAAATTATGTTCATTGACTTGAAGAAGAGCTTCTTCAAATATTCTTCGCGATTCAGTAAGGGTTTTAACAAAAAATAAAAACTTGGAATTCAGACTACCTTACACTCAAGTCTTTTAAAACAAAGATAATATTTTTTATTATTTTGTCAAGTTTTCTTTTTTGTAAATCGTACATCAAACCGGGAAATGGTATTCAGAGCCAAGAACGATAGTCACGGATCATTAGTGAAGTTCTAACTGGTGGAATAGAAGCAAAAAATTTGAAGTAAAAACTCAATAGAAAAGGACCCAATTTGTCCTTGAGTGTTTGCGTGCCTTATCATGGTCGGCTCGGCCTTCATACGCCGTCCGTCTTCTAACAATAGCCGCCCGGCGAGGAGACGACTTTTGACGGCAAACAGCGCGCTAAGCACACATCCATCGAAACAAGGAACTGGATATTCCAGCTCCATCTGACAACGGAAGGTGTAACTTGCAAAACAAATTTACATGTCTCCGTCGGTCAATGGATTTTCCTCGATGTTTCCCGAGGTGGCAGGAAGGGTGCGGTGCGGCCATTTTGTTTGCGCCTAATAATCAGGAACAAACAGACTGGTCGGTGTGGGACCAACACAAATATCCGCCAGATAAACTTGAAAGAGAACGACAAACGACTAGTTAAGTGTGACCTGTGACGAGTTTGATGGCCATGTCATCCGTATCAGGTGTGGCTTTTGTTTTACGGTTGGCTCTTTCCTATTTTATACGTGCTTTCCAAATCTGGGAGGTCTCCACTTCCTCACAAATCTTCAATGTCTTCATCAATCAGTCAGCCTCTTTTTATTAGACTTGAGTCTAAGTTTTTCCGCGAAAGATGATTATTAGATGAGGTGAATGATGATGAGTGATGAATGAACTCATACTGTAACTTATTTCAGTTTGGGTGATACCGGTATCTAAGTGATTTCTGAGCCGCGTTCACATCACTTGTTTATTTACATTGTCCTGTACTTAACGAGGGAATTAATGGTGCAGACTAACAAACGGTAAAATCAAATCAAGTCATTTAATAAGTTCATATATTTCATTCAGCAAGTAGACTCATGAGCTAAGCTTGACAACAATCAAATGTCAATGAATAATCATTTATATTAATAATAAATAATTCATCAATTTGAATAGCAGTGAGAGACTGAATAATGATTATACAGTTTCTGTACCAGTGTCTATAGTTATTATAGTCATTTATGGTTGCTAAGTAATCATGTGGTTGAGTAACAAACATTCAAGACTGCTCTTCGACGGGTGACCGACACAAAAAATAATGCGAGGTGAAACCTACCCGTAACCCCGGTCGTACACCGGAGCAATGAGCAATAGGCAACTAGCAACATTATGGATCATATGATTGTCTACTCTATACAAACCAAGGGTCTCACCACTGATAAAAAGCCACACGATAAAAAAATTAGTTGTGAAGAGAAGGTTCTCGTTATAGATGGATGAATCTTTGGATTGAGAACATAATTATATCATGAAGAGTGAAATAGAACAGAAAACACTATACAAAGGAAAATAACTAGCTCTCAACCATCACTGATTGAACAGACAAATTACATAAACCTCACTCATAATTATTATTATTTACTTATAATTAATTATTCGCTTATTATTCAATCACTGTATTTTTATTGAAATAAACCATTTATAAACTATTTTTATAAGGAAAACCATTTACGAATTAAGAGAAGCTATATTTATTTCAAAGCTCATATGCAAATTCCTTATAATTGCTTCAAATTGATCATTTCGCATTGATAAAAAGCATCAGTCCAATTTGCATAGATTCATGAAAATAGAAATGCAGGCGTAAATGAGTGATCATTTCTTTTTCAATTAAACTTATCACGATTTTTAATGGAACAAAAGTGAGTGGTTATCAATGACCTGTGTAGGAGCTGAATAGTGGTTGCATAATTGATAATTATCTTATAATTATAGTGATGTGCTTCTATGCTAATGAGCGACTGTAACAAGAATTACCATAACGACACTGATGAGAAAGCGGTCAGCACTCAGACTACATCCACCGTCGGTGAAATTTGTGATTTATTATTGTTTTGTGGTTATTTTTATTATTATTATAATTTAAGAAATGTAGGTGCGGCCATGTAGGGTTGATTCACACCATTCATATCACACATCGATGAAGCTTTATTGGTTAGGATACAAAAGGTAAGCTGGTAGGTACCCTGTAGATTTGCTTTTATTCATATCGCTCGATAGAAAAAGTTCATAAATATTAATGATCTGATTCGAACTTATTGTTTCACGCTTCTTCGAACCAACTGCGTCTCTCCAAAAACTGCGTTGGCATGAGTGAAACTAATGCCAGAGTCGTATTTAATTAGAGTGATAAACAGTTCAAAATTATTCAAACAGTATTGGAATTTTTGAATGAATTGGGAGTGGAGTAATATCAGGTTACTGTAAGCTATCATTTAAACTAAGGCTGATTAAATTCAATTGACTTCTTTTATAACTTAATAGTCATGTATGACCTCTAGAATTTAAATTTGGTGGGAACGTATTAATATTTATTCCAAATAGCTTATTCATTATGAAGCTCGCAGCTTTCTCTTAAGAGGATGCTCATTTCACCACAGCTCTGGTATAAATGGTCATGCTGATGGTAAAGAGAAGAATACTATTCTTCTGATGTCATGCGCATGTTTGAGATACATTTCAAAATGACTTGATTCAAATTAATTTTGATAGATTCGTCAATCGGTGTTTGAAATATTTGTTATGGCGATTACTTAGAGCTGACTGGCCACTCATCACTCATGAATTACATTCCGTGACACTAATCAACTCCTTATAATTCATTAACCGTGGTTATATTGAAACTTTTTGTGGAAAGTGGAAGAGAATAGAGGGTTTCATAGATGAGAGAGCTCAAGTTTTTCTGCGATATAGTAATGCTGTGTGAAGATTCATTATTTTCCATCATGAATATGAAGTTACCCACAAATAAAATGGAATAACTACAGAGTTTCTGAAGGAATATAATTACTATACATTACCAATTTAAGTAAATAAATCAGAAACTCAACCCTCATTATGGGTACTGTAACTTGAATTCTCATTTCCACCCAAGCTGAAAGGGTGCAATGATAGAGCAAACAGTATTTTTACTTTAGTTAAAATTAAAAGTTTGAAAACGTGAGTACGAAATGTTTCACTGTAAAAAGAAGTACTACACCATTAGGAAAAAATTATGAAAGATCAAATTTATTCTATTTTTAACTTCTTGTCAAATTCAAAATCAATCCATTTCCTAAATATTCACAAGTGAAATGATTAATGCATTAGTATACTGTAGTTTTTATTCATTCGGTATTCAAGTAAAGCTCGACTGCAGGGGTTGTGTTTCAGGGCAATGACGATTAGTTTCCTTCACTTCGAAGATAATAAATTTCATCACACAATTGATAGTTTCCCCACAATGTTTTCGAGACTTCCATCAAAAGCTTGAAATTAGAGGATTTCGAACAATTTATATCATTTATTGTAGACTGCTCTACTCTGGTGGAATAAATTATTATGTTTGATTTACAACACAATGGGGCTATCACTGAATGAGCTGAATACGAATAAATGAAGTGGTGTGAATATTGTCCGAAATTGTATAGTGTCAGAGTGGTTGGGAAAGTCAGCCATTCGTATGGATGCAAGTGTGTGTATGTTTAGGCATACATGTTTTATAATATGGTATCACCATAATAATAGAGCGTATCACATTCTCCTTGGAGTGCGGTGAGCGCGTTTTGTCACCTGTGAAGTGAGATGATGTAAAAAGGACACTTTTTCTTTATTTTCCTGGTTCCACTTAGGTTGCGGTTGAGTAGAATTGATGTAGCTTGACATCGATATATTTATGAGACTGCGGTGAAGTCCACAAGGTGTGGTTTGGAAGTAAGTCTTCTTGACTGCGGGGAATGAATAAAAAGAAAAAAGAGAGATTGCCGAACTGTGCCCAGGTCATGGTGTGGGAGGGGGGGGGACACTATTTGGGTGCTCGGCGAGCGAAATGAGCACGTCGTGCAACACACAATTAATTGCTGTTCTTTGACGGCAATTGTCACAGAGATGTGAAGCCGCGCTAGGCTGATACTAGAGCGGTTTCTAAGCGCCTAAATACAAGGCGCGCGCGCCCGCTCACGCATACTATATTATGACAATTCCACAGCTGTCTCCTGAGTTCTTTACAACTATAAAACGACCTGCTGACAAAAATACTATTCTTCTCCACTACACTTTCACAATACCTACTACGTTCTATATTGTATACCCGCTATTTATTAAAGTCTGCTACACACTGCTGCTCTCATGACTCAAGTACAAGCACGAAAACAGCAAGCAAACAATGGTTGTTGAGATCTAGTAACCATCTCTTTCCCATCAATTGAGTTTCAAGAAAATCTTCTGTTCCCCAGGTTCATAATTGAATTGTGAATCTTCAAGTTTTTCCACGGCTTGCAATGCAAAATAACTCAAGATATGAATTGTTACAATGTGTTTTAAAGTCCAATCACAGGAATGCAATTGAGTTTAATTGGTAGTTACTAGCCTAAAAAATAAATCAGCCGTCAAATATAATCAAAAACATTCTAAAACACATTACTCAAGCAACATAATCCTCCAAGACAAAACAATTGAGGAAAAATCAGAAGATTTCCTAATGTCTCGTTACTCTCAAAAGAGTAACAATTCACCACTCAAACAATTCCTTACTCTCAGTAACAACCTCCTCTCATTCCTCATATAATTGCTTCCAAAATAAATATATCAGATATTGATTCCAAAATACAGTGAATATTCCAGATATTAAAATAGCTATAAAGACTGACAAAGAGAAAACTCTTAAGTGCTGAGAAAACTCTCAAGTATTCTGTCACATGAAGGCACTTGAGATGTTCTCAAATCCATGTTTTAAACAAGAAAATTATGTTTTTCCATACATTTCAACTGCATTTTTTAACAAGCAACAACACTATCACTTTGTGACTATTCAATATGTACGAAAACTATGTATAAATGAATAACGAACTTATGAAATGAAATAAAACAATGCAGAATAGCTATTTGTGTTGACTAATTTCTCTTTCAAAGTCAATAAAATACTCTTCATTTCACAAGTGAGGAAAGAACTGGTACACACGTCAAGTAAATATTGACTATTGAATTGAAAGTATGGCGTAGTCGGTTATATAATCGTGTTTTACTCTGTGATAACTAAAAATCTAACAACAAAGGTCGGAAGCAATGTATTTTTTCAAATAAGCCTATTTAGTTTAGTTGATCAATGCGGTCTTAATCAATTGGACATTGCTGTCACAAATGAACTTTCCCCTGACGGGTGGTAGAGTAGAGGCAAAGATCCAACTTTCTTTATTCAGTGTCCGCATTGAATAGCTTGATAATCGGTACGCAAACTTCAATTAGTGAAGTCGATCGATCACTGTCATTGTCAGGACATCGACTTACTGCTTATCTTGTTTTCACTTTAATTACAGAGCGATGATTTTTAATCGGATGGAATGACAAAGACGATGAACAAGCTCTTCCTCTTCACTATCATCTTCGTAGGCAAAGGTTTAGGCTATCGACAACTGACAACACATCAGTCTATCAATCACGGCTGTCTGTCTCTCAGGGCGAGCGAGTGGGCTGATGACGGACAGTCGCGACACTCACAGAGCACAGAGTGCAGAGTGGGTGTCAACAATGCTCCGGCCGCAACGCGACTGACCACCCATAACGCCATTCCCGGCCTTTGTTCCTCTTTGCATAGCTGTTTTGCCCCTTGTCCCATCTACCCTTCAAGTCTGAACACCAACACCACCTTTGATAGCGTTGTCAAAACGGAGAACCAAGCAAAGTCACCTGCTTGTCAGACCATGGTCAGGGACAATAATATAATTTATAGCATTTTTGTTACATGGGATTTACGTTATTCTCGCTGAATTAAACATTTGGATTTGTGGCCGATCGTTAAATAAAATGTAACCATCGTAGGCCTGAATAGACTTCACTACTTCACAATAGAAGAAGACTACTCTTCTAACGGATCATAATAGGGAATATTACTCATATTTGTTACATAAATTCAAGTCTGCTAGTCTTTGATATTGTGTTGAAAACGTGATGAATCATCGAAGTTCGTAATGGATCAAGAAACTCAAGGGAAATCATTGCGCATCCCGTTTTCCAATTTAATTTAATTTCAATTCACCACCTAACATTACAGGGATGAGGTGCACGTCAATCTGTAAGTAATTCATTTGGCAATCACACTCTTCACTGGAAATTTCTCCAGTGAATAGAGTGAATTGTCCAATAGATATTTTTTCAGGGCCTGCTTGAATAATTAAGGCGATTGTATTGTGTATATTGTATTGTATAGATACTACTGTTAAATTAAATTACTGTCTTTTTTAAGTAAGGTCTGCAGTGAGCATCATATGGCAGAGGTTTATAATCCTTATTGACTTTTTTGTAAGATCAGTTTATGTTATATGTTTGGGATGCCCCTCCCCAGGCTATTATGCCAAAACTCATGTGAGAAGCAAAGAGTGAGTGATAGGCTATCATTGCAGCGCATTTATCTAAACTCCGTCCAATGGGGACTCTCTGCAGCGCTTAACTAAATATTTACTTACGTAAAGTCGTTACGTGGTATTATGAAGACCTAAATTTGAATAATTGTGAATATGTATCAGAAATCAAGATTCCAGTCGTATTGATGTTATAACTGTTCAAGTATCAGATCAACGTACCAGGAAAATTCATTTTCTAATTCAATAATTTAGAATTGATCATATTTATACACAATGCAGATTATGAAGGAGTTTTTACAAATATGTTTTTCCAAGAGAAGGAAACAGTGGCGGATCTACGGCTTTGGAAGCCCCCAAAACGACTGGAAATTTTTGTAAGAATGTAAATTTTATAAAAATAGAAGAAGAACAAAAAGAACAAACTAAATTTAACATCAATGTATCCGACAAAAAATCCTGGATCTTTCTAAACGCGTTCTCGTTCTCCGTTCGAGAGAGACATGATCGTCGAATACTATATTTTTGTTTGAATTGAACTTATGATCAGGGTTTGCAGATGAAAGAGCCGAAAGAGTTTTGCATAATGTTCGTTTGACCGCCTTTCAAAGAAAAAGTGAACTGTGTTTATTACAGTGTTCATTTCGGAACGATGCTTGAAAAATAGAAAATAAATAGCTATTATGCCTTCTTCGGTCGCTTTTGAACTGCTCGAACAATGAGAAACAGACCTTCCAAATAAAGCACGCAGCAATGTCAAATAGTTCCTGTACTCTACAGGCATTATTAGAGTTTATTTTGAGGACGTGTTGTGACATGTAGGTACCTCCAACTCCCCCTTTGACTATATGGACATGGACAGGTCTGGAAAAATATTTAACCTCGCTCTCCGGAAACAACCTACAATTTCATTGTCATTTCTACAACTTATTTCAGTGTTAGAAGTGTGTCTGTTATTATACTAACATTCTTTGTCCTTCATTTCGAAATAAAACCAAGAGCTTTCTCTTGATTATATTGGATGGTGAAACCAATAGACATCATAAACCATGCCTTTCAAACAATATTCGAAACTACATTTCAGAGCTATAGTTTCCATGAAAAGAATATGAGTGTAATATTTTTATCTATAATAGCATTGTATTATAAAACTAGTAATCAAGATAATGGCCGATTTTATTTCTCAATCCAACATTTTTCAGAGAGAATTTTTCAGGATGGCAGATGAATAGGGAGTTTTGCTCCACTAATCTCGTTAGATTCAGGTGCTATTCGGCTGCTATCAAGGAAAATTCTACTCTATCAAGCATAAGAAAAAAAACTGTTTAAAAATTAATATTGAAGAGGACAGAAACTTTACAAAACCAAAACAAGAAATTCAGAAGTGAAGTGAGGTGCAGGAGTGATCTTGCAGTGCAGGAGGTGTGTTCTTCACTAATCTCTTACCATTCGGGTCTGGGAAGTATTATACTGTAATTGGAAATCTTATTATGAAAGAATCATGAGATTTCATGAAGAGGAGTTTCATGTTGTAGGACTTTAAACGCTCTGAAGACTATTGGTAGTACAAAATTACAGCAATGAGTCGATTAGCAATTTGATCAATACACACTTTATAAAGCCTACTAATCATTGAAAACATCAACACCAGGCAGTTGCACCCTCGCTCACCATTGATAGTCTAGAATTGATATTTTTGTGAGACATGGTACCGGTTAAATCGCAATTTAAATCGCTCTAGTTGAAATGATAATTAATATTTACTGAATAATTTAAATTAGAAATTATTATTGTCACCTAATTTGATATTGATAGGCATGAGTGATTAAATTATCATTGTTTGAATCTTATTGGAGTTCGAGATTTTAAACCTGATTTCTGTTGTAACATCTCTACTCTGTTGTAACTAATAAGATGTATGCTGGAGATAGAAGAATGAAGGAAATAAAAGTTAAAGAGGAATAGGAAATTGTAATTATCATTTTAATGTAATTGTCATTATCAGTTCCCTGTTATTGAACATTTGACGATATTTCTTTCTTTAAATTGGACTGGGAAATGCATGCATGTTCACAAAGATTCGAATTGGTTTCATTTTTCATCATGTATTTCTTCTTGCATGAAACAATTATAACCTGCAATCGCTGTCTGTTTTCATGTCATCCTAACAAAGGTACTCGTGAGAGCAAATTATTACTACCTACTATGCAAATTTGAGAGCTGGGTCATAAATTTGGTTCCGACGTTTCACAACCGTAGGTGTACGTACGGAGAAGAAATTGAAAATAAATCAAAGGTTAAACGTTGGAAGATGCGCTATGATGGTTTTGTTTCATCGCGACTACTAAATTGCTGCCTGGAGTTTGTCTAGGGAAATAGTTTCGAGGACTGGGATTTGGATCGCATGTCTGTGCGCTAAAAGTGCTTGTGAGAGCAATTTATCAGCGATTGCGGAGCCCGGGACCGGCGCCTACGGGGTCAGCTGGAGCGAGGTGGGTGTAAGTGATAAATACGAACGTGAACGATATGAGAGCGCGAGCAGAGTTCCCTTGGGAGAGTGCAGGGAGCAGGAGCAGGGACCAGGGAGCCGGGACGGTAGGAGTGCACCTTGGAGAAGGCGTCCACCAATCAGAGACGCCGTTCTCCGATTCCGCCTGCGGCCGGCCGGCCCCGCGACCGTGGGAATCCGGCGCTTAATTGTGCGCGGCAATAATCGTGTGATTAGAACGCCGGCCGGTATCCCGACCATCAGCTCTCCCTCCGTTCCGTTCCGTGCACGGCTCAAATATATTACTGCATTACCGTCGCAGCGCGCCCCCCCCCCCAAACATATTATAAAATAGTGGCAGCACCAATGACGGAGACGGAAAAGCATAAGCGAAAGAAAAGCGGAAAGAAGGCAGAGAAGCGATCGGAAAGTATCTTAGCTGTCCGCCTGTCTGCCTACATCCACTGCTGCGACTGCAGCTTCGTACCGTTCCTTCTTCCCACACTTACTTGAAAAATGACCTGCCCATCGCTTTTTTCAAGTTCTCATAACTAATAATTTTACCAACGAAATGTATTTTGGTAGAATTTAAACCTATCATTCATCGTCGAATAATGAGTTCTTGAATAATTCGAGATACCGGTACGGCACTTATCCACTGTATTTTCTCTAGCATATTTCATCAATAAAACTGTGCTAAATAACAAAAAGAAACATGTACATCAATACATCAATTCACTCGGCAGTAGTTAATTGGGGATTAATAAACAGAAAAAAACTCATAAAAGGTAGGGAGAGTTAAGTAGTTATTCACTCAGCCCCGTTATTAATTGGGAGGTGTTTGAGTATAATATTCCTTTGATAATTAATTCATCTAGTGTTGTTCTATTTGAGTTCTTTTTCGCTCTACAAATTTCAATATTTTTTGAGAATTAGGTTGCCAGATAATACAATTCATCCATGTCTTCGACGCTGAGTTCTGACTTGCTGTCACCGATCGTAATATTCACTATTAAATAATGAGTAATAAGTTTACTTATTCACAGGTTCACTATTATATTTTCTCTTCCTTATTAATAAAAAGAAACAAAAATAATTGAAATACAGTAGTCGTTTTATAGATAAATAGAAGGCAGTTTCGTGTAGCATTAAATTTCTCAAATCCATCTTCATCTTGAATCAATGTTTGTCTCATCTCGAATAACATGATTTCCCAGAGTAGCTCAAGTTTTTATTACAGAATAATAATTTTCTCTTGCTCTACGATACACCAGCAGCAGCTTAAGGCTAGGCGTACACCGGTTAGTCAAGACAAGACAAGACGAGATTAGTCACGTTTAGTCACAGTACTTCACATAGTTGCTTATGAAGCAACACACACCGATTAGTCATTGCATCAGTGTGTGCTGCTTCATAAGCAACTATGTGAATTACCGTGACTAAACGTGACTAATCTCGTCTTGTCTTGACTAACCGGTGTACGCCTGGCCTAACGTTTTTTCATTGAGCACAATCCATGATTGTGTAAACTTTTGTAACTAACTTAAGGTTACAAATTAAGCAAACTTCTATAATTCCATAAAAAGGATTTCATCTCATTATTGAAAATCAGTTTTTTGTACAATAAGCAATATTTTACTGTGTAAACTGTAAATTGTTGGAAAATGTTGAGATTCATTAGCCTATATTTGTATACTAAGAATTCAAGTTTTCTTTTTAATATTTCGTTTACAAAATAATTGGTAAATAATGACAATACTGAGAAAAATGATTGAACATGAAAAAATTCTTCACATGAAGGTATGTTCTGTACGCGTAGAAGAGTCTGGATCGGTAGTATTTTGATTTCTACTTGTAAAGGAGATAAACATAAGAGTTGAAGAGAGAAAAAATTAATTAATAAGTGTGAGGGTTTCTGGTTATGTAAAACTTAATGAATTTTATAAAATTTTAGTGATAATGTAGAATTATATGTTTCAGGTGAGTTAAAGGGTTTAAGCCCCCACTAATCAAGTTCTCTTAAGCCCCCTTAAGGCCAGTAGTTTAGTGTATGGACTTCTCCATATAATACTGCACTTTCTCCTTTACTGAATTTATAAAATGGAGGTGATTCTTGCGTGTGCGGGTGAAGCGGGTCAAAACGAGTTTACTCCTTCGGACGCTATTTCCGATAATCATGGAAATTGTACCAAATTGTTCAGAAACATCTGTAGTATTGTTGTACAACCTAAAACTTTTTAACGTCAAAATTAATGGCAGCATAAGTCGATCTTAATTTAAAGTCGATAAAATGTGTTCAACTCATACTGCTATTTTAACAATTTGGTACAATTTCATTATTATCGGTTGGAAAATAGCGTCCGAAGGAGTGAACTCGTTTTGACCCCCCTTCAACCGCGCACCCAAAAATCACCTCCATTAGATAAATTCAGTCAAAGGTATTAAGGGTCCTAAAATAAAGACAGCTACGAAGGAAAACCTAGACGAAAAGTTTCTCTCTATGTTATCTCTCCACAATGCAGTAATTTCGAAATGCAGAGATTTCGAAATACAGATCAATATTATTGATAACTTAACTCATAAGTTTACAATTTTTTTTTGGTATTTATTATGATAGAGATATATTTATTACAGATATTATTATACTGCTGCACGGTAACAAACATTAGTCTGTATTTTTTTCATATTTTTGCACCATGCTTTATAGGAAATAAATATTAGATAAATAAAATGGAAAAATCGATAACTCAAACATTTTATAATTATAACAAACTTACAAAGTGATACATAAAATGCAATACTAGTATCATTAACTTACAACCACTAGTATACGGAATAGAAGGTACTACATAATGAGGTAAATAATGTAGACGAAGAGAAACTATTAATTAAGTAGTGAATCGACAGTGTAGAATAATTATAGAATAAGAAAAATTCACGATAACTACCACACTACACATGAATGATTCAATCGATTGAGGAAAAGTTCCTTAAATATGAATAACAAAGGGTGTGTATCTATGATTGAATGAAATGTCAATAAATATGGATGAATATTATGAAATATTTCATAGAAGAATATGATTCATGACACAACTTATACAGTACATTTAAATGAACTATGATGAAACTATTGTTCTAATATATATTTAAATTTGAGATAAACAAATGGAAACACGTGAAAAACACGGATGAAGTTGTGAATTCAAAAACTGTTCTGATTGAAAGTTAAGCGCATTGAGTTCCTCATATCTAGTTCAAAAATTTTGATATTGAAAAAGTAAAATGTACTTTCAAGTGTGATAAGATCATTGAATACCAAACCTGATAAAACTAGCACACAACGATTTTCAATACACGTGAGGTGAAAGAAAATATAACATTGTGGTAAATGTGAACTGAAAAGTTTCAACAACCAAATTACTCAACATTTCAATTGCAATTGAAATAAGTATTTGAGAATTATAATAATTGTAGTAACAAAGCAACATTTTCAATACGTGCAGGACATCAATAGCTTAAATAATGTTTTATTTATAAATGCAATATATATGTTAATTCAGAGAAATGCAGACGTGGATGATAATTGATGAACAATGATTATGATGATATATGAAAGGAAAATCAAGAGAATAACACCTAATCACTCATTTACTAGGAGTAAATTCGTTGAATTAATGATTGGAAAAGTTTATTCTACCCCTAGCTATATATTTTTCACAATTATAGTCCTCATCAATGAATGAATGGACGATTCGATTCACGGAGAATGCTCACGCCATTAATTAATCATTGATCAACACCTGCGTTCATTTCCATGCCTGTTTCAAGGCTTTTCTTTGAGCTAGTCGTTTCGTAGCGTAAGCTGCCACACTGAGTCCAACCAACACCGCAGTTATCAG
This sequence comes from Laodelphax striatellus, assembly GCA_017141395.1. Classification (NCBI taxonomy): domain Eukaryota; kingdom Metazoa; phylum Arthropoda; class Insecta; order Hemiptera; family Delphacidae; genus Laodelphax; species Laodelphax striatellus. The sequence continues at coordinate 26,724,391 of CM029532.1, read as the reverse complement.
AAGATAATCGAAATCTTCTTTCAAAACATCAAACGTTTTAGATGGCGCTACTCTTGTGTAGAATAAATCTGAAAACAAAATTCAAATGAAAGCGTTGAAATTTCGATGAAATTTAAAAAAAAAGATGGAATAAGAATACTAACTGTATTACATAGCTATGTTAAATATAGGAAAGAGCCTTTATGAGCCTAATTGAATTTAGCAAGCAGAATCTTATTTTGGATAATATTAATATTAGTTATTTTATAGAGTACAGTACATTATTTCGTTTTATTACTCTGTATATTTATAATATACTTGTATGCCTATAATGTATATTTCATATACTTGTAATATTGTTTTTCCAAAATAAAGAATTACTTGACTTGATTTGAAGAGCTACACTGAAAATTGAAATGAAAAGCAGGCAGTTTGCAAATTATAATTGGGAAACAATATTCAGTGAAGCAAGACATTAAAAGGAAAATATTCATCAAACCCGATGTGTAGCATGAAATAGATTGTGAAATGTTTTTAAAAATTTCACATTTCACAAACTATGTAACCAATTCAACTTACAAATTCTCTAGAACGGAAGCGTACGTAGATTTCACGCATAGCGGAAGTACTTTTCCTTCCTACTACTAAATTCTTTAGAATAATCCCCTATACTCTCAGCAGTGCTTTCTTTAATTAGTTACCAAGCGGTTGGCGTCGTGATTGGGAATCGGAATGCATTGGATTTTTGTCAGTGTCCGATTACAAATTATTTACACATAAAAATTACATATCCAGACTATCAATTTTCACAGTCTCATTTTTGTCGTAGCTGTAGTCAACATTGTAGATTATAAAAGAACTACTTCATATTTGATTCACTACTGCGTGACTACCAGTAGGAGGTATTTCCAAGTGCAGAATAGTTTTGCTTACAATACAATGAAGATTTTAACTTGTAGCGCTACTTATTGTTCAATTTTAATGTTTAAAATCAGTCTAACTTTATGTTTTTACGAAATTCATACTTAGAAATATTTAAAATTGGATAAAAGATGAAAATCTGCAGTAAAAAAGCAATGAACGTGTTTTTCAGTTTCATTCTCATGACGTAAAATTCGAAATTCACTTATCGCTACCAATATGCGGTATACGAATAACGCTATCATTCTACGGTTAACATTTTCAGAAGTAATACCGATACATTGACAATAGAACGGAAAATAAACTGGAAGTAGTTTATGCAAATAAAATTCAGTTTTCGACAAGACCTAACCAAAACAGCAAAAAGTAATATTAAACCTACCGGTAGATTCAAAAATTCAATCCTACTCTAGAACATGGCTTGCCATAGTGGAACTAGTCGATTTCCCACACAGAAACACAATTTGTACTATTACACCAAATTTTGTTTTACTTTTTTCTAAAACAGTTTTGTATTAATAACTATAAATGGTTGTAAATTTGTATACGAGAGGTATTAGTTTAAGGGAATGAATCATTTATTTCTTTATTTAATCGTCTATGGAATTTAATCGTAAAGTTAAAGACCTAGTTGAAAGATTAAGAGATATGGAAGAATCTTGACAAACCTAGTCCATAAATGAAGACTAAACAAGTTGATTCAAGTCCGCTTGGAGCAGTATGAATGGCGCGAACCCTGTGCAGGGTCTGATTGTAGTTGATGATTGATTCGGCAGGCAATGGCAACTCAGGCATATACGGTATCACACCTTCCTCTCTGATATCACCTAAAGGCCGTCTTGGGTCCAAAAACATCCAAGGAATTTCAAGAATTCCACCACTGTTCAATCCCACTGCAAAAATATTCAGTTATTAAAGTTGGGCTATCTAATAGTTAAGAGAATTTGTTATAATTTTTATATTTAAAAAAAAACCTGGAGCTCGGAATTATGAGAATACCACACTAAACCCTGAAAAATGAGAAACACTAAACGAATAGTGAAACGCCTATACCGTATGCATAATGTAAACATCTTTATTAATTATTTAAAATTGTTCTCCTGATGCTTTTCACCGAGATTGAGAATATTACATAATAGAATATAGAATATTCAAAGAGTTTGGGTTCATAAAATTACGTAAGGTGACTTAAGTAAATGACAACCAATATTATGAGTACAGAAACCATAATTCTATGAAAACAAAAGGAGATGAATAGGAGTTCAAGATCACTTCAACATGAATGGAATAAAGTTAGTGCTCATTATTTAATAAATTCTAATTTTCTTTGATAGATATCAAGCTGAATGATTTTTGTAATATTTGAAATATGTTTCAACAGAAATCAGAAACCAACACACCATTTATTACGTATTCAATTAGGATTAAAATGTAATAGAATAAATCAATGTCATGGGATGATCTGTCAAAATTTGGAACCTTACAGTGGAATGTTATTCGTTCTAATTAATAATAAGGAACTTAAAAAGGAACCTATATGAATGGTTCTGAAGACTTCTGCAACAGCAAACATTGATAAAATAACGGAATAGCAAGAGGAGATTCTATGAATGCTACTGCTCAAAAAGTTATGATCGATCAAGGAATCAAACCCCGACCTTCCAATTGCCGACCGAGCGACGTAACCACTTGTCCATCAGACACCCTCTCTTGAATAGCACTAAATTGTGATTTTAGCCAAACCGCTAGATATTAGAATTTATCTTTTTTCATCCATCCAATCCATTCTTTTCCAATCTATTAATTTCTTCTATCTTTTTATTTGTGACTTTGAATGGTGGTAACCATTCATTTCAATTGTGGCCCAACCTTATAGGCCTGATAAGCAATGAAAACAAACCTGAGACCTGTTTCATATAATAAACTTTAAACGTTCTTGAAAACATGAAAAGTGATCATACACTAAAATTGTAAGTAAAATGTACATACTATTCTCGTCTAATATGTGTCCGTCTTCTTCCTACATTACATGAATCTAGACTATAAACAATTAACACATTATTATCGCACTGGAACATTGATGAAATTCACAAAATTTTTAAACAAGGAAGATAAAAATTATTTCTCATCTCTATAATAGACTAGTTTTTCATTGTTAAAAGTATTCCAACAACCGATAATCTCTTTGATTATGTAGACAACAAATGAGAATAATATTTGGAAGTTCAATACGCATGAAAAAAGATGAAAAAGTTTATTAAAATTTAAATTACCCAAGATATGTTTGCTCGTAATTCCTTTCTCGGTTATTGTCTCTTTCATAGCTTCTATACCGGCTGGGAGAATAAAGGCTTGGCGCTCAACAATAGGACTATCAAAGCTTGCTACTGAAGAGAAAGCTGAAAATAACCAGAATATTTTGTGAAATTTTCAATCAAAACATAAATATTGAAACAATAAATGAAACCTTTTGACTGAGTTGTATTCCTTAATTTGTTCACTCCTCACACAGCAGAAAACTATTCTTTAAAAAAGACACTTTGATGAGAGCCTTTGTAATTTAAAAATTATCAGAACATTCCCAAGTGTTTACCAATATGAGAAAGATTTCTAATTCATTGCTTCAATTAAATGAGGAACATGGAGCATGCAGTATATTGCTTTAAAAAAATATATTATTTGCAAATAATGGAATTGTTATGAATTCTTCAAGTTCAAGAATTCTAGTCTAAAGCTTAATAATATCATAAAACATATTTTTAGTTTATTATACAGGTAGTGGAACCTTTTCACCATAACTGATTGAAAATGTTAGTACCACTTGTGGGGAAATACAGTTTAGGTTTAGGAACAACCCTTTCACATAAAGTTGGAGCTTTCGCTTAAGAGCAGAGCAAGCAGAACTAAAGAGATTCAAACTAAAAGGAACGGATCAATAGAAAATAAACATAAACCTAAACAACTGAGTATCCAAGGACCCGATATGGTAGTGTACAGAAAAAAAAACAGGACAGTAGGATACTTTTGAAGAATTACTCAACTAGTAAACATAGCAGCAATTTGCTACGATGTAGAGAAACGTTTCAAGTGTGTTAACGTGATCAAGTCGCACTTCTTAAAACATCGTTCTATTAATGGAAATATTAAAAAAAAACATTAATAATTTCAAATAATCAATAATGAATTGATTTTATTTTGATAAAAAATGTATAGATAACTGATTAAAACTTTCGTTTTCCCGTGGAATTCGAACTGAGGAACCAGTGTGTATGAGTCGCACTACTGAGTTATGGAGGGCTTGTGATAAAATGGCTCTTAGATACATACTTCAATGTCTTACGTCTCTGTAACATGTAGGCTATTCGAGGGTACAGTACATATTTTTACTTTTCTTGAATTTTACCCCCAATGTTCAAAATCAATAGGCTTCTTACTTTATCTAAGAAGATATTATATTTGCAATTTCAAGTGTACAATCTTCTGTTCGTTAGATATCGTGCGTACAGACAGAAAGACAGACGGACACTAGTACGATCGTATTAAGGCCCTATTGGGTCCTTAGTAATTAAGAGAATGCTCATTGGGTATCCCATGTGTTAGTCTCAATTGAGCCCTTTTGAAGTAAGATTTCGATTATTAGGTTGAGTATTATTGGTTCAGGTTATTTCAAGCATTGGAGTACGCAGGGAGTTTTCAAGTTAGGTTGATCCTGATCATGTATGGTAGCAATAGGTTAGGTTGAGTAAGGTATAGGAATAGGTTAGGTAAACTCAAGTTCAACTGATATTCAAAACTCATTTCTATGTGAATAATAACAAATTTTATCTACGACCGTGTTATAACGCAATCATTACAGTTTCATAATTGAAATCGAACAGGAGCTTTTTCGAAATGGAATTTCATACTTGTACTGTAATGGCCTCAATACAGTACAGATTGTAACACGGTCTTAGATCAATCCGTTCCAGTTTTAAAACACTGGAACGGAACAAAACACAATCGCAGCTGATAAAAGCACTTATGCGTGTGTGCTTTTAGTAGATTCCTAACCTATAAGATAAACATTGAAATAGAACAATGGTCGTTTGAATCAAGGTTAGTTTTGATAATATAGATATTATTGTTTTTTGTTGATCGTGGATAAAATGGTGTACGCAATTGTTGTATTGTAGCCTTTAAACGACTCTTGAGATACCTTAAAATAACTCGCGGTATTTCAAACTCGGTATCTCACTCGTCGTTTAAAGACTCTCATAATACAACCATTGCATGAACTACTATTCTGAAAAATAAATACAAACCAGAAGTGTTGCTCTGAGTTTTTCCTTCGTACAGCTCCAACGCTCCAATCTCAGTGCGTCGGCTCTTGTCACTGAAATAAGTGTAGACAATCCAATTTTCCGAATGCACCAAATGGATTGGTTCAGTGGCTCGCTTATGAACAATTGAGAATACAATTGATCCACTCACAACATCTATAAGGTATATGCTGAGCACATCTGTAACATTGAATTGTGCATTTTAAGATCTTCAAAAATGGCCACTTTTCAAAACAAGGCAAATTATTGCAATTCACATCAATCACTAACATTCTCCCACATAATATATTTGATTATGTATCATAATATAGCAGAAAGAAATGTTCAAATATTTAGAAATGTGTTTCAGAAGTGCAGGGCTAGTGCACGCTTTTCTTCAGATGAAACAGGAAGTGACATAAAGTGACAGCTGGCCTAAATGTGTCCTGGCTCCGCGACTCTCTTGCCTCATTCTCTTCTACCGATATCAGACCCTCAGCAATCTGTGTATTCTGCAATGTAATTTGCTTTATGGTCTATGCAGTCAACTGCTGGTACATTTCATTTACATCTACTTCATTCCATTCATTTAAATAACATTTCCAGAAAAATACAAAATATAGATAAAAAACAAAAAGAAATCAAAAGTTAGGTAGCCTCATTGAAAATCATTTCTATCATGCTAAGAAAGGAAGAAAACGTCTAGTCAGTGACTCAACAGTAAACAGAAGTTAGTACTTGGCATCTATCATGTATGCTACAATCAGGTGCATTTGTCATGAAAATGTGTAAGTCCTATAATGGAATGCTATGTAATAGTATACAGTAATGTAATAGTATAGTATACTAATACGTCTATTGAGTGTGCGCCTTTTTCTTATATTACAGGACTTATGAAACAGACCAGATATATACATTTTACAGTGTATTATAGTATCCGTGGGTGTATTCAGGTAGACCGCTGATTGCAATCGTTGCCAACAGTAGCCGAATGGTGCTAAAAGCCTACATTGATTCAGCTGTGCGTCGATTATACTGTATGAACAATGCGCGTTCACAGACATATAGAAAAGAGCTTGTTTCAACTTTTAGACACCTGCTTCAGAAAACAAGTATTAAACAATTCTTGCTTGCCGGTGAACGCATAGATAGGTTGGACTTACTTTTGTGAATGGGATCTTCAGCTTGAGTCATAACAGCAACGAGATTAGGGTTGATGTATTTGTACAACACACTTCTATCACCGAGAACTCTGCCTTGAGAGTGCACTCTTTCCAATGGACTCTTGCTCATCAATCCAGTTATTTTATGAGATAATTGGATACGCCATACTTCTGAAGCAACTAGTTTCTGGAAAGAAAAAGTAGTAGAAAGTTGACACGGTACCTCGTTGATATTTGAAATTTGAGTCTCAATTGATGAAAAGCTAAAAAAATAAAATTTTTGAAGTTTTTAATTGATTGCTTTGTTTTAAGCACCGTTTCAACTGTAAATTACAGATTTAAAATTTTTATTACAATTTATTAAAAAATTTTACCAGTTTTGATATTTTAAAATGGAGATCGGTGAAATGTGATGAGGTAAAATATTAATTCGTTTGCAAAGACAATATATAAATTGAAAGGTAAGCTGCGCTTTTATGTTTTCTCTAATGCACCATTTAAATGAAATTCAATAAATAAATTTCACTGAAGAATATCAATTTGCATCTTGATCTCAATTTGAAAGGATATATGAAGAAATTTTAAATATTCTTTAGTTTACAAACAGCCGAAATGAACAATGAAAACTAAAATTTTTGTGTAATACTGTATTGAAAACATTGCATAGTGCTCTCTCATCTTCGAAAAGTATACCTTTTATGGTTTTGGTAGCTATTCCAGTCACGAAATAATAACTTTGTATTGGCATCACATGTCTTATGAGATAAATACGAACTACAATAGCCTTTTGTAACCATGGGCCTGTTACATGGAAATTCAGGAGTCCTGTAAAAGGGGGAAAAGGCGGACACACACTATACAGACTTAAAAACCTGCTATGCATTGAGCTTACAAGTTTAGTGTGAGTCCGTCGTTTTACAGTTTCCAAGACACCTGAATTTTTAGGAAAGATTATCTCATTTAAAAAAATGTATAATCCAGGTGGCAGGAATTGATAAATTATGATACGGATTTGAAAAACAGTTCTTCATGTGATTTGACTATCTGCCAATAACATAAGTTATGAGTCTGGAATCTATGACAATAGTTCAGTTGTACAGCTAGATCAGAAAATAAATCTTCAGTTTCGGAACTGAATTTCTTTTTTTAGGATATCAATGCCTTTTTTGTAAACCAGTCTTAATAGATAACTTGCAAAGACACAGGTAACTTGAATCAAAGATTTTAAAGTGACTGCAGTCACAAGAACAAGACTAGATCATTAAACTGGAGAGCCAACAGAGATATTGGGCCGTATGAATAAAGTTGAGCATTTGCTTATACTTCTAAAATATTGAGCATATGCTTCATTTCTATGAATAAAAGAGAGCAAAACCTTATGCTCATGCTCATCCAAAAATTAGTTTGAGCATTTGCTCAAAAATAGAGGTTATGCTCAAAATTGTATGAATAAACTAGAGCATTTGCTCAACTTTTGAAGTCTTTTGATGTTAAATCATCGAAAATGTAATTTTAGATTGTCCAAACTTGCGAAAAGCATTAAATTATGGCCGCTGAAATTCTAACCTTTCACTATAAAAACGAAGTAAGATGAATCAGCTGATGAAACATCTTTGAAATAGGTAAGCATTTGCTCCAGATTTCAGAAGCATGAGGTAAGAGTATAAGGTTAGAATTTCATATAAAAATGAGCAAATGCTTATGCTTCTACCTAATGCACAGAAGCAAAACCTTATGCTTCATGCTCGTGCTTATGAGCATATGCTCAGTTTTTATTCATACGGCCCATTGTCACTTTCAATTAGATTCACATTGAACTACATGTAAATTTTAGTGAACACCCTGTACCAAGTTCGAAAAAGCATCGATTGTGAGTAACTTAGTGGAACATACCTCTAAAGAACTGTGAGCCAACGTGTATCCAACAAGTAAGCCACTTTCAGAATTAGCCGTGAAGAAGAATATCGACTTGGCATGCTCTGAAACCAAGGCGGTCTGCGATTCTGGATGCACGTGTAAGCCTCCTTTGCTATCGAGTAACAAAACTCCTTTCAGAAATTGATCATCAACGAAATGTAACAAAAGACTTTGTACTGCTCGGTAGCCCAGTCTATGCAAGCCATCACCTGGAAGATATAAAAATAAATTTGAAAAATGGCGATCAAAATCCTATCTAATGCCAGGGCATTTAGACAAAAAGGAAGTGCAGGACTTTTTCGTCAACAAGATGTACACCAGAAAAAGCTAAAAATTTAGAAAGAAATAGGATTTAGGAGAATATGAAATACATAGTGAAGAATGTTAAATTTGTTAATGTTAATGCTAAATTTTGGATTGATTCTCGGGCAACTTTCCTCCATGTAACAACAGACCCTGAATTGGTCAACGATCATGGATAGAATTTGGACTTAATTTCTTTGAGAAAATGCCACAGAATAAGGTTCAGCTGAATTTTAGACTATTGAAAAACTCAACATTTCATCTCTAGAATTCTATCATACGGTACCCATTACCGGAATCATACAAGGAATTGTTCTCAGAAACCCAGTGACTTTCCCATGGAACCAATTCACTCTACATTTTGAATGAAAATTCACCATGGAAAATTTTCAAGGAAAAATACCGCAAATGAACTTTGTTTTCATTATTTAATACAGAGAAACATAGTGCGTTTCAAACACCCAAACCTCACAAATCAATGGTTTCATTGGACCAATACATCCTGATTGCCCATTACATGCATCTTTTGCTCTTTGGACAGAATTCAATTTATTATCATTTCCAAGCTTTTTTGTCGGGAAACTGAAAATTTTATCTTTAGAATAGCATTTTCTTCAATTATTAGTCATGAAAAATATTGCTTCAAGTAAGTAATTCACGTTGATGCATTTAAAACATTAGCCAGATACAGTTACTTAAGCAAATTAATTACAGTTACGTTAATTAAGCAAGAGAATACACCCAAGTTAATGGGTTGATCATTCGCTCACTTTTCAATGTGAGAGAACACCTAATTGCAATTGCTAAAATCCATCTAAAAGTCAGTCTGAGACAAACAATAAACACAATTAAATATGAAATCAAAGAAATTACTCACCTATGGGCTGACCATTGATAGGATTGAATGTATAAACCATACTCTCATCAGAAGCCTGCAAATTAAATAAATAGCAACTATCAGTATGTTATCACCATGGAATAATTATTTCTATCAATTTCAGATAGTCGTGTGAAATTTCAATAGAATCGTGTGAAAGTTAACAAAACTTGAATAATACAAACATATTTATTTTTAAGATAACGATTTATATATCCAGGAAAAGTTGATACATGTACTAGAAAGCTGCCGCATGATTATGTAGAACTAGAAATGGAAATTATGATAAAATTCAAAGTAATGCAAAAAATATAAATATTTAATTTTCAGTTGTTAAAAATAGAAACTGATAGTGACAGAGAAAAATGCATGCATGCCTAGGATCAGTCTGAAAATCATTCAACTGCTAGATCATGACTTTGAGGAAAAACACCTTTTAATAAGATGGATAGTCCAAAAAATAATTTTATTTATGCTTCAACAATTTATAAAACTGAGGATTCTCTTCATGATAAAAATAAAATAAAGCAATATAAATAATTCATTATTTAACATAATAATCTGTAATATTAACAGATGATAGACGAACATTATTTATCACTCACCTTATGTTTGCCTAAAATAAAACACTGTGCAGGATAGGGCAGATGTCGAGAAGTTCGTTGAACATAGAATGAGACAACAGGTTTATCGATGCTCTTGTAGGTTTCCATCTCACCCAGATATTTTTGCCAAACAACGTTGCCTGATAAATTGTCGATACCGTAGAGCTGAAACAGGAATTATCATGACAAAAAACAATGTTGATAGGTTGACCATGAAATGAATAATCCCTCAAATGAATTTGTCAATTTTTTGAAGCGTGGTGTCCTAGCTGCTTGGAAAAACGCAAGAAATGCAGAGACCAGGGATTTATAATACACGAACTTATATGAGCCTCAAGCTCGAGCTCAAATTTACCTAGATGTGACTTGGCATATCAAATCATCTTTTTTCATTCACCTTTCAACTTATCATTTACTTCATTTTTCATCATTCAAGTATTAATTGCGCGTTTACAGAAATTTATTTGAGTCCTCACGTATTAGCTTTAAAACATTCTCACATGCAGCTCCACAACCTATGATGTTATACTGGAACAATGACTGCGGTGTTCTTTTAATAGAAAATAATGCTCTTGGAATACGGTACATAATTATATATCCATACTTCGATTATATAAAATGTAATTGAGTAATATATCGGAATACGTTACGAAATTCAACTGATATCGTCGATCATGGCATTCAAATCCTCTTCACTATAAGTGAGCACTTTTCAGAGGGGTGAAGCTTACTTGGTAATTGTGCACTCAAAGTGTCGGAAAAAATTTATGAACTATGTCCCCTATAAACGATTTTCAATGTTCTATTTGAAATTTAAATCGGTACCTATAAAAAACAGTAACTATTCATGACAAGAGTGTCAGAAAAATCACAACAATATCTGACACATACACCTTCTCATATGATAGCTCATTATTAAATGCTCTTCAAGGCTGTTCTAATGCCCATGTCGGTTGTCGTACCAAACCTAACCAAACAATAACTCTTGCCTGCTGTAGGCACTAACATCACCAATTAATACGAAAAAAAAATGTTATCTTATCAAAATGACAATCATTTCTCATTCAATTTAAGGTGGATTATACACGCTCTGAAGAGAAATTGAACCATCACTCTGGGTCTTTTGCACAACCCTGCGTTTGTTTATAATGATTTCATAACAAGCCGAACTATTTCATTCAAAATAATTCTCGCTTATCCAGATGTAAAGTGCAGTCTTTTAAAACAGAATACACACATTACAGCAAATATTATGATGTGATCAATGAATTATAGTCTTTTTTAAATCGGTTCTAGTTATGCAGTGAAATCATCACAAGCAAATGCGGGATTGTTGTGAAAGACCTATCTTCAAAATGCACTGACCCCTTCACAGCACAAGGTTCTTTAAATAATTTTTTCAGCAAGTCAAAGTCTCTCATCTCCTTAGATCACTTTCATGGTTTTATAATCTCAACTAGTTTCTTCTGACTCGGTTAATATTCACAATTACCGCTTATCAACAATATGCTAGAGGTTGTAAATATTAGTAGAAATAAGTTGAGTATGCATGAGTTTACCTTTCCAACAGATGTGACAGCAACAATCAGCTTATGCAAGCCAAATTCATCCCGAACAAGATCCACTTCCAGACCGTTCTTTTCCACAGATTCTCCTAACGATACAACAGTCAGCAATAACGATTTCAACTGAAGGAGTTGACTTGTCAACCTACGAAGGAACATGCCAACAAAACCACCTGCAACAAACATTCAGAGGTGCCTTATTCAATCACTGTTCACCCAGTAGATCACATGGGGATTTCACAAAGTTGAAAAGATATAAAATATATTTTGACGAGGCCGTCATTCAATGTGTGGAGCGAGCGAATTTCTACAAATATTAGTAAAAGGAATACAAAATGTTAAGACTTTATATATAATGCTATTGTGAAACATATTAATAACACATACGTATGGGTAAGAATGCAAATGGGTATAAATTATTCTGACTTATGACATTTTAAATCAATGGAAACATGACTTGGAAAATTGATTGAATTATATTTCAATACAAATTCTAGCTGGAACATTTCCAACACCAAAATCAGTTTAAAATGTTTTTTCATACCATTGGAAAAACTTCAAAAGAAACGAAATACTCGTAATAAGATACGCGTATTTGAATGAAGTAGCAGTAAAAGATATGTGAAGTTGAACAACATTCTCACAATAATGTAAATATGATAATTATAATGAATGAAGAGATAATCTATTATAATGAAGATTACCAATAAAATTATTGTTTTCGTTTCAAGTCATAGGAATTATTTGAGGATGTCTGATTTCAACTCATTTTCAAGAACGATTTAAATAAAAATGAAGTTTATAAGTTATAGAATAAAGACAATAAAGTTGAATAAAAACAATCTGAAATAAATTATATAGTGAACTATTTAAAAAAATAGAAAAATATCTTATCAAAATATCATTATCCTAAGCAGCAAGATTTTGGTTTCAATGATAAAAAGTCCACTAATGATTGGGTCTACAGATCACAGACAGAATGAATAAGTTGTATCAACCAAGTACACTCCAAGCTCAGATTAGAGGAAAGAAAACCAGGCAGCTTCATCCATATCCAGAGCTACAGAAATAAGGTCAATCAGAGAAGTTTGAGTACTAGGGCAAGGCAAGGCATAAAATGTATTTAAACAGGAATGACTAATTAATGATATGTAATAAAATAAAGTAGTAATAATAGTTTAATAGGGATATATGATCTCAAACACTATTCTCTAATTGGAAAATTGGCAAACACTAATTGAAAAATCAAGTTTGGAAAGGTTTTCATCATCAAATGATATTGAACTAACAATTTATCAATGTTTAACAAAAGAATTGCTTGATTATGATTGAACTAGGATACTATTATAATTATAACAGGCTAAGAAAAGAATATAACATAATTATTGCGCTCATGCGGAAGATGTTTTAAAAGTTGTAACTCCAATTTGGGATGAGCCATGCTATTATAATCAAATCATTAACGCTGGACACTTGAATAATATTATTCAACATTCAACTATTATTTTAAAATGACTTTCCCATGCAATAAGATTACACAATGACTAAGATTAAGCTCTAATAATCCAAAATTATATAATGAAGACAAGCAAAAGCTTATAGATGAATAGATTAGGGTAAAGTAGAAACTCATCAATTCAAGCACAACTAATACATTGGGATACATTTAGCAATCAACGAAATTTCTAATAGTATTTTTTGTAGTATTTAAAGGGATGGAAAACAACACAGTCTTGATGAAACCTTGGTCTCAGGAGCATTTTTAAGTCATGCAGAGCCTTCAATCTGTAAATTTCCAACTTACTTGGAACCCCTATATCCACAGGAGCTTTATAAACAAAAGAAAGTGTTAGAGATTTGAAATGAAGCAAAATTACAAAGCAGATTAACAAGGAATACAAAACTCAACCATCCCAATACCAACACCTTGATGAAACATAGTTTGATTAATACTTCTCATCCGATAATAGAGAGTTATATTGTATCACATAACCTAAAACATTTTTGAATAGAAATTCAAAAAACTTAATTTTTGAATATTATTCTTGACTGAAACTTCACAAAAGTAATACTGCAGCTCAACTTATTCCCATTTTTAGGTCCAACAACAACCAATCAGTACGCTGCAACTATGCACAACACAAATGCTTCAGTGCTTGGAGCACTCCTGAAACCTTGGTCTCAGAAGAGGAGCTTGAATAATTGAATTCTTTCAAGATTCGGAGGTTATGAGTAACCAATTTTACAATGCCCAGCATCCTTTGGCAACCTGTGGCCGTGTGGAATTTCTAAAATTTCAGAATGGAAACGCATTCTTGAAAATTGCATTAAAAGTAACATTAGATTACGTATCATAAATGATCATAAATGGAATTTACAGTATTATTATAAATCATTCATATAATTATTATTCAAAGTGAACCTACTAGTTCATTGCTAATTATTCATAATAATTTAATGAATACTATAAAAGAATACATAACATTTATGATACCATTATACTACAATGTCACTTGAAATGCATAAATTTATGAAATTTCGGACATAACTCTGAAAATTAGCAATCTGTGAACGGATCATAATGGGAGTGACGTGACTAGATTTTGAAATAAAAGATTTGTGTGAATCAAGGATACGAGAAAATGTACAGTGATTTATAAATAAATATATATTATTGTGGTTTATCCAACACCACAGACGACTGATCCGTATTGAAAAGCACTAATATTCTCATAAGAAATTGAATCCACAGTTTCTAAAAGCTCAGTTACGTTCAACTCTTTACACGAGTACTCATAAACCAAGTATACCAAAAACAGTTTTAATGAGTTAATAACGGCATAAATATAAAGATTGTACTTTCCAAATTGAATATTTTTGGGTTCACTGAAAAGCCTCAATAAAGATTAAGAAATATTCCTATTTAATACAGGCCTACTACAGTGATGTATTCTCATCTTATACATTGATTCTACCTTCTTTATTGTCGAATTCTTTTCGATAGCTGCTTCAATATCTGATACTGGTAAATCGACTAGTTCTACAGAAATTATGTTTGCTAATGCCTCTTCTCTTGTCCACATTATCTTGCCTAGAAAAACGGAGGAAAAGTTATTTCATTATTGTGAAAGGAGGGAAGCAAAGAAGTCGTACATTTTCTCATAACTCATAAGTATCTGACACTTAATAAAAGGCCAGTAATGCAAACGTGATCCTTTCACAGTATTCGTTTTAGCTATCGAGTTTGGTCAATATAATCTCACTTATGATGAGCGAAAATTTGATACCACTATCTATCCATGGAATAAAAATACACATCGACTGCCACTAATGAGTCAGTCAGGGAATTCTGGAGTAGTATGATATTTTCAAGTATTTATCAAGTTTAACCAAGTATACTTGGCGTATGCTTTCTCTATGGTTTAACAGTATACACGGTACAAGAACAGATGATATTTTAAAAAGTATTATAAAAGTATATTGTAAGTTGAAAATTAATTCCATAAAATTATTATTTATGATACTTACTTGAGGTCTGTGCAAAAATAATTGAGTGATCAACAGTAGAAAGCAAAATTTGGCAAGATACACTTCTATCCCGCCTGAGAGTGCACAAAGAGTTGGATGTTTCAATGTCGGAGAACGGTGATGACGACTGGAAACTGGACTGGATGTCTTCGACTGGCTGATCTGTTTCCAGAACCTTTCCATTCACTTTGATGACCTGCAATCAAAATATCACTCCATGTTGCATACAAATATACCATAGAAGCCCACATAAGTTTCTACAGATTAGAATAGAATATAGAATAGAATGACTTCTTCATTTTTCTAACGTGACGAAGTTTGGACAATGATCTCCACTCAACAACGACAGATTCATGATATCGGTTTGAATTGATTGATTTGGAACACGATTTATTATTTGTGTTAGGTCTTGACACACCCATCAAACAAAAAGCAACAATGGAAAATTCCCGAATTCAATTCATGCAAGTGAGAATTAATGCAATTGGCTAGCAAAAATACCTTATTTAACAAACATTGAGGAAAAGTTGAGTTTCTAAAACGAGGCAGAAAGTTCTTTTTTATATTAAAAAACGCTCTGCTAGGAACTTGTCTATAAAAACTTTATTTTTGTTACTACACAAAACTTACTGGAAATATAATTTGTTATTTGTAACTAACAAATGATGATGGTATGAATTATTTGTTCACTTGAACAAATTTTGTTAATTTGGAAATTAACAATTTTTTTTTTTAAATTAACAAAATTTTCCAAATTTAATAATTTGGAAAATTCTAAAAGTGAATCAACCGTTAATTTCTGTATCAAACAATGAAAAGGAATGGTTCGACAGTAATATCGGTGTGAGCTTCTTCTAGAAACAGTTGAAGAAGAAATCCTTGTTATTGTTGTTATCCACTCAACGCTAAATAGAAGCTTTGTTTTGTTAAGCTTTTTTGACTTCAAGTTCAGTTATAATGCCAATTGTCATCGAACACTTGATAAAATTCTACTTTACAATAGTATAACTACAGTATGGAAATAATAAAGTTCTGTTCACAAGACCCATCAAAGTATTCTGCTTTACGAGTGTACTTCTAGCTGTCCCCGGCGAACTTCGTATCACCTCTCCCCCAAATGTCCCCCTCTACTCCCCTACAAATGTTTACCTTCATGCCACCCCCAAAATGTCATCCCCCCGAATGCCCCTTCATTCCCCCACAACACCTGATCCTTCATATGTCGGCCTCTTTCCCACATGAATTTCGCCCCTTTTTCCATCCAATTATTGGTATAACCCCCTTCTTAATGTCCCCTTCATGTCACCCTCAGAATAGCCCCTTCATGTCGTCACTCAAATAACCCATTCATGTCCTCACCCACCTCTTCCCCCGAAATTGTCTCCCCTGCATATCACCCCCACGAAAAAGCGTCACGCAGTAGAAATGTCTCCTCATCCACTCTCTTTGGCGATGGAAGATTAAAGAAATCTGCAAGTATACTGAATTTTTGTAAAATGCAGTGGATAATAATCAATCAGTAATCAATGCTGAAACGCAAAAATTTTACCCGTCTCAGAATCGAACCCGAGGAATTCTGCGTGGAGAGGCAGAAGTCTCTGTCAACAGACCACCGAGGGTCGTCTATGGGAGAACCTATATTGGTAGCATCTTCAACTACCCACATCTCGATTTCATAGGAACATTGTTGTTTTGGGACTGGATCAAAATGGATGTCATGTTTGATAGAGTTGGGTCATTAATTTACCTAATTATTTATTAATTAATTAAAGAGATTTTCTTATAACATGCACATGTGCCGTGGCAGTGCTTTAGAAATTCAAACAATCCCAAAATCATCTAAATCTGGTTCAATAGTTCTCCGAGTTATAAGCGAGCGTGCAGACACCAGCTCTTCTATCTTATATTAATAAAGGGGTGGTGTGTATATCGCCTCAGTAACTGAAACCATTGTGACCCCAAGACCATTGGTACAACACCTGAACCAACTGCTCTTTATAAACTATAAGAAAAATCATTATAATTAATAATAATTATTACGTGTGACATAACCTATCAAATAATAAACTGAGCTTCGTTCAAACGCCGGTGCAGATATTTCTGACGGAAGATGATCATAGTTAACATAGATAAATTGGCTGGCGTATTCTAAGTCTCGTGGCTCAGTTTTGAGTCTCTGTGATAACAAGAGGTTGGGTTTCAGGCTTCCTCTGGACCTTTTTTTTGCTCTAGGTTTCTACTCTTAAGTTTTTCTTATATTTAATATATTGTATTGACAGTGCTTTACTGAAATTCAAACAGTCAAAATCATCTAAATCGAGGACAGCCGTTCTCGAGTTATAAGCAGGCGGCTGAGCACCAAAGCTCTCTGTCTTGTAATAAAGAGGATTTGGTGCGGGCACTCGCTGCTGCTGTTCTGGGCCATTGTTGCTGGATGGCTGTAAAACTGTAAAAATCCATTATAATTAATAATGAATTATTCGATGTGAGCAACCTATCAAATATTAAATAGGCTTCGTTCAAACTTGTACGAACGTGTACACAACGGAAAGATGATGCAATTCAACATAGATAAATTAGCTGGCATGACTACAGGTATGACGAAACCGATTTTGAGAGTCTGCACTTGATAACCAGGTTGCGGGTTCAAACCCCTATGGACACTTTTGCTCTCTGGTTTCTACTCTTAGTTATTTTGCATACAATCATCAATTAAGAATGAGTTATCGTTCATTATCATGCATGTTTTGTGTTTCCTAATAATAAAATTGAAGAACGGAAGTAAAATTAAAAATAAATAAAATAAATTAAAAATGGTAAATAAAAAAAT
This sequence comes from Laodelphax striatellus, assembly GCA_017141395.1. Taxonomy (NCBI): domain Eukaryota; kingdom Metazoa; phylum Arthropoda; class Insecta; order Hemiptera; family Delphacidae; genus Laodelphax; species Laodelphax striatellus. The sequence goes on along the minus strand of CM029532.1, from coordinate 26,706,405 downwards.
TAAGAGAGAAGAATTAAATATGAAAAAAATCTTTTACTGCATTAGAATGAGGACTGATAAAGGGTGAAAGAAGCAACAAAATAAAAATAAAAAAAAAAAATAAAATCAATTAAAAGGAATGAAAAAATTTAAAATAAATTAATAAATATAAGAGAAAAATTCTTTTAATTAGAGATAGGACCCTGATAAAAAGAATTAAAGAAGAACAGGAATAAAATTAAAAATATGAGGCTAAATTAAAAAAAATTGAAAAGAAAGAATTAAATAAATAAATATAAAAAAAAAAAATAATTGGAGGGAGGAGGGGGTGACATTTGATGGGAAAGAGGGGTTGACAAGAAGAGGACATGTGGGGGAGACATTTGGGGGAATGAGGGAGCATTTGTCAGGATGACTTGTTTTGGGGGTGGCATGAGAGGACATTTGTGGGGAGAAGAAGAGGACATTTGGGAAGAGTGCGATACGAAGTTCGCCGGGACAGCTTGTTTATTAATATAGATAACTACAATGGAAATAATAAATTTTATTACTGACCCCATCAATCTGTTTGGAAAGGACTATCAGATGAGTTCCACTGACATGTTGAGTTACAGATACTCCAGCCGATATTGGAACTGTTTCTGATAGTGCTTTTGAACGTGTGTCCTTAATTGCGACTAGAAGTTTGGACTGTTTGCAGCCAATAGCAAGTACAGGCAAATCCGATGAGCTGTCCACACTGAGAAGATCGCAGTTTGCTCCCTTAGTTTCGGCACTGACATCCAGATTGAAAAACTGCGAGTTCACAACGGTAACGCCTTTCAGCTCGCCATTATTCGACAGACACACCAGATTTATCCCAATTGCTTTGCATCTAGAAACAGGAGTTAAAGATTAAATCGAATATCATTGAAACAATATTCCAATAATTAGTATATACGGATAACATAGTGATCCTTGAAAGAGTAAAATAATCAAGTATAATTTTATAGGTTTCATGCTGACGAATTTAAAACAAAATATGAGTAACTTGAATGGAGTAACCCATATATCAATATTGTTCCAATATCACATCAAAACTGTGAGAAGGAAATGTGTGTAGCAGTCACATGATAGCAATTAACATGAAGGAACTATGAGAGCATTGAAACTTTATTGAATGCATGATTATAGTAGCAATGTTCTAAGCAAGCAACACCAGTGATTTAAAATTCTACTTTTCCTGAATTATAATTATTTGTTACTAAGCGGTCAATCTGTGGAAAGAATTAACAACATTCGTCCAAACCAGACATGTTGATTCCCAAAATGATACTACGACTATAGTGGAAAATAAATTAAAATCAATTGGAAGAAGAATGACTTACAGTCAACGGTACAGTTAAGTCGACTTTTTACAGCCAAAAAATATTCTTGAAAATCCGAATAAATAAAAAACAGGATAAATCAGTATTTTATCTCCCTGAATTACATTTATTGAAAGTATTAAAATATGCTCTGAACGGTTTTAATTTTGAAATTCATATTTTTCATTAATCTTAAAATTTAATTATTTTTGCATCTAAGATTATAAACATGAGAGGTAAAAGTTTCAAGCTATAGTCATCGTGCGAAAGAACAGCCAATGGTATTAGTAAGAAGGGTGAAATGGTTACATGATGCGGTTCTGCAGGATCCCAGTGCCTCCAGACTCTGTATCGCTCGCACTAACCGTAATACTGTACATACAAAATGGGTCTTATATTATTAGGCAAAATTGTGCAATACAGCATGTGGTTAATTTGGTGCTTTATTGATACCAATATTTCGTGCTCAAGCGTGCAAGGACATGGTAATAAGAAAAGTGTGACATGATCAACTTTCGACCAGTATCAATTTTATTGAATGCATGATGGCGTGGAGACACATATTTTAGAAACCAACTGGCGGAATATATGGAGGACAGAAATTGATGTTGATGGTCAGCAGGATTGGCAAGATGGATTCAGGTGTGGAAGATCAACAGTGACGGCAATCTTACTGGTCCAATTCACATCTTGACCTGCTATTGTGGAAAATGGCAGATCAATGGCTCTATCATTATGCGACCTTAGTAAGGCGTTTGACTACTTCTATGATACTATTGAGGAATGTTGGCATGGGTACAGGATGTGGTGCTGAGTATTTGCATCTCCCGGATCGGACACAGGTATCCACAGTGAATGGTGCTGATCTCAGCCTGTGATTGTCAAACATGGGGTTCCCAGGTGTTTACCCGGTCTTGTTCTGCATTCTGGTGAATGACCTCAGCCTGGAGGAGCGGTGACTCCGTTTCAAGCTGTAGCCAGTGGGAAATTCACCATCAGAGGCCATGGATTGCAGGATGGCTTTGGTCAGCAGTGCAGTGGTTCAAGAAATGTGCTGAAGCTGAATGAGGAAAGACCGCAGCATCTTGTCTGCACTCTGAGCAGGTCACTAACCCTCATCCAGACACAGTGGGACTGCTTTCAGGATTGATAGGCTATCCTGGGGACCACGTTTGAATGCCGTTTTTGCACTGAACTGGCAAGAGTGACGTTCTTTGACAGTTATGTTTCGATTCCAGTCAACTATCTTCTCAGTGCTTATTATGCCTTCTTCCACAGCATATTGAGGTATGGGCTGATTCTTTTGGGTCATGCATCGGATGTGAAGGCAGTGCTCATCCTGCAAAGAAGGCCCTAAACTGACTTAACATTGACTTCACGCGAACACTGCAAACCCATTTTTCTGAGGCTGGGGATAAGCAGTGTGTATGCACAGAATTCTGACTGTGTCTCCAGTTTGTGAAGATGGATGTGAGCATTCTTGGCAACAGGGGCATCTCATCTTTGGACGTCAAACCTACCAGTTGTTGTTGTAACATGTTGGAACATCACTAGATGCCGACGTACAAGACAACAGTATCAACGTACAATACCTTCAGGATGTTCAGCTTGCCGCAGAGAGATAGGATTTGGACTCGCACATTTTCATCTGATGAACACATGGCTTAATATAATCAGTCTATTCCCTTGATGATGAGTTCCTGGAAGCTCACAGATTATAGACCTGTAAATGACACAGCCAAAATCCAGGATCCTGGTCATAGGCGAAGACAGGTAATCAAAATACAAGGTTCCTTAATAGGCTATTGACAGTTTTATATTTTTTGCTACAGTTCAAAAGTGACATTCTCACAGTTACGTTTCGATAGTTTCTGTATCTCATAATGTTTGGTTAGGCATAGGATAGAATATTAGGGTTCCGTTCAAATAGTATTTTTTATTCTTAGTCACATTCAATTTGTAGCTAGAGGGAGATTTCTTATGGAATTACAGCAGCACTATCTAATTTCTCTCGGGCACTTCACGCGATAACTGTAATACATACAAACCGTCTATAAACATCCCTACAGATGCAATTTGACTGCGGGGCATAAATCTTCTACATTCTTAAGGGCGTCATTTGTTCTTTAGCGTCAAATCATACCAGTTGTTGTTGTTGATGGACATTTTATTATCTTCACTATCAATGTTCAAAACATCACTATCAACGTACAATACCTGATTAATTTCTAAACTCATGAAAGACATAATTGAACGATTTTCATTTGATGATCATTATAGAAATAATCTATTATATTTTAATGTATTTAAATAGGCTGCCAGTAATTTAGATAATTGAAGATATTTTAATAATATACCGACCAAAAGTCACTTTACAAACAGAAAAATACAAGCAATTTCTTAAGAAAAATAATATCTTACTTTCTTGAAAATCCTGGAATGTTTACAGTGTATGCAGCAAGTTGGCCTCCCGACCGTACATTATACGAAATGATCCGAGCAACTTGCTGAGAATCTAGCATTACAACCTTATACAGTTTGCCATGATGATACGTCCATAAGACATTCTCATGTGGTTCATCCCTGCAAAAATCAAACAGATGGAGAAATATTTTGAAATGAATCCTTATTAATCATAGCAACATTAAAATTAATTATTTTACAGTCATATATTTTCATAAAGATACATTACTGGATTACTTGACATTGAAAACAGCATCAGTTCCAACTAAAACAAAACTATCAAGATTCAATAATAAATGAATATGAATAATCAAATAAATAATAATACTAACCTCCTTCTTTGTTGTAATAAATAAATGCATATTAAAAGAGAAACCATTTCAAATTAGTATGATAAAGAACTGTTTACTGTTCTGTAAATCTGTTTAATCATGAGTTAAATTACAAAAGCCAATAGAAGGACTTTGAAATAAGAATTACATTCATTTGAGTTTAAGTTTTGCCATTGACAATTTATCCATCCCAAATGTAGAAAATGCAGATATCATTCACCATTTTTATCCGTAAAGCTGCATTACAACCTTGTAAAGCTGGGGTGTTCTACAGACACAGCAGCATAACGAGATAGAATAGGTTACTTCATAAAATTTCAGGAATCTGGGGTAACCTTTATTTTTCCGCGTGTAAAACATTTTATATTTATTGTTTGAAATATCGACAGTTGTAGCAGTAAAATTCATGTTCGTGTTTCTGCAACTTACGCATCGTTGAAGGAGTTCCACTCGAAATGTGAATAACCGTTGGCCAGATTCCACCCTCTTACAATAAATGGTCCATTTCCACTTACAGTAATTACTTCAGAATCAGCATGCATGAATTTTATTTCACCCTGAGGACCTTTCTCCAAGACTTGCCTCCAAGTCAATTCCCCTGGAACAAAAAATGTGTACACAGAAATATGAAAATATGATTTCAAATGTGATTTTTAATAGAAATTGTGATTTGTGATGTAAAATGTTATTTGTAAGTGATTTCTTACTCTCCATTTTTATAAAACATTAATAGCCACCGCGGGAAGAGAATTATTTTGCCGAAAAGTGGGCGGGGAGTTGAGATGGTGGCTGCCAACGTTGTAAACAACGATAGGCCTACTTCTTCGCTATACAAATGTGACAACTAATATTAGGAAAAGTAATAACCTGGCTTTTATTCGTGATCTATAGAAAAATAACTGGCGATAGTCTAACCTGGAATAAACATTTTGGAATTATCACAGTTAGTGCAACGCAGAGTTGGCGGCACTGCTTTTACACTAGGATTTTTGGACTCGGAAATCAGTTCTCGTAGTAATCATTTCTTTCTTAATGCTACTAGCCATCCATGGCAATTTTCTTCACGCGATGGCTATGGAAATAAAAACTGAAGTAGGAAATTGAGAGTTGATTCAAGAAGGATAGAGCTTACGACTTTCAAACATAGTGTTGAGTAATCAGGTTGATAATGATAAAAGATGCATAAACAAGTAAATGTAAGTGCGATCCGAGCAACATGAAATTATTTATTTTCGACATGTCTCGAACATTCGTTCCCTGTAATAACTGAATTGTGGATCAGGAGTTGGAAACTTAACAAATAACATCAATGCATTTTAAACAATCGAAGTGGTCACACAAGTAATTCTATCTAAGATTTAATGATTTGCAATTATTGATATGAATTATTCATCTGAATGACAAAGCAACGAGAAGGACTCGTTCTTGATTATATTCAAGCTAACAATAAGAAAGCTAATTAAGTAATTTCAAAAGTTTTTCAATTTGGATTACAAACCCCTAGCCTACCCTATCATTTATCATCAGATACACTTTTATCCCTGCGCTTCGATCGAATAAATCCTGAATAGATACTGTATAAAAATTAAAGTACATGTACTTTCTTAAAAGATTGAAATTAGTATTGCCTTTTGATTTTTACCTTTCAAACTTGAATATTAATGGCAGTTAATCTTTACCTGTTTTCATAGAGAGTGCCGCAACTACATTTTCTTCGGTGGCAACAAAGATTTTCTTCACATTTGACTTGGAATCCAAAACAGAGAATTTCAATTTACCAATAAATCTCTGCCTCCTGTAACGAGAGAAAAAATCTGTTACAAATTCTTCAATACACTTCTGGAATTTTCAAACAAGAAAATTCAAATCAATAAATTGCTTCCAATAACAATACCTTAATCAATTCACTTATTTCTGACCCCAATTCAAACGGTAATAAATAGGAATGATAAAGAATTAGAATGAACAAACTAATAATGGCTTTAACAAGCCAGTCTATTACAGTACGGTATATTGAAAGAGTTTCGTGCCTCTCATTCGAAAGTTCGGTGAGAAGTTTGAGTGGACCGATTTTGATGCGGTTTGCGCCAAAAGAAAGATAACATTTCTTTGTAGACATTATTTGTTTTTCAAAAATAATAATTTTAAATAGTGCGGTAAGTTAACTGTTCTTGTTAACCTAAAATAGGTAACTGTGGCACTATCTGTTAGCATAAAATGTACTAAATTATTAAATCCTTGAGTTAGTTTGTGAAATGAGATGTGAATGCCACACAATAGGCTTGAGCCTGGAAACTATTGTCACATTGTCAAATAAATAAATAGATAAAGCTTAGAAGATAGAAGCTAGTATAGTGACTATAAATAGTCATTTGTACAAGTACAAGGTAGGATTTCATTGGTATGACTGAGCTGCTGTAAGTTGCAGATAGTCAAAATAGCCACAATTTAAAACTAAGAATTTTCAAAAATTCAAGTGAGCGGCGCTTTGCGCTGTACGGGGTGAACTTGTATTGTATTAGTTTTTTTTTCATTTTTCAACAATACAACGAATGAATTGGAAGTGTGTATCAATGACAATTTGCTTACGACGAGATTCATAGGTCACAAGATAGCCAGTGTTGCACAGAAAGGTGATTTGATGAGTGCACAGGGTTGTTTTAATAAATTTCATGACTTTATGAAGGATTCAAAGTAAATAATGATTAGTAACTAAATAAAATGTTGGGCTTCCTAGGTAACAAGTGAAAATGATTTGGTAAATAACTTAAAATAAAATCTCTACACCAAAATATTGTGATAGCGAAAATAAAGATATATTCATAAGTTGAATTTAATTATAATAATTTCTAATCATAGAGGAACCTACATATTAATATTATTATTATTATGTTCATGCCTTTTACACTGCGGAAGTTTATTCCAATAGGCTAACCTGTAATTTGTACGGTACTTACCAATCAAATTTCCCAATCTGATCTTCATATAAACAGAAGCTGGATTTGAAAAGTAATAGAAATGAAATAACTCTAATTACATGGACGCAATGTCCAGACATTCTAATAATTATTGCTTAAAAATCTGGTAAAGAAATTGATAATGTGTACTGTGTACTCTGTACAGAAGAAAGGTTTAGTATGGACAAACATAACCTGAAATAAAAGTGATGAGCAATCTACACAGAGTATGACGGATGGAGATGTAACTTTCATCACAGGAAACGTATTATAATAATCGACAAGTATCCAGATACTAGCGCGCTCATGTGAGAGAAGAGTGAACAGTTGGCGGAAATTGAAGCTATGATAATAATCATAGACGAGTAGCTGCCAAACATCAGCGCTCAAGTGAGAGACAGACGACAACGGCGATTGAAGAAGTTAAAATTGAATCAAATGTTCTGTTTTCAAACCCATTGCGTCACCAGCCCGAAACCGCTCTGATTGTTCAAGAACACTTCAGTTGCCTTTTTCAAGAGAATTCTGAAACAAAGATAATTTTAATTTGATCCTCTTTCCAAAAGCATTCTTTCCAAAAAGAGTGAGATTGATACAAAATTAATATTGAACGTGAATATACGACAATATGGAAATATAAGATAATATAATGTTGTAATTAATTAAATATTATTTGTGTAAAATAGTTGATGTCTCTGAAATAATAATGTCTTTTCAAGTCATTGATTGTTGCACATATAATATTGAGAATAAATAGATGAGCTATGGAAAATATAAGATGTAAATATAATGATGTAATTGAATTAAATATTATTCGTGTGAAATAATTTATGTCTCTGGAATAATAATGTTTATAATACATAATATGATACGTCATGGTTACCAATCAGAGCGCGGAAGTTCAAACTGGTGACGCATGCGCAAAAAGAGAATGTCGTCGTCGTGTCGAAAATTCTGATAAAAGTACTTTAATCCAATTGATATAAATATTCATTAAAACACCTTGAAACCACTAAATAATAGATAGCAATAACGTATCGATGATACATTAATGATTTAATTGAATTCTATCCCAAAATCATGTTTTGCTCCTATCTCACAATGGTTAAAATCCCGACAGGTTGTTCACTCTCTCTCACCTAGAGCGCGCTGATCAGGTCTAGCAGCTACTCCTCTATTTAGTCAAATGAAAAAATGCCTGTTTTCAAATCAATCATATTTGATATTAATTGAAGAATATTCATCCAAAATAATAAATCACAATACCTTCTAAAATCAAGTCTGTGATGTTTTAGATCGTCACTTCAGCAGTCATTTGAAGAGAGAAGAAACAATGATATTTTTATTCAATTTGATTCTATCAAACTATTTACTGATATTATTCATTTTATTATTTATTTATTTTTATTCAATTTCATTCCACCAGACGACTTCAACAGAAGAGATATAACAATATATGAGAATTGTTTATAGTTTTTAATGCAATATTAAAAATGAATAGCTAAAATGAATAAAATATGAGATGCAGATATGGTGCAGTCAATGAATTAATTATAGGTATTATTTGTGTGAGACAACTGATAACTTTAAAAAGATCTGTAATAATATTTTCTATAGATGCAATATCGCTTGTTGTAAGAAGGAAGAACTTCAAAAATCGAAACCAAAACTAGCAAGAAGATAATAAAAATACTCTAATTCGAAAATACTTTAAATATCCATGAAAACACTAAAACAACCAACTAGCCTAATAGATAGCAACAAAACATATTTATACCTTAAGGATTCTTTTAAATTCCATCTTTCTTTCCTGAAATCCTGTTTTATCTTATTACATGCGTAAAATCACGTCGATGGTTGCGTAGTTCTCTCACTAGCTGCTCTCAAGTCTTATTCTCAATGGAAAGTTTAAAAATGGGTTATTCTTGACCTGTCTGAACAGACTCACTTCGATTTCATATTTCTTATATCTATCAATTAATTCAGTTATTAATTTAGTCTTATCAATCTTAGATTTTAACCACAAACACACAATGCCAGTGGTGTAGGCCTATACAGCCTATACACTGTGTCAAAAGTACAAATTCCCAATGATCTCGTCGCTACCCGATATAATTATATAGTCTATTATTATTACCAACGAGGTAGATTTTCTACCTTTATTAGACCCTACATGCAAAAAACAACACTGTTTACAATAATTAACACTTGTTACTCTCGCTTGTCCTCTTAGCAGTTTGTGATGGCTGATATTAACTTAAAATTAAAAATATATGACAATTTTCCAACAGGCGGAGAAAAAAAAGAAGTGTATTGCTTAGAAACCAGGGTTCGAGCCTGGTTGACGGAAGGATTTTATGACAAATACGGCCACTCCCGTCTTTCGGAGGAGACGTTAAGCCGTCGGTTCCGACTGCCTAAAAAGTAGTCGTCATATCTCATCATCACCCCACTCATTACCCACGCACAAGCCTAGAGCTCATGTGGGCATCATCCTCAGAAAAGAAAGAAGAAAAAAGAAAAAAAAACCTCAATCTTCAATGAAAATATTGAGTAGAGTTCAATCGAATTAGAAAAGTTTTCAGATTTGATTATAATCAGTTAGGGTATTATTAATTTATATTCTGGTGCAACAGTAAAGTTATTAATTACATTGAATAAACACAATAATATAAAATATTACTCCATTTCAAATCCTTGTTTGCAAATTAAGAGATTGAGGAGACTTACAAACTGGATAGAACTGAAAAGTTATACTACTTTGTAATTCAGTATCTCCACTCTAGGAGATACAAGGGTTGCAAAATAACTTTCACCTTTGGACTATGATAGCTATATTAGTATTATTTATATAGGCTACGTTTATACAATTCGAATGGATTAGACTAATCGCAACACAAATTTGTTTACATATACCGGTAGAATCCAAATTCAATAGAGGACAGAAAATGAGAAATTCAATTATTCAATCAAATATGCAATACTGTTTTTCAGTTTTATGATAAAATATTCTATTCAGCATGATTGGGCTAAATCTTAGGTGACGGATGTAATTTAATATCAATTGAATTTCTGTTTTACAGAAAGGATTGAATAGATGTGTTGGAAATCTAGGTTAGTTTGGTTTGTTACATCTGCGGAAGATATGCCAGCAATCATGTCTGGAACGACTAATCTTTAATGACTAGAGCCCGGATGTTCAGGCATTTATAATACTTGAAATAGGCAGGCAAAAAGGCACTAAAAAACACAAAAATAAGAGCTTTAAAATCGAAAAAAACATAGTGTATTCCTTTTCCAGTTTTGGTAAAATAATACAAGAAAATTGAAAAACTTATATTCTACTGGTTGCACATGATTAATATGTGTTACCTACTTGAAGTTTTTCGACTCTAAATATTGTTTTCTTTCTGAAAGATCGTAGATCTATTCTCATGTACACATTCTAATATGCACGCTCGATTTTATTTTTCCAGTCATCTAATACTTTTCTAAATATTTCAAATTAAGAAATTGGTAATCATATTGGCAAAACATATAAAATAGGATGAAATAAGCTATTGATATTGAAACAGGCACTAACACCCGAAAAAGGCATAATAGGCGACATTGAGGCATTTTGCCTAACATCCGGGCTCTATTAATGACAAATCAGAATAATCTGCGCGGAAATTAAAAATGTATGATGCTTTTTATTGGGGTATTTTGGAATTGAGTGTATAACTGTTGTAAATGAAGAGAATCTGAATGGAATTTTTACCAACCCAATATGCTACGTGAAATTACGTCATCTCAATGCGGTTGAATTTAATTTGCTTTCGTGCATACATTTTATTAATTCAATCAATTAGGCTATTAATAATTATAATGTTAAAACGCTCCTACCAACTACCAACCATAACTACCAACTACCAACCATTGCTTCACAAGAAAGCGACTAGCTGAGATTTGCACGATGGTAAAAACATTATTATCATTACAATAGTGAATAGTTAATTGGTAGTGATTAAGTGATTAGGCCTACTTTAGCTAGTTATCCTAGTAATCTAGTCCACCCCTAGTCCACTCCTATAAATTCTCCTCTGCCTTCATTATTATTATAAAATGCATAGTATGGAACATTAAAATGCATTGAACATTATACAATGCATATTATACTGTATTATAGTTTAATAAGAAACAATTTTCTGTAAACGACCAATCATAGTAATTGAAAAAATATTCTAGAGCTAGAGATTAAAGAATGTTTTCAATTGTGTGAGAAGTTTCATACTGAATGCTATAATTCAAGTTAATTATTTATATCGATAATAATAATTACAAAACAACTATATTATTATGCCTCAGTATATTCATGAAGCATTTATTTTTTAACCAAAAGTGAAAGGTTCAGAGCTGATTGAAATTAACCCATATCACTCAATTTTCAGAAAATTTGTCAGATCTCAAAAATTTTCAATAGGCTAAGAAGTTTTTGCAGGTTTCAGCAAGTTGTAGCATAATTATAATAATTATTAAATAATTTGTATATAATTATTATAATAATTAGATATTATATCAGATTATTTCTCTATCCTACTATCCTATTCTCCATCCTGTATTCTCTATATTCTCTATCCTGATGAGAGAAGACTGATTTTCAAATACAGTATATAATTCACGCGTACACGTACTTAATGTTATCATTTAACATTATTTGGGAAGAAACTGTTTGTAAAAAAAAAATAGATGTTAATTCAGAAATTGAATGCTCCATATAAGCGTAGTAGGATACGTATTTCATGAGAACCGAATGAATGTTGGAGATTTCATGAAGTTCATGCAGTTTGATACTGTGAGGTTGCTTGTTACAATACATGAGGTTGCAATGTTGAGCAATGTAGGCATTTCAGCCCAAGGTTACAAGAAACTAGTTTTCTAGTAGCCTTTCTTCGGCTACGTGACTTTTGTCGCACATTCAGCCACCCCTCACCCTTATATGACCAGGGGTAAAGGTGGTAAAGCCACGTGTAAGACTTCCCCATTCCACCTTCTCCAACACGGCATTTTCTCCTACTGCGCATTAATAATTATTTTATTTTACTTCTTCGAGAGTAGCTAAGAGGGGGTTCAGAGTATCAACGGGGGCTGTGCAGCTCAAACGTCCTTACTTCTGTTGCAGAGACTGGATGACAAGGTTAGTAAACTCCATTATTGAATTTTATGTAGACATGAATCTCCACTTCACTTCTTCAGTACCGTAACTCTTTAGAAGTCAGGGCTTAAATATAATATATTTTTTGTAATTATGTCATACCGTACTTATTCTATGATGAATATATAGTATTACGTTGTGATAAAACCACAACAAGTGATTATTCCTCAATGTTTTCATCATTGATTTACCGTATTAATGTTATACATCACTACCTATATTATAAGAGTTAATAACACTGATTAATTCACTCAATCCACTCACTTATATTCAGGAGATCTAAAAAACCTATGCCACCAAATATTTTTAGACTCCATTCAGTTGGAAGCGTCGTGGAAAAGAGTGTTTACGTTACGTTCACAATAATTGATTCATTAATTTTAAAGGACCGTCCTGTTCATTTTTCCATATAGGCAGACTAGGCAGCTATCTACTGTAGAATACAACATTTTTGATTTGCGATATTTTATTGGTGGGTAAGCCTAAGCGAAGCAGGTCTCCACGCTCACAAGGAGGCGTTGCCTACAATTATTGGAAAGAGGGCTACAATCCTATTGTTGAAGAACTCTTTCTCGAAAATCTCAAAAAATTTCCCCTCTTTAACAACCCTGTGAACCTGGTGCTTTATTTTCAACCTATATCTATATGCAAGCTGAACAATGAAGGATCTCTTCCTACAGTATTTATTCTTGAAAAGCTAAAAAATTTACAGGTCCTAGAGCCCCTTGAAATAAAAGTTTAAGGTGAGTTTCTGAGCTCGGGATTTACTAGTCCACCTCGTTTATCTTTTAGACTCTAGATGATCTGTTGTTGGGCTAATAAACCCAACTTTTAAACCTCTGGGTTTTCCCTGCAATAATATTGCTCTTTTACACCTGGGGCTTGCTAATCTCGAGCTCCCGATTTTTAACACGGCGCAAAATCTGATTTTTACCTCAAATAGAGATAAACCCGAGCTCATAAACTGCCCATTAATGTTTTTGGAGCTATCTGAGGGGTCTTAGGCATCCCTGAACATTATAACAAACATGGTTCTCATTCACCCACCTTTTCTACAAGTAGTTGAAATTTATGTAAGTGTCATATTATTATAGGTGTTGATTGAAATGTTCAATTTTGGGTTCCAAAAACATTTTTTGATTTTTGCATGTGGCATGCGCTTCTGAATTTCGTTGAGCTGAGTTCAATAATAAATAATAGAATAAAAGCTAGAATATGACACATTGGGCCGTATTATCAATCAAAGTTTAAAAGTCGTTCAACTAAAAACTACATTGGGCTCACGTTATACGAGCAGCATTATTTAGCATTATTTTTTTGCATGCGACACAGATGATCGACCAATCACAGATGATCCTCTGTGATTGGTCCGACGTTATTTGTCGCAGAAGAATATTATTCGACGTATCTGTCATATCTGTCTCAATCGACGTTATTTGTCGTTATTATCATGCGCAGAAAAATTAATAACGCTCGTATAACGTGAGCCGAAGGTACCCGTAGTTTTAGTTGTACGGTACGACTTTAAACTTTGATTGATAATAGGGCCCTATATAATTATGTCCCTTATGTTGATCTGTTGTTATATGGGAGTGGTCCGTAGCCGAGGGCGATAAGCGCCGGTCTGATAATCCAAAGGCTCCAAGATCAAATACAGTTGACGGAACGGGTTTTGACAAAACGGCCACTGTCTTTCGGAGGAGACAAAAGTTGTCCCGACTGCCTGAAAACAGTCGTCTCTCATCATCACCCCTCTCATTACCCACGCACAAGCCTAGAGCTCATGTGTGGCATCACCCTCAAAAAAATATGCTACCTGGTATTTCCAAAGATTTATACATATACATCTATCCCAAATTAGCCAAATCATCTTGTTGGACCCTCTGGATATTTTTATGGAAATTGTATGTTTTGAGGTGTATGGATCCAAGCAATGAAACTCCAAGAAATACAATGGAATATCAACAACCCTCTGAAATATTTAGCCCATGAAATATTGGATAATTAACATAATTTGCCACATTAATTAAAATTGGCCGTCCAGGGCATAATGCAGCATTGAGGAAAAAACATAGAGTTTAACGCTGACCGCACCAGATGTAACAAAATTTTCTGTTTTGACTCAAACATAGAAATGTTGCACACGAACTTAGCCAAACAAAACGTTTTCTGTGCCAATTGTCCTATGCATTGGTCTCCCTAAAGAAATGTAAAACCTCTTTCCTATCCCGCTGGTTTGCTGATGGACGAACTCGTCAGGTCATTGCAAGATTACTTGCAAAATCACATGAATCTCTCACACTGGTCTCAGCATGAACACATATTATGCTTTCTGTCAGATCATGCTCTGATCAGTGTTGATCTTCTTCAGCTCTCCAACAGAACCTACAAGGCTAATTCAAGGAGATGAGAAACTAAAACATCTTTAACAAACTCTACAAAACATGACTCAAGAGGAAGAACTTCATGTGTCTGGATTGGCTATGGAGACTCTGCACTCATCTTGGAAAGAGTTAATTCATGAAGAGTTCATTTCTTGATAAGTTCAGACCTTCTTGACACCTATGCAGACATTTTGATCTTCATCTGCTCTCCTCAGTTGGCTCCTGTGTGAAGATTACATGCGAAAACTCATGGATATCTACACTAGTCTCAGCATAAACACAAAATTATGCTTTCAGTCTGTCCATTCTCTGATTAGTGTTGATCTTCTTGAGCTCTTCAACTGAACCTACAAGGCTGATATCAAAAGATGAGAAAAGAAACATCTGGGAAACTCTACAAAAAATTCCTCAGGGAAAAGAACCTCATGGGTCTGGATTGGCTATGGAGACTCTGTACTCATCTTGGAATGAGCTAATTCATAAAAAGTTCATTCCTTGATAAGTGCAGACCTTCTTGGCACCTATGCAGACATTTTGATCTTCATCTGCTCCCCGCAATTGACTCCTGTGTGGAGATTACATGCAAAAACTCATAAATATCTACACTGGTCTCAGCATGAACACATATGCTTTTAATCTGTTCATTCTCTGATCAGTGTTGATCTTCTTGAGGTCTCCAACATAACCTACATGGCTGATTTCAGAAGATAAGAATGAAATCATCTTTAAGAAACTCTACAAAAAATTCTTTGGGAGAAAGAAGTTCATGGGTCTGGATTGGCTATGGAGACTCTGTACTCATCTTGGAATGAGCTAGTTCATGAAGAGTTCATTTCTTGATAAGTGCAGACCTTCTTGGCACCTCTGCAGACATTTTGAATTTCATCTGTTCCCTAAATTGGCTCCTGTGTGAAGATTACATGCAAAAACTCATGAATATCTACACTGGTCTCAGCATGAACACATAAGCTTCCAATCTGTTCATTCTCTGATCAGTGTTGATCTTCTTGGGCACTTCAACTGAACCTACAAGGATGATCAAGGAGAGAAAAAGCATCTAAGAAACTCTAGAAAAAATTCCCCAGGAGAAAGTAGTTCATGGGTCTGGATTGGCTATGGAGACTCTGTACTCATCTTGGAATGAGCTAGATCATAAAGAGTTCATTTCTTGATAAGTGCAGACCTTCTTGGCACCTATGCAGACATTTTGAATTTCATCTGTTCCCTAAATTGGCTCCTGTGTGAAGATTACATGCAAAAACTCATGAATATCTACACTGGTCTCAGCATGAACACATATGCTTTTAATCTGTTCATTCTCTGATCAGTGTTGATCTTCTTGGGCTCTTCAACAGAACTGACATGGATGATTCCAGAAGATGAGGAAAAAACATCTAAGAAACTCTACAAAAATTCCTCAGGGGAAAGAAGTTCATGGGTCTGGATTGGCTATGGAGACTCTGTACTCATCTTGGAATGAGCTAGATCATAAAGAGTTCATTTCTTGATAAGTGCAGACCTTCTTGGCACCTCTGCAGACATTTTGATCTTCATCTGCTCCCCTCAATTGGCTCCTGTGTGAAGATTACATGCAAAAACTCATGAATATCTACACTGGTCTCAGCATGAACACATATGCTTTTAATCTGTTCATTCTCTGATCAGTGTTGATCTTCTTGAGCTCTTCAACAGAACCTACAAGGCTGATTTCAGAAGATGAGAATGAAAACATCGTTTAGAAACTCTACAAAAAATTCCTCAGGAGAAAGTAGTTCATGGGTCTGGATTGGCTATGGAGACTCTGTACTCATCTTGGAATGAGCCAGTTCATAAAGATTTCATTTCTTGATAAGTGCAGACCTTTTTGGCACCTCTGCTGACATTTTGATCTTCATCTGCTCCCCTCAATTGGCTCCTGTGTGAAGGTTACGTGCAAAATCTGATGAATATCTGCACTGTTCTCTGCATCTCCGCATATGCTTTTAATCTATTCATTCTCTGATCAGTGTTGATCTTCTTGAGCTCTTCAACAGAACCTACAAGGATGATTTCAGAAGATGAGAATGAAAACATCTAAGAAACTCTACAAAAATTCCTCAGGAGAAAGAAGTTCATGGGTCTGGATTGGCTATGGAGACTCTGTACTCATCTTGGAATGAGCTAGTTCATAAAGAGTTCATTTCTTGATAAGTGCAGACCTTCTTGGCACCTCAGCAGACATTTTGAATTTCATCTGCTCCCCTCAATTGGCTCCTGTGTGAAGATAACATGCAAAAACTCATGAATATCTACACTGGTCTGAGCATGAACACATGATTATGCTTTCAGTCTGTTCATTCTCTGATCAGTGTTGATCTTCTTGAGCTCTTCAACTGAACCTACAAGGCTGATTTCAGAAAATGAGAAAAAAAATCTTTAAGAGATTTTTTCAGGGAAAAAGAACTTCATGGGTCTGGATTGGCTATGGAGACTCTGCACTCATCTTGGAATGAGCCAATTCATTAAGAGTTCATTTCTTTATAAGTGCAGGCCTTCTTGACAACTATGCAGACATTTTGATCTTCATATGCACCCCTCAATTGGCTCCTGTGTGAAGATTACATGCAAAAACTCATGAATATCTACACTGGTCTCAGCATGGACACATATGCTTTTAATCTGTTCATTCTCTGATCAGTGTTGATCTTCTTGAGCTCTTCAACAGAACCTACAAGGCTGATTTCAGAAGATGAGAATGAAAACGATGTTAAGAAACTCTACAAAAAATTCCTCAGGAGAAAGAAGTTCATGGGTCTGGATTAGCTATGGAGACTCTGTACTCATCTTGGAATGAGCTAGTTCATAAAGATTTCATTTCTTGATAAGTGCAAACCTTTTTGGCACCTCTGCTGACATTTTGATCTTCATCTGCTCCCCTCAATTGGCTCCTGTGTGAAGATTACATGCGAGCACTCATGAATATCTACACTGGTCTGAGCATGAACACATAAATATGCTTTCAGTCTGTTCATTCTCTGATCAGTGTTGATCTTCTTGGGCTCTTCAACTGAACCTACAAGGCTGATTTCAGAAAATGAGAAAAAAAACATCTTCAAGAACTCTACAAAGAATTCCTTAAGAGAAAGAACTTCATGTGTCTGGATTGGCTATGGAGACTCTGCACTCATCTTGGAATGAACTAGTTCATAAAGAGTTCATTTCTTGATAAGTGCAGACCTTCTTGGCACCTCAGTAGACATTTTGAATTTCATCTGCTCCCCAATTGGCTCCTGTGTGAAGATTACATGCAAAACTCATGAATATCTACACTGGTCTCAGAATGAACACATAATTATGCTTTTTCTCTGTTCATTCTCTGATCAGTGGTGATCTCCTTGAGCTCTTCAACAGAACCTACAAGGCTGATTTCAGAAGATGAGGATAAAAACATCGTTTAGAAACTCTACAAAAAATTCCGCAGGAGAAAGAAGTTCATGGGTCTGGATTGGCTATGGAGACTCTGTACTCATCTTGGAATGAGCTAGTTCATGAAGAGTTCATTTCTTGATAAGTGCAGACCTTCTTGGCACCTATGCAGACATTTTGATCTCCATTTGCTCCCCACAATTGACTTCTCTGTGAAGATTACATGCAAAAACTCATGAATATCTACACTGGTCTCAGTATGAACATAATATGCTTTCAATCTGTTCATTCTCTGATCAGTGATGATCTTCTTGAGCTCTTCAACAGAACCTACAAGGCTGATTTCAGAAGATGAGAATGAAAACATTGTTAAGAAACTCTACAAAAAATTACTCAGGAGAAAGAAGTTCATGGGTCTGGATTGGCTATGGAGACTCTGTACTCATCTTGGAATGAGCTAGTTCATAAAGATTTCATTTCTTGATAAGTGCAAACCTTTTTGGCACCTCTGCTGACATTTTGATCTTCTCCCCTCATCTGCTCCCCTCAGTTGGCTCCTGTGTGAAGATTACATACAAAAACTCATGAATATCTACACTGGTCTCAGCATGAACACATAAGCTTTCAATCTGTTCATTCTCTGATCAGTGTTGATCTTCTTGGGCTCTTCAACTGAACCTACAAGGATGATCAAGGAGAGAAAAAGCATCTAAGAAACTCTAGAAAAAATTCCCCAGGAGAAAGTAGTTCATGGGTCTGGATTGGCTATGGAGACTCTGTACTCATCTTGGAATGAGCTAGTTTATAAAGAGTTCATTTCTTGATAAGTGCAGACCTTCTTGGCACCTCAGCAGACATTTTGAATTTCATCTGCTCCCCTCAATTGGCTCCTGTGTGAAGATTACATGCAAAAACTCATGAATATCTACACTGGTCTCAGAATGAACACATAATTATGCTTTTTCTCTGTTCATTCTCTGATCAGTGGTGATCTCCTTGAGCTCTTCAACAGAACCTACAAGGCTGATTTCAGAAGATGAGGATGAAAACATCGTTTAGAAACTCTACAAAAAATTCCTCAGGAGAAAGAAGTTCATGGGTCTGGATTGGCTATGGAGACTCTGTACTCATCTTGGAATGAGCTAGTTCATGAAGAGTTCATTTCTTGATAAGTGCAGACCTTCTTGGCACCTCAGCAGACATTTTGAATTTCATCTGCTCCCCTCAATTGGCTCCTGTGTGAAGATTACATGCAAAAACTCATGAATATCTACACTGGTCTCAGAATGAACATATA
The DNA here is from genome assembly GCA_017141395.1 of Laodelphax striatellus. Lineage (NCBI taxonomy): Eukaryota > Metazoa > Arthropoda > Insecta > Hemiptera > Delphacidae > Laodelphax > Laodelphax striatellus. The sequence goes on along the minus strand of CM029532.1, from coordinate 26,687,048 downwards.
GGAAAGCAATGTTAATAAATTCACATTTTCCTTTTAAATATTTGCTTAATTAACATGAATATAAAGTTGACTGAAACATTTCGTACTGGAATTTAAACTGAACTGTTTTATGTTGAGATAACAACTCTAATCAGCCGTTGTCATGGCACTTGCATGTGGCTATCATGTGATGCTATCATGTGGTACATGTTACGCCACATTACCCCCCCGCGGCAGACAATTCAAGGTCAATTCCCACATTGACGACAACGACACAATGACGACATTCTCATTTCGTTCTGCACATGCGTCACCAGCCCGCGCTCTGATTGGTCCATGTCTATCTTTGTTTACAAATGATAGTTCTCAAGTCTCAAAGTTGCAGTACCGGTATGACTTGAAAAGGTTTGTATTATAATTTTATTTACTGATTATATTTATATTGTCGTACTAATATTATTAATATTAATTGACAATTGATTCTGAACAGCGAACATTCAAACTTTGTACCTGGTCACTTAACCTAGAAATTCAGCTGGTCAGAAGTTGTAAAAGGAAGGACCAATCAGAGCGCGGGCTGGTGATGCATGCGCAGAACGAAATGAAAATGTCGTCGTCGTGTCGTTGTCGTCAATGTGGGAATTGACCTTTAGCCATCGGAATTGGGGTAGGGACATGGTCTTGAAGAATATAGGCAGGTTTCACACGGTCAATGGAAACTTTGTTAGGTTTACCATGAATCTTGAGTGTAATTGTTTTTTCGTCTTGGTCAAGAACTTCATGAGGTCCAGTATATGGTGGTTGAAGTGCTCTCAGGACTGTTCCTTCTCTCAAAAAAACGTGACTGCACTTGGAGAGTACTTTGAAAACAAAAACGCCAGGTTGTCCATGTCTTGATGCTGGAACTGGACGTAAGTGTGACATGTATTCTCTCAAGCTTGAAATAAAGCTGCTTGAAGCATCAAGATTAGCATTTTGTGGAATTGGGGAGAGCAGTTCAAAGGGCAAACGTAGAGTCTCTCCATAAACTAACTCAGATGAAGTAGCCTTGATATCTTCCTTGAAAACAGAGCGAATACCAAGAAGGACTAGTGGCAAAGCTCCAACCCAATCGACATTGGTGTGAGCCATAATTGCAGCTTTCAAGTGACGATGGAATCGTTCTACCATACTGTTTGCTGCAGGGTGCCAACTTGTAGTGAATTTGAGTTGGATCCCAAATAGTTTGGTAAAGGTATTGAAGAGGTTAGAAGTGAATTGTCGTCCACGATCTGAAGTTATAGTTTCTGAGAAGCCAAAACGAGATATCCAGCAATCCAAAAGTGCGTGACTCACTGTTTCTGCAGTTATGTCAGATAGTGGATAGACTTCCGGCCATTGAGTAAAACGATCAATGATAGTCAAGCAATATTTGAAAGATCGTGAAGGAGGAAGTGGACCAATCAGATCAATGTGGATATGATAAAATCTTTTTGTTGGTGTCACAAAATTTCCACAAGGGGCATGAACATGTCGAGTGACCTTTGATCGTTGGCAATCATTGCAAGCACGAGCCCAATCTCGACAGTCCTTGTTCATGTTCGGCCAAACAAATCGTTCGCTGACTAATTTGAGTGAAGCATTGGGACCGGGATGACTCAGGTTGTGGAGGCTGTCAAAAACTTGTCGTCTAAAATTTTGTGTAATAAATGGTCGAGGTTTCCCTGTAGATACATCACAGAATACGGTAAGTGCTGATCCGGGAATGTTTACACGTTCTAATGAAAGGGAAGACCTCTCTTCTGTTATCTTCTGTAGTTCTTCATCTACTTCTTGGGAGTTGACCAACAACTCATAATTAAGTGTTGCATTAACGGCTTCAATGCGTGAAAGCGTATCGGCAACAATGTTTTCGGTACCTTTGACGTACTGTATGTCTGTTGAAAATTCTGAAATGAATGATAATTGGTTGAGTTGAATTGGTGGTAGTTTTTCAGGGTTCTGTTGAAAAGCATAGGTTAATGGCTTGTGGTCAGTGTATATAGTAAAGGAATGTCCTTCTAAGAGATGGCAAAAATGTTGTACTGCTGCATAAATAGCAAGAAGTTCACGATAATATGCAGGCCAAGAGCTTTCCTTTGAAGATAATTTCTTTGAGAAGAAAGCAAGAGGTTGCCAAACGTCTTCAACCAGCTGTTGTAAGCATGCTCCAACTGAATGATTAGAAGCATCAGTGAATAATCCAAGTGGAGTACCAATCCGTGGATGGACGAGAAGAGAAGCAGATGAAATACAGTTTTTGCAGGTTTTGAATGCTTCTTCAAGTTCAGGTGTCCAATGGACAGGTTGAGAGCCCTTTAGAAGTGGATTACTGATTGCGTTGTGTAAGGGAGCTTTGTACTCAGAAGCATGGGGTATGAATCTATGATAGAAATTGAGCATACCAAGGAAACGACAGAGTTCTTGAGCGGTTTTTGGTAAAGGATATTCTTGAATCACTCTTACACGGTCTTCAGACTTCGAATACCGGCAGCAGAGATGGTATATCCAATGAAAGTAACCTCCGAAACTCCAAAGATGCATTTTAGTGGGTTGATAACTAGGCCGTACTTTGCAAGTCGTTTGAGAACACTTTGAAGATGGTTCTCATGTTCTTCCTTAGAATGAGAATGTCATCCATGTAAACAAAGCAATAATCCAAACCATGTAAAACTTTATCCGTGAATCTTTGGAAAGTTTGTCCTGCATTTCGAAGTCCAAACGTCTTGAATGGAAATTCGAAGAGGTAGCGTATTTGGTTGTTGTCAGGGGTCACCAATATAGGAAAGCAATGTTAATAAATTCACATTTTCCTATTAAATATTTGCTTAATTAACATGAATATAAAGTTGACTGAAACATTTCGTACTGTACTGGAATTTAAACTGAACTGTTTTATGTTGAGATAACAACTCTAATCAGCCGTTGTCATGGCACTTGCATGTGGCTATCATGTGATGCTATCATGTGGTACATGTTACGCCACAAACACATAATTATGCTTTTTCTCTGTTCATTCTCTGATCAGTGGTGATCTCCTTGAGCTCGTCAACAGAACCTACAAGGCTGATTTCAGAAGATGAGGATGAAAACATCGTTTAGAAACTCTACAAAAAATTCCTCAGGAGAAAGAAGTTCATGGGTCTGGATTGGCTATGGAGACTCTGTACTCATCTTGGAATGAGCTAGTTCATGAAGAGTTCATTTCTTGATAAGTGCAGACCTTCTTGGCACCTATGCAGACATTTTGAATTTCATCTGCTCCCCTCAATTGGCTCCTGTGTGAAGATTACATGCAAAAACTCATGAATATCTACACTGGTCTCAGAATGAAAACATAATTATGCTTTTTCTCTGTTCATTCTCTGATCAGTGGTGATCTTCTTGAGCTCTTCAACAGAACCTACAAGGCTGATTTCAGAAGATGAGAATGAAAACATCGTTTAGAAACTCTACAAAAAATTCCTCAGGAGAAAGAAGTTCATGGGTCTGCATTGGCTATGGAGACTCTGTACTCATCTTGGAATGAGCTAGTTCATAAAGAGTTCATTCCTTGATAAGTGCAGACCTTCTTGGCACCTATGAAGACATTTTGATCTCCATCTGCTCCCCACAATTGACTCCTCTGTGAAGATTACATGCAAAAACTCAAGAATATCTACACTGGTCTCAGAATGAACACATATTTATGCTTTGCGTCTGTTCATTCTCTGATCAGTGTTGATCTCCTTGAGTTCTTCAACTGAACCTACACAAGGCTGATTTCAGAAGATAAAAAAAGAGACCTATAAAAAATTCCTCAGGAGGAAGAACATCATGGGTCTGGATTGGCTATGGAGACTCTGTACTCATCTTTGAATGAGCTAATTCATAAAGTGTTCTTGACAAGTTTATCACTCTAACATATATAAAGTTTACTGTAGTATAATTATATGGTACCAGCATCAAGCACAAGTCTAGTTAAAAAATACAGCCAAATTCAAGATGTTTAGACATTCTATACACCTTGAGTGCTTGAGTTTTATCAACTTCCAAGATAAGTTGTAAATGCGTCCAATTTTGAGCCAGTAAACTTGCTTGCTAACTTGGAGCATGTAAACAAGGCATGAGAAAAATGTTTCTATCCATAATCATATGTTAGGCTACCGTAATTAAGATTATAATCTGCAAGAGCTCTGTTGATAAATTTTGAGCATTGAATTCACAAGATTTCAAATCAACAACTATCATCTAACTTTTTAGCCTTCTTATTATTTCCGTGGGAAATGTATAGTATCTGAATATTTTGTTAAAGTAATAATGCTTCAGACGCAAGACTTAGAAAGTTCAACAACTCTTTGGGTTGAATCAGAAAAGAAATTTGGTTGTAAGTCCCCAAGTACAAGTAGAGTCGACCTTTCAAATTTGTTGAAGAATGAAGTAGAACTCCGTGATTTCTCAAGTACATTCAAGTCTTCCTGTATCAGAGATTATGAAACTTTGAAGGTGAGTGTGTCCTCAATACATATTGTGATATTAAATTTCCCAATTAGGTATTTCAGTCTACCTTATTGTATACTTGGATCCCAGAATATTCCTATTTGATTGGTATTACAATTTACGCAGGCGATGATCCATTGGGGTGGATGATAGGCCCGCCGCAAAGTAATCCACAAACGTGGAAGTAGCTGTGGAACCTCGCACAAACGTATTTATAAACCAATATGTAAATTACATTAATGCTTTAATAAACTCTTTATTCGATCCGAATACATAGAGAGACAGTTTAGATAGAGTCTTATGCATCCATAATGGAAGTCAGAATAAATCAACAAGCGTTGCTAAGTAACCATTCCGATGTATCACATTGCTGTACATGATCAGGTCACCACAATCCCTCCTTTTCTTTCAACTTAGTTAGAGTTACTTCTGGTAAAGGAATAGTTGCATTCTGTTGAACCTTGAGAATTGTAGTTTGTTACTTTGAAGGAATGGAAGGTGTAATTTCTTTCTCATTATCTCGAGCGTCGTCAACTGGTGGCTGATTGTTGATTACTCCTGTGTCCTGAGTAAAATTCTTTCATTACCTTGCAATAACATCATATTATTCATTTGCAAACTTGGAACATAATTATTACGGCTTAACCACCGGGAGTAATACTACAATAGGCTTGGCAGCTCTGGTTCTATCTTCTCTTCCTTTCCCTTATATTTTCTTTGAATTAAATTATCATTTGCCTCCTGGTTTTCATCCTCTTGGACTTTTTCTATTTTATTCATTTGACAATGTGACAAAGCTTGTCGCTCAGCAGTTCAACCGTGGTCGCTGTCACATCCTCCTCACTCATCTCAGACAGGAACACCGGTGATGCGGATGTTAATGCGCCGGGAATATTGAGCCAAACCGTCAATCCGCATGTCGAAGCTTTCTTTTAGTTGAGCATCTTGGTTCCTCAGGACGTCCATCTCAACAGTAAAGATGAGGTATTGACTGAAGGGATCTTATCTCCAATATTACAGCAAAATAAAAGTCTAGATAGACTTGGAAACCTCCTCCTTTTCAGCTGGTCATTTGTCTTTTCTCTTTCATAACTCAGCCAATGACATGAAACAAAAATCTAGTGTAAGACATGTAAAATTTCACAATGTGTAGTAATAGGAAATTTAATGAATGAACTGTACAAGAAGTTGTTTGCCTGGACGGGGAATCGAACCCCGTACCTCTCAATCACCAGTCGAGCGACTTAGCCACTTGTCCACCAGACACCTCCATAGAAGTTGTTTGCCTGGACGGGGAATCGAACCCCGTACCTCTCAATCGCCAGTCGAGCGACTTAGCCACTTGTCCACCAGACACTTCCATAGAAGTTTTGCCTGGACAGGGAATCGGACCCTGCACCTCTCTGATGACTGGGCGAGCGGCTTAGCCTTTAGCCTACCAGACACCTTCCACAGAGGTTGTGCCTGGACAGGGAATCGGACCCTGTACCTCTCTGATGACTGGTTGAGCGGCTTAGCCTTTTGCCTACCAGGCATCTTCCATACAGCAGCATTCAATGTATTTTTTTCAAAATATTTTTCACGGCTCACAGCCAACCAAAAATATTTTTCACAGCTCACAGCCAACCAATAATATTTGTCACGGCTCTCAGCCAACCACAAATATTTAAAACGGCTCTCAGCCAACCAATAATATTTGCCACGGCTCACAGCCAACCACAAATATTTGAAACGGCTCTCAGCCATCCAATAATATTTGCCACGGCTCACAGCCAACCACAAATATTTGAAACGGCTCTCAGCCAACCAATAATATTTGCCACGGCTCTCAGCCAACCACAAATATTTAAAACGGCTCACAGCCAACCAATAATATTTGCCACGGCTCACAGCCAACCACAAATTTTTAAAACTCTACAAGGCTTATAGCCATATTCAGGCTCGAAGCCGTACCTAGGCTTTTAGCCTTATGATTTCCACACTGATAGATGTCTAGGACTCACCTATATTCCAACACAGTATGCTATTCCAACGGTATGTACATTATCATTATTTACTGCACATAGTTCGAGAATCCTCGTCGCCAATTGTGGAACCTCGCACAAACGTATTTATAAACCAATATGTAAATTACATTAATGCTTTAATAAACTCTTTATTCGATCCGAATACATAGAGAGACAGTTTAGATAGAGTCTTATGCATCCATAATGGGAGTCAGAATAAATCAACAAGCGTTGCTAAGTAACCATTCCGATGTATCACATTGCTGTACATGATCAGGTCACCACAGTAGCCACGTCATGGGAACTTTTGTAAATATCTTCCACGGCGTGGATGTACTTTGTGGTGTCAGACCCAGTACACGGTGTGGCTTGGCTTGACCTTGAGCGTGGCTACATCCACGGACGGACGTGGCTACTTCCACGTGCGTGGATTACTTTGCGGTGGGCCTAGGCCGTGGAAGTAGCCACGCCCGTGGATGTAGCCATGGAGTTATTAAATAGCCTTAAACTAGGAGAACAGCCTATTGTTATCATCGTTATTACAAATATCTAGCATGCAATGTAAGGTAAAGGAATAAACTTACGTATTGAGAGGGGGAAATATTGAAAAAACCTTAATACACATTAATAAAATACTTTTCGTATTTCAATATTCAGCATCTTACTATTTTAGTATTTTTGAATTTTTGAATTTTTGTATTTTAGTATTTTAGTATTTTAGTATTTAATATTCAAATATTTAGTATTCTAGTACTTGGTATTCTAGTATGTAATATTTTGGTATTTTCTAGTACAGTACTTCCACAAATAAAAATATGAGCCGGGAAGGATACTTAAAAACAGTTCTTTCTACTATAAAATGTTCTTCTACTCAATAAATGCTCAGAATTCATTTTGTGTAGGCCTAAACAGATACAATTAAGCACGACCAGATAATTACTTTCTAGCATATAGAGATGTTTTACAAGATGTTGGGGGCCTGGGGGGGCCCTTGCCCTCCAGCGCGACGCCTATGAGGATAAGGGAGAATTTTCCTCAACCTGGTGACAGGAAAGTACGGTATCCAAAACTAGATAGAAACCACTTTAAGACAAGTATGCAACTTTAGTATGCCTACTTTAAATGCTTTTGACACAAGCCTACGCTATCCATCACAGAAGCTCTCCCACACCCTTCACTTTACTTTTGGTATTTTCCATCTTAGTACCTCCAACTACTATTCTTCTGTGGGGAATTTACATACTTGTGTAAAGCCACTAGTAGCCTATACACAAAAAGTATGAAGCCACATATATTTTCAACTCTTCTGTGATTTGAAAGGCCTGCCAAATAGTGTCGCATAGGAATAAGTGGAATAGATTCTATATTGATAATCAATCTATCAAAAATCAATGTAGATAATTTTGGAGATATATTAGAATATGTATTCATTGCATTTACGATAGACATTTTTCCTAACATGTATTTTTATCCTATTGACAGGATTTGAATAATGAATATAATTTAATATTAAACTCTTTCTTCTATTTAACAAGGAATAAATAATAAAACAAAACAATAAATGATTGTACAAAACTGTTTATTCTCACTCCTTTATACATTATTATTTACAGTATATTCAATTTTATATACAGTGTATTATAATGAAATTTTTTCATTATTGAGATCAAACTTACAATATCTAAATCAATTGATCATGATTCAAATGCCATAAAGATGATTATGTTGAGATGGTCAACTCTCCCTGCAAAAGCAAAGATCAAATTAGAAGGTTAGAAGATTCAATAATAGTTTATTTTCAAATAACAATAATTTTAATAAAGAGAGAGGAGTAGATAATTTTGCTTGATTTCAATACGATAAAGAAAATAATAATTATTACTAGCAGCTTTATTATTTCAGGTTAAAACAGTCTCAATAAGTAGGCCTACCATAGGCTACATGGTTGTTGACTAACAACGGACTTGGTGAGGATAAAATTAAAAAAAACTATACCTCATTTTTATACAGATTTAAAAAAAACACACATAAATGTGTAGTGTATTCTTCAGGTTGTTTCTGAACCACCGGGCTAGTTATAATCACAGTCTTAGTCGTGCGGTCGTAGAAGAACAGTACCATTTAGTCTTGAGCAATATATGTCACAGCCAAATATACAGAGTGTTTCAGAACTCCCTACCAATACTCTAGGGCATTGTTCCTGGGTAGAAACCATATCTAAATATCATATTTAAATTGTCCAGAAGTCCTTGGTTACTCACACAGCTGCCATTTTGTTTTTTTCACTTATTATTTTTTATCTCAATAATGGTGGAACATATGGAATTGAAACTTTGCACCAACATTTATGACAACTAGACAAAGCTACAAAAAAATTATGACAATTTTTCAAATTCATAAAACAAAATGGCGGCCATTCAAAATTTTGTTTCTTGAAATAACATGCAAAGCATTGTTGAGGCAGACTTGAGCCGCATGCCCAGGATGCACTCCAACTAGCCTCCAGCGGTCACCTATCACTAAAGCTGCCATATCTCAGCCAATATTGGTCCAATCTTAACAAATAAGGTTTCAATCGATTTGTAATTAAATTTACTAAAAAAAGTTATTTCTGTAAAATTTTTGTAATATCAACGGTTTCCAAGTAATTTGAGAAACAAAATTTTAAATGGCCGCCATTTTGTTTTATGGATTTGAAAAAAATTGTCATAATTTTTTTGTAGCTTTGTCTAGTTGTCATAAATGTTGGTGCAAAGTTTCAATTCCATATGTTTCACCATTATTGAGATAAAAAATAATAAGTGAAAAAACAAAATGGCAGCTGTGTGAGTAACTAAGGACTTCTGGACAATTCAAATATGATATTTAGATATGGTTTTTACCCAGGAACAATGCCCTAGAGTGTTGGTAGGGAGTTCTGAAACACCCTGTATAATATACAATATTGTGTATACTTGAGTCAAGTATACTGTATACAATGTTGTATATTATTCAACACTCTACTGTAGACTGGGATTGGAGAAGGAGCCTTCCAAATACTCCCCCATAATGTAAGTCTCTCTAAAATGTTTTTCAACTATATAAATAGTGATTTCTGTTTCTTCTTAGTATAACACTTGAATGGTGACTCTTGTGATATACTTTATATTCAAGTATACAGTACAATATTGAAGCAATATTGAATATGTCTACTTTTTAGAAACTCCAGTTGTTTTAATAGAGCCCTACTAAAAATAGTTGAACCCTATTTTTGTATGTAAACACCTATATTTTTGTACTATTTTGTGAACCACCAATAAAAAGTAACTTAATTTATTTACTTTTTACTGAAATTCACTTCTCAAAACAACATGCTAAGTAGGCCTAAGATCAAATTATAAGAGAATAAGAAAATTTAATTGTTCAAGTTTTTATAACAAGGAAGTAGTCCAGAAATAAACTACATAGGTACCCCATACCGATAACCTGGAAGAAATAAGATCAATAAACAAAAAGCAGTCATAAGAAATAATAGAGCAGTATGGAAGGAATTCGTTATTCCAAGCTTAATTTGTTTCGAATAGACCTCTATTTCCACGCGTCAACACCGACTTACTATCTAATCTACACTTGCTAATTACACTTGGGGAGTGTTCATTTGCAGGTATTTATTTACACTGTTATTTACTTCTGCTGGAGCACAGGTTTATGATGAAAAATAGAAGTTAAGAATGTTAAAGCTATGTATTAGCCAAACAGACAATATAATGGCCTATTTCTTTAAATTATGGGAATAAATTAGTAGTTTATAAATTAGTATATTATCCATAAAATCAGCAAATACTAGCTCATTTTTCCAATGAACAAAAAGCATAAAGTATAAACACTACTAGGCCTTCATTGTGAGATTCCAATTCCTTTTATATAGATACAGTGCTTTATTGCCTTTCTCTAAAAAAAAAAAAACATTTTTTAAGTTATATTCTCTCTTTTCAGGACATTCCTAAAAATGCAGATGAAAAATGCATTGCGGATAATCTGTTGCAATCAAAACATTCAGATATTAACCTGGAAGAAATAATGATGAAGGATGTGAATATTAGTCCTTGGCTGAGGTTTGGGGTGGAGAGGGACCCTTGGCAAGATTGTAAATTGCACTGTCTACCAAGGCTTTCATTTATAGATAGGAATTCAGACCCTATTTTGAAACCTGAACAAGTAATAGCAAATTCAAAGAATTTAAGACAAACCCCGGACAAAAAATTCTTCGCTCTCACCAAGCTTGAACTGAACAATAAGGTTAGTTTATTTGCAAATATATTATCATTATCTTACAGGTATCCTGTTAGATACCCTCTGAGAATATTTTTTGCAAATTAACCATTTGATGTAGATATTCATCTATTAAGTTTAAATTTACTGTATAATAGAACAAAATAATTCTGTATTCCTTCTTTAGTTTACAAACACAAAGTAACTTAGCTAACTAATAAAAGAATTCCGTCATCCGTTCAAAATCAACTTCAATTCAATAGAATTATTATTAAGGGTCCCACAGGGACTTATTGCGATCGTGATTGTACTTGTGTCTGACTGTCTGCACAATATCTAACAAACGGAAGGTCGCAAACTTTTGAAATTTGTAATATAGGCTAATATCTTCATAGATGAAGTGAGAAGAGTCATCGATTTCGAACATTGGGGGTTGAATTGAAAAAATACAGCATACCTGGACAGAGGTTAAATATCAATTAGATGTGTGCAGAGCAACCAACGAAGCACATATTAATTAAAATTGTATTAAGAACTTATATGTAAAAAATTTAACATTTTCTGCACACAATGAAATACAAATTATGACTTTATCTCTAATAGTTTTTATAATAGTAGTGAATTTTTAAAATGGATGCAACCTTTTTTGATGACCTTGTATTTTTAAATTATATGATATACAGAGCTACCTAAAAGAAAATTAATTGTCAGAAATGAAAGTAGAATAACAAAACTAGCCTATTGTTATTTATGTAATTTGCCCAACTTTGGTAGCTTTTGTCTTGTGCTTTATTTCATTCATGTCAATTGAAAATAGACAAAAAAAAATTTCAGGGATTAGAAGACATTAGCTTTTTATCAACATATCGCTGCTTCCAGTATATTGATCTTTCTCGGAATCGGCTGACAAATTTGGAAGCATTGAACGAAATGGTATACCTCATATATTTGGATGCATCTCATAATTCTCTACAAAATGCTATTTGCATGGAGGCACCATGGTACCTCACCTACATCAATTTATCTCACAATGATATTACAACAATTGGAGATCTCTCAAAGTTTTGGTCTTTGCAGAATATCAACTTCTCTCACAATAAAATAGATTGCATCCAAGGGTTTAAAAATTTGAAGTGAGTACCGTACCTATTTGTAACAAAACTTAATGAAATTTATTATTGTTTAAAATGGCATATTCTGGCTCATTCTTAGAGATCACTTCCCAAGTTCAGACTGATTTGGCCTACTACCCCACCAGCATCATCAGATTAGCTTACTATACAGAGTGTCCCAAAAAATAGTGATGCCAGTACTACCACGGTATTCTACAAGTCAAAACAAACAGAAAATGTCGTTGTCAAAATGCTGATTTCTCCTTAGTTTACCTGTAATCCGCCATTTTGTGTTTTTAATATTTTTCATCATATCTCGTTGAAAAAACAAGATTTTCTCATGAAATTTGGTAGGGGTATAATAATTATATTATTATTAAAGTATTATATTATTATATATACTAGTAGTTCTGTGAACAGTAGACCTCACGAAAAAGCCATGCTAGCTGAAATCAGCTGTCAATGCGTTTACCCGTAAATTAGCGGTTTTCTTGTCCATGTGTACAGAATTGGCCCTGTCAACTGTATCGTTGACAGAGATGTTGTCAGGCGCCCCCCAAAATACGATATGTATAGCAGAATCCAATTCAACTTGTCAGAAGTCAGCTGTTCCAAAGAGCAATATCACAATACTTAACCTACAAATGCTGAATCTCGCAGATTATTGAAAAGGTCTTTCAAAAAGTTATTCTTTGAAAGGTCTTCTTCAAAAAGGTCTTTTAAAGACTTTAAAGGTCTTTAAGACTTTTAAGCCTTTTGATTATTGTGTCAAAGTCACTGTTTAATTATCACCAAAACAGCTGACTCATGTCAAGTTAAATGAATCCTGCTATACAAGTAATTTAATCGTACATCTAATTTAATTTTTTACATTTTTATTTACTTTTTATATTCTATATTTTTATTTTTTTTTTTAAATTTTCATTTTTTTTTCTATCATTTATTTATTTTATTTTTTAGTTAACTTATTTATTTTTTAAAGATACGCGACGTTCCACAAGCCGCCGCTTTCGCGGCGCCCCTCTGACTGCAGCGAAAAAATCTTATTCTGACCCAGCTGATGATCATTCCATAATATGACGATGTTTATATTCTGACCCCGCGAACTCAAACCAATTATTATTATTAAGCTTATGGCTTTTTTGGCGGAGAGACCCTTTCGGGTGTTCCACCTTGCCGAATTATCCAGTTTTCCCTAATGGAAAATATGGAAAACATTATAGGTTGAGTCCAACACTGAATTTTCAACTTATAAGTCCCGAAAAATCTTCGAAATAAATTTTTTTCAATTCATAGATTAACAGCACTAATACGATACTCACGAAAGCACATTTCAAATTAAATATTGAATTATACAAAAAAATTTAAACTCAAACCAATCACTTAATTTTATAAGGTTATGAAAATTCACACGTTTGAAACTTTATGCTTTAAAACCTCAAAAACATCACCAGTTCCACAACCAGAGGTAGGTCGAATAAACTTTGAAGCAGGATTATTCTCACTCTCAGGGCCGGTTTCTCCAACGTCAGTTAAACCAATTTTTAGTTTAAACTTGGGTTTTACCACTTACTAGAAACTTTTTTGTCAGAAAGTCCGATGTTCGAACAGCTGACCATTTGATTCAATGTTAGCATCATTGAAGCAAATGGTCAGCTGTTCGGACATCGAGCTTTCTGACAAAAAAGTTTCTAGTGAGTGGTAAAACCTATGTTTAAACTAAACTGTCGTTGGAGAAACCGGCCCTTAATATTAACGATGAATATTGAAACCCATGAGGATTGAATGAAATATTGTGAATGGTTTTTGACATGTGCATAGACACATTCCATCATCATATTTTATAAAAATGTTTCTTCAAACAGATCACTGTTAATAATCATCTGTTAATAATCATTTTTGAAAAATCATCTGTTAACGCACGCATGCTCGTGCAACTTTCAACTTATAGTCTTTATCTCATCATAATAAGATTACATGGGATCCTTTGTGGTCCTCCATGCTCGTGCAACTTTCAACTTCCACTTTCAACTTATAGTCATTTATTCAATTCAAAGTAAATCCTATCACGTGTTCCATATAGCTATTGTATATTCCATACAGCCATTCATATATAGCTATATTCCATACAGCCATTCTCTTTCCCTGCTATTTCGTCCTCAAAATGCAAAATTGAAAAAACCTTACATATACATCGTCGCGCAGTCTCGAAATGAACATTCCTGCCAAATCTTATTGAAATCCGTCAATGCGTTTAGCCGTAAATGCATTACAAACAAACAAACAGACGAAAGCCGATCGACTTGAAACTAGACTTCACTTTGTAGATGACTGAGCTTCGCTCAGTCATCTCTCTTCGTTCGGTCAATTAGTATTAATAATTATATTATTATATTATTCATCATCATATCGTGTCCAAGCAAAACTCTTTTATTATTATTATTAGTATTATTATATTTTATATTTTAAAACAAGTCTCTGCGCGTTATCATTTGCTAACAGCACATCGTCAAAATTACATGTAAAATTATTTTGTGGGCAAAGCAACAGATGCTCCATTGTCTGAATATTGCCACAATCACACTTGTCATCTTCAGAGTAGCCCCATTTGCAAAGGTTGGCCCTGGATCTACCCATCATACACCGCATTCTGTTTATGGATTTGAAAAGATGGAAATAATTATTATTAATTATATATTAATTATTGAAGGTGTAGTGGTTTACAAAATACATATATCAATAAATTTCAATATCTGTGTTTTCCAAAATGGCGACCGACCAAACTTTTCAATTCGATTTTACTGGAGAAATATTGCTTTTTACGATAAATCGTAAGAATACAAAAATGTAGAGAATTTTATTTTAAATGAAATGATATATAATTTTAAAGAATCGGATAATAAATAACCGAGATATGGCTATTTGAAGATCACCACTTCTGTGTTTCATTTCTTCAGCAATTATTATTATTAAGCTTATGGCTTTTTTGGCGGAGAGACCCTTTCGGGTGTTTCAAAGCAATGAGATATGAGAATAAATTTATGAATGCAAAACATATGTTTGCCTATCTTGAACGTTCTCAAATTTACTACTATAAATCATATTTTCACATTCATGAAATTCATCAATTGGTTGTTCCATTCAATAATAAATTGAGAACGTTCGAGTGACAAAGATAGGCAAACATATGTTTTGCATTCATAAATTTATTCTCATGTCTCACTGCTGAAGAAATGAAGAAACACAGAAGTGGTAATCTTCAAATAGCCATATCTCGGTTATTTATTATCCGATTCTTCAAAATCATATACCATTTTATTCAAAATAAAATTCTCTACATTTTTGTATTCCTACGTTTTATCGTAAAAAGCAATATTTCTCCAGTAAAATCGAATTGAAAATTTTAGTCGGTCGCCATTTTGGAAAAAACAGATATTGAAATTTATTGATATTATGTATTTTGTAAACCACACCTTTAATTATACCCCTATCAAATTTCATGAGAAAATCTTGTTTTTTTAACGAGATATGATGAAAAATATTAAAAACACAAAATGGCGGATTACAGGTAAACTAAGGAGAAATCAGCATTTTGCCAACGACATTTTCTGTTTGTTTTGACTTGTAGAATACCGTGGTAGTACTGGCATCACTATTTTTTGGGACACCCTGTATAATCTGCATAAATGCTTTGTATGCTAAAAATTAGGAATAATTATGATAATTTCTCTGGATGACGGAGAAAGTGTATTAAAGTGATTAAAGTGTATTGCCCTAAGGCAATACATATCTATTACAGTATTTGTATATTTATTACTTCAAGCACCCTTTTGTAATTGCAAATATTTAAGAAAAATTTAATGATATCCTGCTATAAAACTTTCATACAACATTAATGTGACATCTTTGTTATACATTCTAGGTTACTTGATTCACTGTATGCTGATTATCAAAAAAACTTTTAAAAAATGTCATATTTCATCATCATCATTCCTCCCATTGCTCTCACATAGGTTCCATCCACAAAATACAAATATTACTATCTTCTCTTTCTTCGCATTTGAATAATGAATAGTCAAAGTTCTACGTTGTAAGTAAGATTGGTTCTTACGGCTGTAATTAAAGAGAATATTATTGTCAAGAGAAATTATTTCAATAATTTGAAAATCCCACAGATATCTGAGGTGCTTGGACTTATCTTACAATAGAGTAAAATGCTTGGAAAATATTGGTTATCTACCACTCACCTACTTGAATTTAGAAGGCAATGAAATATCAGATTGGAAAGAGACCGAGAAAGAAGACACGAAGGAGATAAATTCAGAGAGCACTGAAAAATCAGACTGGGAGGAAACTAGAAAGAGAGGTGTGAAAGAAGACATTCCAGAAAGCAGAACTCTGAATGAAGAATTCGAGGAGAATGGAGGAACTGCTAAAGTTGTGATTAATCCAAACATCAAAGTGATTAATTTGAAGAACAATCTTCTCCAATCGATGGAGCTATTCAAGGTAGTTATAGAACAATAACCTTTAATAATCTTGAAATTCTTCATTGAAATCAAGTATAACATGACCATAGTAAGTATTCACGTACGGTGTATATAAATATATTCAATATTTTATAAACATAATAATATGGAAGGGGAACAATATAAATTATTTTTTACTATTGTTTCAACACTAGAATTGACGACATGCAGTCAAATTTTACTGTAAATAACATAAATGTTATTCACATATAATTATTTTTTATAATAAATTTTACCGAATTCATCTCAAGTTACATTTTCAGGATCTTGTTCTCCTTGAAGAATTGAATTTGGGAAATAATAAAATTGACAAATTTGTTGAAATTGATTATCTCAAAAATAAGAAGATGTTAAAGCATTTGACATTGAGAGGCAATCATGTGTCCACTATAAACTCATATAGAATCCTCCTTTTACACTATATACCGACTCTTGATTCTATTGATGGAGACCGCATAACAATGGAAGAGAGAGTGAGTATAGCTGCAGCTGTATAACTTTTACATTTTATTATTTGAAATGGGCTATTGATTATATTAGTTTGCCATATAAATTCCATCCACGATACACAGTAATGAAAAAAATTAACCCTTTATTAAAATAAAAAATTTTGTAGATTGATTAAATTTTCTTATCGTATATTGAATTTATATGGCAAATTAATAATCTATTACAAAGTTCCATTAAAATAATTATATGAAAAAAATAAAATGCAATAAAGAATTCTCAACTATACCCAACTATTATTAGAGCTACAGCCTAGTATGAATACCTGTAGCACAGAAAGGATAGCAGTTCTATTACTCAAGATTTTGAATTCCTATCAATTAAAGTATTAAACTCACCAGTGAAAACAAAACGTGACTGTAATCAGCCATGATGACATTAAAATTTGATATTATGTCAGAAATTCATCTTATTTGAATTAGTATTATCATACAATATTTGAATATTGCTTTATCATTGATTATCATTATACTTCTGGCTTTTTTGGCGGGAAGACCCTCTCGGGTGCTCGTCTCACCGAATCATCCAATATTATCCTAAAGCTGATGCCGCACTGCTGGGTGGTTACCTGGATGGTAGATTGGTTAATCTATAATTCATACAACTTCCATGATAATAGAACATGTAGAAAATGCATTCACCTGCAATGCGGCTCACGGTCTTAATCACGGCTCAAGGGTTTGGGAAATATGGAAAACGTATAGATTAAGTAGTCCAATGCTGAAAAAATAATTTTTATCATCAAAATGAAACTGTTCAACGAAGCTTGGGCCACCATGTAAACCATTGATGGGAGAGCAAGCAATATTTGATAAATATAGAAACAATGAACGTGGATAAATATGATAATTTCAATAGGAGAAAGATAAAAATTTCTCTAGAACTTTTTAAATCAATCCTTAATGTGAATTGACCGAATCCGAATCTAATTTGAGTATGTCAAAATATGAGTTCTCCATCCATCTATAAAATATTATGTAGGCTACTGTGTTAAAAACTGAATTTTCATCAGTTAGGGAATACAATATATAAATGTAAAATTTATTTATTATAATTATTTATTATTTCACAGTAGGCTATATGAATTACGCATTAATAATAATATGTTTTATTGTCGTGACCTAATCAATACGGCACGTTTTTTTCAGGAAATTATTTACAAGTTACAAAACATTGATTCAGCAGAAAATAAATATGAGCTGTTAGCAAGAAAGATTTTCTATGAGCAACTGGCAAGCGTGGATTATACCATACCTGGAATAGTGAATGATACGTGTCTCCCACTAATAGCAATTGTTGGACCTTTTGGAAGTTGTAGAAATGAGCTCATTGAAAAGCTTATGAACAATCACAGTGAAAAGGTAGGTTTCTCAAAATATTTTCCTTGAAAATTAAAAAAAAAAAAACTTAAATACAGAGATGAATTCGTGCTGAACTCATTTTATTAACACATGGTGATGGTAAAACTTAATGAAAAAAAATTAAGAATTATTGTTGTTGTATTATACTGTAGTAGAAAATTCTACTACTTCGATAGAATTATCTTCGATTATAGGAAAAATAATGATTTATTTAATCAGTCTCATACCAACTTCCAATTCCAATAGAGCTTTAATTTCAGCATTGGCAAAATTATTAACAGTAGTCAACTTATGAGATTGCTATCATGAAGAATTCGTAATTCATTGGTTTGAGTATGAAAAAATGAGTTAGTTCCTTGTTAGTTCAATGGGGATAGATTAATTATTAAGAAATTAAACAAATTTACATATTTCAATTATTGTATTTATTATATGATAGAAGCACAGAAAATTTTCACATACATACACAAATTCTTTAAATCAAATACATACACAAATGAATAAATTATAATAAAAATGATGTATTTTGAAAAATATATAATTATTTCACAAAATTATGTAGCCTAGTATTGCCGTATCGCGATTTTATTATCTTCCATTCAACAATGTAGAGACATTAAAAGCAGCAGTTTCGAGCAAAACGGCTATGCCAAGTTTTAGTGAGTGTAGAACTCCAAAGTCAAGATTAACATTAGAATTTGTACAAGTGGAATGAGTATGAATTTACACGGAAACATGAAAAGAGATGATAAGAACAGGCGAGTGTAAACGTATGTATACATACATACAAGTTGAAGAAGTACATACGGTACAAGATTCCTTTCCAAAGTAAAAATATTAACAAGTGATAAGCCAATTTTAACTGAGTTCCACGTGATTATTTTAAACTAGAGCAAAATAATGCCTTATATAATGAAAATAATTTTTTTCTCTAAACAGCAAAATAAATGTACAAATGAATTATTTTTCAAATTTGATGAAAAAATCAATAATTTAGTAATCCATACATCCAAGAGTTTTTTACACCATATTACTTTATCTGGGTAGGGTTCTAGATGAGTATCTGATCTTGCCCCGAGATGAATTGATTGCAAATAACGCCACAAATGTCACAAAATTTTTTTTCTTTCATGTTTTCACAGAAAACTTGGAAATTATCAATGCTTTGAATTAGCTTTTAAAGTTGGTGAATCAACGGACATTTTAAAAGTGATATGAGGTTTGAAAGACGAAACATACGGCTGTTACAGTGTTGACGGAATGAAATCACACCGTTTCATGTATATTTTCATCCCCTCCAGCCAACCACCCGTTAACTAATCTTCTGTACAAATATGAGATATGAGGCTTGAATAATGATTTTTTTTAGTGTGTTGATGGGATGATTGGCATTGTTAAAGAGCCGTAGTTTTTTAGAGCTGGGACAGACATTCAGTTAATGGGTAGAATGGCTCTGTATTTTTTCACAGTTTTGAAAATACTACTAAAAAATAATAATTCTAACATACAAGTATTAAATCGCCAACATCAATTTGTAACATATCGCATCCGTATTCGTTTGAACAAATATTCTGTGCTCCAGAATCTCTCTAAATTTTTCAAGTTTGTTTGGGTTTTGGGGGTATCACAACAATTGATTAAAGGGCAAAATCAGAAACTCATGAAGTGAAAATAAGGAATCCGGAGAGAAAAAGGCCCTGTAAACCTCTGTAAACACAGATTTTTTGCACCGTTTGACTGCTGGTAGAACAAGTTGAAAAAAATAAAGAAGTATAGAGACAACTGAATAGTAAAAATTGATTAAGGAAGAGTGGAAGAACTGCTGATAAGTATCCTACTGGCCTAAATTTTCTGAACAGTACAGTAATAACACAATATAAAATAAATAAATAACAGTTTGTTTAGTATTTCATGATTTTTTTCATTATTGTCCATCTTTAAGAACCATACAATATTAATGCCTCACCAATTATTCGTGGTTAAGTGGTAGAGTGGACATCATTGTCCAAACTTCGCCAATTCAGTAAAATAAAGAAGTCATTCTATTCTATATTCTATTATTATTACGATTAATACCTACTCCATATAACTATAATAACAATATAGCTTTCTTTCTTTCAACATTGGTGAGCTTACTACACTATTTTTAAGATGAATCAACTCAAATTGAATATAATGTCAGTTTCAAAAATATACTTAGCTAAGCATCAATAATTAATTATAAAGGAGTGAACTTATGATGTACAGTATTTATAATAAAAACAGTATGATTATAGATAAACACATCAAAAGCACTAAAAGAAGTTTAAAACTAAAAAAAGTTTACAACCAAAAAAAGCTTGCTATTCGAGGAAAAATAGTGGTAATCTAGCACTCATCTGAAAATTACAAATCAATCAAGATAATTATGAATATATTTTTATAACTGAAGGTGAAATTAGTATCAGAATAACGTATTATATTGAATATATATTTTTTCGGAAAGAGACAATAGAAATGAACAATGAAGTCACAATAGAGAGAGAACCAGTGCTCTGTCACTTAAAATAATAATTATAAAATACTATATAGTAGTATACCTTATGCGTATTGACTGCAATTTTAATCTTGTTACTTTGAAAATTCTTGCATATTATTGTTTCTATTTCTATATGCATTCCACGAATAATGCCTTAGTAAAATTTTTTGTGTAGTATTGAATTCTTATTCACTTAGTGAGTTCTTATTCAGCCTTAGTAAAACATCTCAAGACCAGAAATCAATTCATTTTCAATATGTCCTAAATTATTTATGTCAACACTTATACTTCTGGAATAATAAATGAATAAATTTCAATTTCAAGTTATACTATGCAAGAAACTATATATGTATACCGGAGGAGTTAAATGACCTTGTACTATTTCAACAAGATAAACTCATTCCAAGGAGCCAATTCAATAGAATGATGGCCAGTGGACAGTTTCTGGCTACTTCATGTTTTCTTGGCGTAGAATTTGGACTAAGTAAGTATCAATATTGATAAATATTCCACATAGAGATAAGAAAATAGAATCCATAGACAGATTAATGACACATAATTTTCCCAAAAAGAAATTTCTAGTACCTACTTCTTTGAAAAAAAGAATGTATTGAATTTATAATATATTACGTCAAAGAGATCCTAATATTATTTAATTTTGATTATTAAATGTAACGTGAAAAATGTTTTATATAAAAGTTTTCAATAACAAAAGCCGAAAAATGTGATTCACTCAATAATCCAAGTATGTGTAATTGTGAATGCCTGATGAAATAAATTTAATTGTCATTATATATAAATTTTTATTCATGCTCATTTTTCAAGATCATAAAAGCTCATGAGCTTATAAAAATATAAATTATTGTCAAGGAGGGTTTTCTTCAATAGTATAGGCGCCACTAATTTCTAGTAGGCCTACTGAATAAGGATACAGAGATTTTTTCAATTACTGGTTTGCTAACGATAGCTAGACTGAAATTTTTCAAACTTATTCTCAAATGAAAGAAATCCTGGAACTAGGGAATCCTGGGTTACACAAACATATACTATTCGAATAGAATGCTCAAGTTTAAAGGCGTATTGACTGCAATTTAAATCTGGTTAGTTTGAAAATTCACTGAAATCTTTTCTACAGGTAAAATTGAATACAACAAAGGAGTTGAAGCGGGTAAAATTGTCATCTCATTATGCGATTTGACAATGGCATTTTGTCTTCAAGCACTAGGGGTTAATATCCGCTCGATACTCTGCATAACCGACAGTATAGAGCTCATGAACCAGCGCATTCAGTCTCAATGTGAAGATTTGTTGCTGGAAAGAGATACGTTTCATCCAAGTATAATTCCATTGAGCTACAAACTCTTGATGCAAAATTGGCCCAGTGGTAATAATATTCAAATTCATTGCTTGAAGTTGAAGAAGCTAAAAAAAAGTTGATTTTGATTGATGAAAAATTTAAGATCGAACCATGGACTGTACACTGATGTCCGGTTTTTCAGTCGTTCAATAAACTTATTGAATCAATAACTTTTTGTATTTGAAAACACATGGTTATTGATTGAATAGTGCTATTGGATCCATAAACTGTCTATTGAGCGACTGAAAAAACGGGCATAAGTCAAGTTATCAGATTATGGGCAACATAATTATGTAGATGGAGCTGGTGATTCAAGTATATCAGTCGCAGTTTTTTTTTTCAACAAAATGTTGAGAATCGAACTTGCGTTACAAGATATTTTTCTATATGAGACGCACATTAACCCAGATTTGACAGGAAACAACAACAAACAATACCAACGATAAAAAAAAAACAATAGAACTTGTCTGCAGTTTAGTCACTATATTATATTATACATAGCATACATACAGCTTCACATGAAACACCAGTTTTATTAGCTCTTTTGTGCCGACAGATAATTTATTGACTTTATTCCAAACAGATCATATCAACAAGGAAAAAGAAACTAAAGTACAAGAATTCTCCAGTAGCGAGCTTAATGAAACGCAGTCTGTAACTGACCCATCCATTAAAATAGATAGCAGTTCATCATCCAAGTCTCGTTACATTGAAGTCGGAAGAGAACAGACTGTTATCAACTTCATACAGAGTAGAGTGATACAAACTAGAAATTTATATGATGACATCAAGAATTGCGATAGTTTCATTGTAACAGTGAGTTCCTGATCAAAGATGTAAATAATATACATATATATATAATATACTACAGCATATACTATATACTACAATATACTATAGTATATATATAATATACAAGTAAATGGTTATATGCCATTTAAAATATTATGTCTACTTTTAAGGGTGTGCATCAGCATATAAAACTTCTATTGTGATATTTTTTAATGTTTTTGATCTGGATACTATCAAACTATCAAAATGAAATAAATTTCAGAGGAAAAATAATTTTTTTCTTGTTTATCAGTTGGTGAGAAATGGGCGCCTAAAGGTAGGCGCACACATATCGTCATCGGACGGATGGCACGCAACGGACGGATCGGAGGATTGAATTTGATGCATTGTTTTCAATTGGAGTGCGCACACCTGTCGGCATCGTACGCATCGCAGAAACGTATGCGCGCACTCCAATTGAAAACAGTGCATCAAATCTAATCAGCTGATCAATCCGATGCGTGCCGTCCGTCCGATGACGATATGTGTGCACACAAGGTATAGCAGGATCCTTTCAACTTGTCAGAAATCAGCTGTTTCAAAGAGCAATATCACAATACTTAACCTACAAATGCTGAATCTCGCAGATTATTGAAAAGGTCTTTTAAAAAGTTATTCTTTGAAAGGTCTTCTTTAAAAAGGTCTTTTACAGACTTTAAAGGTCTTTAAGACTTTCAAGCCTTTTGATTATTGTGTCGAAATCACTGTTTAATTATTACCGATCAGCTGATTTCTGACAAATTAAATGGATCGTGCTATATGTAGAGTTCCAAGGTAGGCCAATTATGTCGTTATTGAGGTCCACCGGCCGTGACGAGTAAATACGTCAACGAGTGACCCACCAGTAATGCACTCTGCAGGGCAAAATAGGAAATGTGTTTTTAAACTTATTCAGAGGTTATCCAGTTGATTAGAAAAACAAAATAATACTTCACTGTGACTCGTAATTGACTTGTAATTGATTATCTATTTTTTGATGAATTGTATCATATTTAAAACTAAAGCCACCCGTGCTTCGCAACGGAGCTCCGCAAAACAAAGCTACATTATAATTTCTTCTCTACTGTGTGTATCAAAGATATTATTCATTTTTTTCTGGATTAGGCCTTTAAAATATTGTATAGCCTAATGCTATGCTAAAACTGAACATATAAGGTAGGCAAAAATAGTGGTTTAAATTTATTGAGAAATTCATCACATCCAATAAAGTAGCCTAATGAATTGGACCAATTCAGAAATTAACAGGAAAAATATTAGGAAGGAAATGAAGAGGAGTATTTATTGTGGCATAAGCTCCAAGTTATTCTTTATAGGTAAACACAACTGTATACTTATTGTTAGTAGTATTCTCGCTACTTTACTGTAAGCTACACATTCATAATTTGTCAAGTAAGTTACCTGTAAGCTCAATATTCCCGTTAGCAGTCAGAATTTTATTTTAAGAAGGCCCGGTATTAATCTCATTACTTTTGCAAATGCCATCACATACAAAAAATGTTCTTGAACTGCGAAAATTATGAGACAACTGAGATCCCCGTGAATACATCCTCCTTTATTACAAATTTTTATTAATGTACCACAATTTGCAGTACATCTATTCCATCAGATAATTCCATAACAATTTTGTAATTTTTATTGCTGTCATAGAACGCTAAACTTGGCAAATTCCAATAATAGTTTGATTAGGTTCTATTTCCCAATGTGTAATTTCAACATTGTAATATCATAGCGATTTGTAAAAAGTATTAGAAAAATTTGTTTTACTTGCATGAAGTTGAAAATTATCTGCAAAATATGAACTATTATAAGTCGAAAAATTGAATAAATTAATATTGTTTTATATTGGAAAAATTGATATTGGTTTAATAATAAATAACTGAAAAATTAAAGAATTAATTTTATTTCGATGAAAAAGCAAAAAATAATTGATTTTTGATGAAAGTTTAATGTCAAAAAAATTTGGAGGATCTGAGTTTCGAACCCCGAGGAACTGGAGCCCCTTCGGTCTGGAGACACGGGAGACACGCCTAAACCAACTGCTCCACCGCAGCCGTTGCAATTTGATCGGTTTATAAGCCTACTAAAGTTTCTAACCTCGAACTCGAATCATTATGAAGTAGTTATTAAGAGTATTTTAACCTTCCGGAATAAAGTGGTATTTGAGCTTCAATTCTGAAATATCTAAAGGTAAAATTGAAATTTGGGCTTCGAGGTGCATAACATTGATATTTTTGAAAGCTGTATGCAAAATTTCAAGGTCTAGATCATTCTAATTTTTTCAGAACGCAATCCACAAAATTAGCTTGCACCTTTCTAATAAACACACACACACACACACACACACACACACACACACACACACACACACACAACCGTATCTTCTTTTATTTATATGATGATGATGATTTACAAACAATTTCGATTACTGATATGTTGGCTATTTTTGGTTCAGAGCTTTCATATTAGGCCTACCATTTAAAATATTCTAAATTCCTTTAGTTTTTTCTTTGTGGAAAATGTCTTATAACCTAGATTTGGATTGTTTTCAAAGCTAATGTAAATTAAAAAAGGTACAGTTTTCGGCGTAAGCCTGTTGTACCTTCCATTAAATATCAATTATTGTACAATACTAAATAAATAATTATTGTAGTCATATAATTACAGGAGGTTAAATTTAGTAAAATCGAATCAAATTATGAATTTATTGAAAATCAACATCAACTTTTACTAGAATTTCCATGTTGAGCTAGAGATTTGTGATAATTTCAAATTCTTAGAAATCAGCTGGATAACCTGAATAGTTGTAGTTGACTGTTTGGCAAGCAAAGCAAGATATTACAATTATATTGAACGATTTCTTATTATTATTATTGATATTTGATCACAGTAATTATTTTTATTGCATCATTTTAATTTATTATTGTTATCTGACAATATATAAGATAGAAATTTGAAAATTTTCATTTTTTCAAAAACCATCTGGAAAGATTTGAATACTAGATACGTGATGAATCTTGAATATAGATATAGGGCATATGCTAACTGGGTCACTTCTTGACGTCATTATAGCAAGACTAATCGGGGAAAATTGGACTGGTGGGCTCTTATGGGAATTGGCCAACCTTAGGTCTCTACAAACCTTGTGTGCACCTACCTTAAAGTTGAAATTTCTGGAACAGATCATCATTGGTTGAAAATACAATAATGAAATTTTGAGCATACATCCTTGAAGGTATTGTCTATCACTATCACTCATAACATAATTAGTTTCTCAAAATATCAAATTTGGAAAAAATCTTTTCGAAAATAATTTCTTTAAAAAAAAAAACTCAACTTTCAATTCAAATGGAGAATTTGTTATTTTTCTCAAGAGCTGATATTTCCTTTAAGTGTGTATGCCCAAAATTTCATGATTATATTTGTAACCAATTTTCAGATGATCTGTTCCAAAAATTTTAACTTTAGGCGCCCATATCTCACCAACTGATAAACAAGAAAAAAAATTTGATTGCTTGATAGTATCCAAATCGTAAAATTTAAAAAAATATCACCATAAAAAGTTGTTTATGCTGATGCACAGCCTTAAACAGTGTAGTCGATTGAGCGTTTTTGGTAGGGCTGTGGGCATCACCCCATAAGCGACCATATAATAATTATATAATCAGGTACCATTCAAACTTGGTGGAAAATGTTTTTGAGCATATATTATTATTATATCTTATATTCCAATAATCACTGCAATAAGAAGCTTCTGGTTTGTTTTTACATCTTGGACATACATTGAACTATGAATAACGATTTGACAGTAATAGTTATTTGGTCAGTAACTAGTGTGCCAATTCCCCGCAACAATCTCTGATCAATTCTCATCGTGATAAGTTTTCAGGCATTTGAAATTTGATTTTGTGCTCGCATCTCGCAACTCTCTTTCCAAAGCTAGGAAAAGTTAATTTTGTAAATAATAACATGGTACCTCTTCTCTCTTGTTGTTCACCTCAATTTTCTGGCTGGCGAGAACCAGCTTGATAGCGATGGAGCTAGGTATTCATACACTACATGAGCATTGCACGCTGAGCCATTTTTAATATCTCTTAAGATAATGAGGAGCAGATATTCACTTTATTCATGTACATTGCTACAATAATTGGCTTGCATTCTAGATTATGATACATGAGAATGAAAGTAATTAGGCCTACAGATTTTGATCGATTGAACAAAGCATAATTCCATTCAAATAATCTTTACTCAATAAAGTTGCATTTACAAGAGTCTACGCTCAGCAACATTGAAAGTGTTACAAATATAATATAACATGAAATGTATATTGAGGTGAAAAATTGGAGGGAGGAGACGTAAAAAGGCAGAGATAATAAAAATAGAGAAAGCGAGAAAAAGGAAAAAATATGACTAGTTCTCTTCCCTTTAAAATCCAAGACATTCTTTGACTAAACTAAGACAACTTATTTAAATGGATATGAGATTTGATATTCTAATGATAATATGATTGTCCCGTGTCCACATTATTGGAGAAGGATAATACAAGGACATTTTTTCCATAAACAATGGAGCAGGAGAGCTATTCAGGGAGAAATCTCAAAATCTGTTACTCCTAGTATAAGATTCATAAAAGGAAAACAGCAAACTATAATTTATTAAATAAAATTGTTTTATCCAGGTTTACACTGATAATTTTGATGGAGCATACAAGAGTTTGAAGAGTACATTGGAAAACGCAAGTAATTTTATATCTTCGAGAATGTGCTCATTACATGTCAAAAATCTCTATGAAACTGTAAAAAATCTTCAGAAAAAGGCAATAATTGAAGAACTTCACCAGAGTGACTAGAATTTTCACAGAAAACCAATAGTTCTGTATATGCATTCTGAATGATTTTGTAACTCTTGTTATGTGATCAACACAATAAAGAAGTAATCACCATAAATAAAAAATAATTTAATCTCTATCTATAGGTACTATTATAAAAATGAGATGGCGTCTGTCTGTACAGTAGGTCCATCACGCCGATTAAGCTGAGATTTTGCACAAATATCGTCTGTATACCAAGGAGTGTCAAAGGCCTATTTACATAAAATGTCATATGTGTATAATATTTACATAAAATATAACTATCCTTGAAATGATATTATCATTTCAAGGATAGTTTTAGAGGACTTGAAATTAAGCTGTAAGCATTGATAATGTTACGTTAGAATCAAAATCATATGATTTTTTTTCAAAATTAATAGAGGCTTTGTGATATTGATACCATTGAAAGTATGATCTAGGCTAGGATGATAAAAACATAGATATGCGCCAATCCATCTTAAATGGATCCCAAATTTTTCATCAGTAACCTCATTCAACTTGGATGAAAACTTTCATACATCGGATAGGCCAAATCATGTACATTTTTTGCGTTCTATCTCCAGTGCCCAGGACATAGGGCCGTATTTATAAACGTTCCTTGAGGGTTCCTTTCAGAAAAGGACTCTTGAAAAGCGTTTCATGAATGGAATCAGCTGGTTTTTCATTCATAAAACGCTTTTCAAGGTGCCCTTCCAGAAAGGAACCCTCAAGGAACGTTCATAAATATGGCCCATAGTGTTTTTGTGTAGTGTAGTGCCCAGCGGGTTTTGAATTTATACTGGGTCCGGCAGTCAAACCTGACGGTTTTTAAGTGGGGATAGGTGGTGGTGGGGGTGACTGGGCGGGTGGGGATGGGCGCCATCTTGTTCACCTTGAGTGGAAGTTCATTAGTTCAGTAACAATGGAGCGTTGGACCGCTGATCATCGTGCGTTTGTAGTCGAGACGTTTTTTAGAAATAATGATTCTGTGATTTGAAGCTCATTTCCACCTTAATGGATGTGTTAATAAACAAAATTTCAGTTATTGGGCCCCAAATAACCCACGGGAACTTCATCAGCGGCCTCTTCACTGTGAAAAAGTAACTGTCTGGGCTGCAGTGTGTAGGTCAACAGTTATAGGGCCTTATTTTTTTGAAGAGGGTGGCCATACAGTGACAGTGAACTCAGAGCGTTACGTTGCCATGATCCGTGACTTTCTCATTCCTGAGTTACATCGCCACCGCATACCTCTCAGGAGGGTATGGTTTCAGCAGGACGGAGCTACTGCCCATACCTCGCGGGCCTCCATGGCTCAACTCAGAGGATTTTTCCCAGGCAAGCTGATCTTGCTCAGGGGTGACATTGAATGGCCAGCACGTTCTCCCGACTTGTCCCCTTGTGACTTTTATCTGTGGGGGTATCTCAAGGGAAGAGTGTATGTTGACAAGCCAAGAAATTTGGATCAACTGAAGGAGAATATTCGGCGAGAACTTCGTGAGATCCCGCGGCAAACGTTGGAGAGAGTCATGACGAACTTTTCCAAGAGACTCGTACAGTGTACAGAAAATGGTGGTCAACATTTAAATGACGTAATTTTTGCGCCGTAAGCTATTTTTTAATTTTTTTTAATACTAAATGTAATTTCCAATTCTCCTCTTTACAATAAAAAAAAATATATAAATATATCTCAACAGCTTTTTAAATTAATCCAATATCAAAAACCGTCAGGTTTGACTGCTGGACCCAGTATATCTTAAAAACTACCTCTAACAATGTGCACGCAGTGATTAGATATTTCACACAAATATCCTTTACCTGAACGGGATTTCTGATACCCCGTAGCAAAGCATGGGTGACCAGCTTGTTACTTTATAAAACACTAGCAATAGCTCAGTCAATAAAGGTTTTTTATAAGAACTAATTAGTGAAAAGCTGAATTTTTGCCTGATGTTACATTGGCACAAAAGTCCCCGACCCTACGTAGGAAGCTGAAGCTAAAGGCTTCATCTGTGAGTGAGGTAGATCAAAGCGAAATAATTTTGTGTGATGAAGTGGCATCAGTTTCGTCACACCGTGACAACGCATCAGTAGATGACTACTCAAGTGACAGCAGTGAATGTGATAGTGTTGACAGTGTAACATTTGGGCCTATTGATGATATAACTGTTGATGGTTCAATCCCAACACCAAATAATAATAAGACAGGAGATGTGACAGGCATATTTTTCATTATTGTAATTTTAATCCGAGACTTAGTCAGTTGGGCATTACGGCATGATATAACTCACAGTGCTTTGGATGACTTACTTGCTGTTTTACAAAAGTATCCTTTTGGGAAAGATCTTCCCAAATATGCCCGCACCTTGAAGCATACTCCTTGTTCGACAACAATAAAACCTTTAGGCAATGGTGATTATTGTCATTTTGGTTTAAGAAATGGGATTGATCAAACATTGAGTCTAGAACCTCATTTATTCTTATTAGGCCAGGATGTACTCAACCTAAAGGTAGGAATTGATGGCCTCAGTATATCAGACTCAAATACAAGTCAGCTTTGGCCAATTCTAGGAAATTTACCTCCTAGTTATCATATTTTTATTATTGGAATGTAACATGGTTTCAAAAAACCTAGTGACAGTAATGAATATTTAGAAGAATTTGTTGAAGAGTTGGATGAGTTGTTAAGGGATGGATTTTTGCATGATAGAAAAAAATGGAAAGTAAATCTGTGATGTATAGTTTGCAATGCTCCAGCAAAGTCATTCATAACTAAAACAAAAGGGCATACAGGTTTTCATAGCTGTACAAAGTGTCTTCAAGAAGGAGAGTATATAAACAGCAGAGTTTGTTTTCCAGAGTAAGAGAATCCTCTGCGGACAGATGGTTTTTAAACCAGGAAGATAGTGAATACCATGCTGGTGTATCAGTACTTACAACTATTTTGAACTTTTGACCTGTGTCATGTATACCTCTAGACTACATGCACCTTGTTTGTATTGGAGTAGTTAAGAAAATAATTTCTTTGTGGTCTCATAATGGAAGTTACAATGTCAGACTTGCAAACAGAGAGATAGAAACTATCTCACAAAATCTTCCTGTGGTTTCACCCTTCATTACATGCAAGATTTGTAAACCAAGGGACATAAATATGGTTGGTCAATGGAAAGCCACCGACCTTAGACTGTTCCTTCTCTACACAGCACCAGTAGTTTTGAGAAACTTCTTGAATGGAAGAGCTGCCCTCTACAACCATTTTATGGTATTACATTTTGTGGGGTTGACACTGGTCAAGTTTAGTGGCTTCAAGTAGCTCTTGAGATCTCTGGTCAAGCGAACTTGAATGAGTTTTGCCCGTGTCAACACTTCATCAAGTAGATTTTGTCTCATTCAAGTAGTACTTGACTCCTGGAGTCAAGTGTCAAGTTAAAGTCGAACATGTTTGATTTTTTGTTGTTACTTGAAGCCACTAGTAGGTCACTTGACCAGTGTCAACACACCATCAAGTTCACTTGATATCAAGTAGTCAGCTGTAGAGCTAACCTAAAAATCTGTTGTTTGTTTTGTTTATGCAAGTTAGGTACTGTTTGGAGAGTTTAACTGTTTTGGAGAGTTTACTTTGGTACTGTTTTGGAGACTTACAATGAGTTCAAAAAACGTGAAATGGAATAGTTCAAAAATAATAGAATTTTTGGAAATCTACGAAAACTTTCCAGTGCTTTGGGACTCCTCATCTAATCATTACAAAAATCGCAATCTCAGAGACGCCGCATTTAGAGATCTACTAAATGCGTTGCAAGATAAATTTCCAGATATCACATTGGACATTATCAGATCTAAAATTAAAACTATTAGAACAGTTTTTAGCCAGGAATGTATTAAAATAACTAAATCTAAGAAATCTGGTGCTGGTACGGATGAACTTTATGAACCTAAACTTTCAAGGTTACAAAAAGATTGTCTCCTCAAAATTTTGAGATTATAAACTCAAGGCATGGACAACCATTCCAGGAAATTGTGCATATCAATAGATTGAAGCCTTTCTTAGAGAGGTTTGACTCTGAGAATGATGATCATTGATTGCTCGATAATTATAATAAAATAATAATTCAAGATAAATCTAATCTCATTAAAAATTTTCCAATTGTTTGAATGAATTACAAGTGTATATTATGTAGAATAAAATTAATGCTTAATAATAATGGATTGTGAAATTCGTCAACAGAGAGACAACTGTTTCACTCCAAGCAGTTAAGGGGCGACAACTTGCAAGCCACTGCACCGTCTCCTTCTGAATCTGCAGAATGAGCAGGACTTACATGGTTTCTCCAACACAAAAACAAGACCTGATTAGACAATGACACAATGATGGGACAATAAACCACCTTGAATTGAGCATGTGATTGACTCCCAACATAAAATTGCTGGAGCAGAGCTTGTCTACGTTTGGACTATGAGACCAAGCCACTCCACATCAGACTAATCTTATCACAACAATCAACCGGCAAGCAAGCAAAAAACGCCATCAAAAACGCCATTGCAATTGTACAAGTAACCTTATAATTAAGTATAGCTATAAGTATTTTCTAGTATTTAACTATTTTCATTTTTCATTAAATTGGCATTTGCATTAAAAATTAAATAAATTAGATAAATTAATATTGATTTTGGAATAGGTCATTGAATTATTTATTGTTCAACGATTATTCCTGTTGTCTTGTGATTCTATTCTTGTGATCAAAACTATGATCATATAATGTCAGGTAGCAATGGTTACAATATCAGGAAACATGCTTTTTTAACCCAAGAACCGGCATGCTAAAAGCTCTGTACCGGCAGCTGTCGATTTTTCGACAGTTGTATGTGCCGCCAAACTGCAGATGTTGAAAAATCGACAGATAACTTTGACACTTGATTACAAACTATCACAAACTATCAATGTATTGTAGAACGTTGTTCAAAGCTGCAAACGATTCTCTATTATTTTCTCTTTGTTGCTTGACTATGTCCAAGCTTCTAAAGTAGTAGCTCTCTATGATGTTCAGTGTACAAGTCAAGTCTGCACGTTCAGAGGTTAAGTTCACAATTGTTGACGCGTGGTTCGGTATTGTATATTGTTTATGCATTTATATCGGGCAGTTTAGTGTATTTCTCAGTTTATTATTTTGAGTGAAGTATCCACAAATATTAAGTCTACGTTAATATTTTATTACCTGATGATAATAGTGATTGTTTGGGCATAATTCATTATGTCCTATTCCAATGACATTTATGATTGTAGCAGTGAAATAGACAGAGCTTTGGAAGAACTAAATGAAATAAGTGATCACAGTGATGCTTCAGACTTTGAATTGAGTGAAGAAGAATATTTTGATAATAATGATCCACTTTATGAACCACCTGTTTGTGAAAATTCAATTTTTGTTGATAACAGTGACTCAGCAGTGACTCAGAAAACAATACAAATGTAGAAAGCAATAACTCTTTATCAGTTAGTGAACCCACCACCTCCAATCACACATCTTCTCCCACAATAGGCATAACTGTTATCAATAATTCTCCCAGTACTTCATCTTCTAATCAATTGAATGACTCCAATCATCAATGAAATATAATTCAGCCTCCAGAAGATCCTAAAATCTTTGAGTTCAGAGCAAGAGGAATAGGCCCCAAAAATATTCCACCTAGAAATTCTCAACCAATCAAATATGTTTCATTGTTTCTCACACAAGATGTTTGGGAGGGCTTGGTTGCTGAAACAAATAAGTATTGGAAGAACTTGAAGATAAGCAAAGCTGAATATTTGAAAACCCACAAACATAGTAGGCTACTAAAATGGGAAGATGTTGACAATAAAGTTATGAATAAGTTTATTGGTTTATGTATAAATATGGGTCTAACAGTTAGAAGAAATCATGAGTCTTATTGGGACACAAAATCATCACAACATATTCCATTTTTCAAATCTGTTATGTCATTGCGTCAATGGGAACTTATTAGTAGATGTATGCATGTGAATTCATCCAAGTCTCTACCTAACAATCATCCAAATTTCAATCCTTGGCATAAAATTAGGCCATTCCTAAATGCTCTAAATGATTCATTCAAGGACCATTACATTCCTGAGCAGAATAATTGTATTGATGAGTCACTTGTAGGGATGAGAAACCGTTGTTTTTCTACAGTATATGGCAAACAAACGACATGCTCGCTATGGGATCAAGAAGTTTGAGGTATGCGAAAGTTCAACAGGATATGTGCTACACGTTTCCTTGTATAGTGGTAAAAAGTTTTTTCAATATGGTTCAGAAGGACTGGGTTAAGCAGTGGTTATAAAACTCCTTACTGAGGCAAGGCTACTGAACAAAGGATATCATTTATTCACAGACAATTTTTATACAAAAATTCCCCTGGCAGCTGAACTGAAAGACAACAATGTTTATCTAACGGGCACAATACAGAAGACAAGCAAGTTTTTTCCTAAAGATTTGATTCAAAAGAAATTGGCAGCTGGTGAATCTACTTATTACAGATCTGGAGATCTGTTGCTACTTGGTTTCAAGGAGAGAGCTACAAGGAAGCCAGTTTATTGCCTAACCTCTGCCTATCATGCTGAAGACCTTATGGTGAGGAGCAACAGTGGTCGACAGTCAATAAAACCTTATTTGATTGATAGATATAACAAATTTATGGGAGGAGTGGACTTGAAAGACAAGTCTATCTATCATGTTTCATGCAATAGATCAACTAGAAGATATTGGAAGAAGATATTTTTCAACATATTGGACATGGCTCTCCTCAATAGCTACATTGTCTATACTAAAAACACTGAGAAACCATTGTCAAGACACAACTTCATGATATCTGTGATTGAATCATTGTGCCAAGATGCTCCAGCTATTGAACTTCAACCAACAGGTGAAATGCATAAATTGACCAAGCTGGATGGACGAAGGGAAAGGACATGCTATGTGTGTGGTCATGGACCAAATAAGAGAGGAAGATCCAGCTATTGATGCCCAGGTTGTAATCGTGGTGTACATACTAAGGGGCGGTTCATGAGCTGTGGATTTACTAGTCCAGAGCTAACGTTAGCATGGGCTAAAGTTACGCCAGGGCTAAAAAATGGGTTCATGAGACAGAGTTCAACCACGGATTATCGTTAGCCCATCGTAACTTCAAGATGCCTTACGCCGAGGGGTTAGCCAATGACGAATGTTAGCTCGTCGGCTCAACTGCAGGGATTCACAGGGAATTTTTGTTTTCATGCATCAAGTATGTCGGAATGGAACAACTTGCCGCGGCCAGCTGATATAAGGACTGATTATTTCAGTTCACTTCATTTATTTAATTTATCACCACTTTTCAGGGATTCAAGATGCAGCTAACGATTCGACATGATATAAATATAAATTAATTTTTAATTCACTGATCAAACTATGAAACTATTTTTCAAACATTGAAAAAATACAACTAAAACATGTTAATCAGTAATCTGGGGAGGAGGATGATGATGATGATGTTGATGATGATGAGATATGAATAGCCCTACTAGTCCAGTCAATATACACATTTTTATGTTTACAAAATTCATCGAAGAACTGAATTTTTAAAATTATGTGGATTGGGCGCATACAAATAGTCTGCATTTGATTTTGCGCCAAAAAATAGACCATGTCAAGTAATCATGTCAAGTATTAAACTGATAATAATATTTGAATATAGAATGATAACTAATTTCTAATGAATTGATAACTAATTAGTGAATTGAAAATTAGTTTATATATCATGTTAAACCGTTAGCTGGGGGAAATGCCGGGGGAATCAGTCCTTGTATGAGCTGGTCGCGGCGAGTTGGTCCTTGGGCGAGTTGTCCTATAGACACCTCGCATGACACTATCAACAATATTCCTCCCCCGTTGTCGCCACCCTCAGTTGTACTTTGTGAATTTTCTGTACATTTCTAGTTCATTAATTATAACTGTGTAAATAGTAGCTTATAGTATTTTCGAATATAGTATAGTGATTAGTGTATTGTTTTTATATTATAACTTATAACAAGGCTCGATTTTGATTAGTTCACGTTCTCATTTTTCGTTCTACTGCTGTCTTCAATATATTCAATAAAAGCTTTTCATAATTCTCAATCTACGTATTCAATTATAAAAAAATGCACTTGTCAATTTGGATAAAAAGTATTTCATTCGAAAAATATCAAAAATAGTTTTATTTAAAAAAATATTAAAGATAAATATAATGAAATAATTTTTTTAAATAATGAAATAAATTATTCAAATGCAAATAATTGATCATATATCATTGTGGTGAATCATTTTAAATTTTAATAAATAATTGTTTTCGTCGTTTGAAGAAGTTTTTCTTGCATTTTTTATACATCAATAAAAAAATTCGGGGTTTGTGGCTTTGTGG
Organism: Laodelphax striatellus; assembly: GCA_017141395.1. Classification (NCBI taxonomy): domain Eukaryota; kingdom Metazoa; phylum Arthropoda; class Insecta; order Hemiptera; family Delphacidae; genus Laodelphax; species Laodelphax striatellus. Next base: position 26,650,827 of record CM029532.1, on the reverse strand, counting down.
GTAATGAAATTGTTCAGAATTCAAAGACAAACCCTAATATAACATTCTTTTTTGTTAAAATCGAAACAATAACGTGATAATGGCATAATCCCTGTCTTAAACCTACCCTCTAGCGGGTCTAAGTTATAGCTCAAAATGATCATTTTTGAGCCTAGAATTATCTCATTTACGCTGGAGCTAGAACTCATAAACCCACGATGTTTATCTTTAATACCCGAGTTGATCTGTTGTTGTTCTCATGAACCCACCTAGCTTATCTTTTTGACTCGAGATCATCTGTTGTTGGACTCATGAACCCAAATTTTTAACCCCGGGCTTTTCCCTGCGATAATTGCTCTGTTACGCCTGGGACTTGCTAATCTCGAACTCATGAACCCAATTTTTAACACTTGGTGCAAAATCCAGTTTTTAGCCTCGGACTAGAGATAAACCCGATCTCATGAACCGCCCCTAAGTGTTTTGGTGAGCTTCAACATTATTACCAAGCAGATCCACGGAAACGTACACATGCGGATGTTCAATAAAGTGCATCACAACACAAAAAAATCACCAAAATTTGAGGGAATGATTTACAGTAACAAAAATTGGTGAGTGTGATCCCAACTATTGTCTGCATGATTTGTATATCTCAGTTTTTTCATTTGTGGCATGAAACATTTTTTTCCAACATATAAACTAATTTTTATTTTTCATTTTTTTTCCCAATTTGCATTTGTAGATAGATATTTTATTTATTTTGAATCCAAAACACTCAATTCTTCCACATATATATTCTCCATAATTTTATCTTTACAACGATGTATAACAAGTCATATGTTTATGCATTAATTAAGTTACTGATGCGATTTTAAAATGTGACTACCATTATGGAATTTTCTCTCTGCAGGTACAGAGTTTTTAGCGTGCCGGCTCATGGATACGTACAACTGTTGAAAAATTGACAGCTGCCGGCTCTTGGGTTAAACCTTGCGCAAGAAATAGTGGAGTTTTTATTGGAGTTATTTCCACAATACAATATCATAGTCACAGCCACACAATTAGTACTAAAACTCTGTTTTCCGTTTCTAAATGGAAAAGGAACATAAACTGTTTACATATTTCCAAAAATACTCAATAACAAAAATAACCATTCACAAAAATTAGTCAATTTGGCAACCTTCCTTTTTACATTCAACTAAAATAATAAATTGTCCTTACAACTCTTATTGACTAGACAATAACCTTCCCTTCTTGACACAAAAAAATGTCTCATACCATCCTCACCTTGATTATTTGACTATCAGCCTTATCACATGCGGTGAAAATTTTTTTGGGTGTAATCTTCAAAGAATTCCCGCACACATACCCATATAAAGGTCAATTCCCACATTGATGACATGACAACGACAACATTCTCATTTTGTTCAGCGCATGCATCACATGCGTCACTGTGGGAATTGACCTTCAATCATCAATTCCACTATTGTACCAAGCATGCTATCCATCCAATGAAATCATGCTAACAAAAGAAAATACAATACAGCTCCCAACTTGTGAAAATGGAGAATGTGATCTCATGAATACAATCAAAGAAACATATACAAGAACAAATGGAATTATGCAGCATGAAGAGGAGAACCATCAATATAATTGGAAAAATGTTTCCAGCATTCATAATAAACAAGGAAATCAGAGAGATCAATTGATGCCATTGGACAGTTCCTACATTAGGCCTACTGTTGTGGTACTGCTATTGATGGAGAGCAATACACTATAGAAATGAATGAAAAAGAAATTACCAATCATGTAAATTCCTTCAAAAGTCTCCTCCATGATGACCATCAAAATCTAGTCGATGATACAACAAAACTTACAAATTTCACAAAAATATTTCAAACCAATTTCATACCTCATACATAAAACTTCAGGAGAAAATCAATGAAGCATTACTACAATCAAGCCAGGTACAAGAAACTACAATATCAGACAGACAACTGGTTTATGTTTTTCATGCCTTCACTCAAATACATTTGTTAGCACAAACAAGCTTATTATCTATCTATCAACTGTGAAGGACCAATGTCAGAAGAAATTACTCCCTCCCAGTATAATCCATCCTGAAACTCTAAGACATGATCTACTAGAACTTCAGAAAAAAACCCCAGAAAAACAAATTTGCAACCAGCTATTCCAGTATATCTTCTACAAAGATACTACAAACTGCCAATTGCAACTTGTAATTTCCACAGTGACAACATAGATATAACAATCAAAATTCCAATCACCACTACAGGGGCTGACTACCAAGTATACAAATAAACAGCCACTCCACTGGCATGGAATAATTTATCCTGTCAATTGCCATCTACAGAACTGATTGACAATACAATATTATTCAATATTCGATTTTACACCTTTAAAACTGGATAATAATTATAAACTATAGTATTTGGAGTTATCCCTGCAATTTTATCCTTGTTTATTCAATTACTTGGAAAGAAAAATGCAATTGAACTCTTGTCACCTAGTTTTCAATCACTTCTGTGGACAGATGTAAATAGTACAATAAATTTTCACTAGGCAGCGCTAGTGTAGTTCTCCACCAACTGGATGAAGAAGGAGTAGCCATATTGTCGTGTAAAGACGTTGGAAGTTTTTGTTTTATTGTGCTGCTGAGATTTTCAGTGTGTTATCAATATTTTGATCGTTTGTCAAGCTACCACAATCACTTCTGTGACCAGTTATAAAAAGGTAAATACATTTTTAATTATAATACTATTTAATAGTAATGCAGTTCTTATAATTCTACAATCACTATCAACATTAACACTGTTCATAACCTCAAAAGTATACTCAATTATGGGCTGCTTATTTTCATTCATCACTTCTGTGGACATCACTTCTGTGGACAGCTGTTGTCCACAGAAGTGATGCCTGTCAACGGAAGTGATTGTTTACTCACTGTTGATTATCTTCAACTTGTATGTGTTAAAATCGGTTATTTCTACAATCAATTGAAACTTCTAGGCATGCTTGAATAAGAAAATCTTCCATTTTTTGTTTCTTTGCCAATTTAGTCTAAATGTTGTTAATTTAAATTTTGTTATGAGAGTTGCCTTCTGATCACAATGGTTTATTTATAATCAAGTTTTTTTAATGTTTCTAGTTATTCTTGCATAATTTATGTTTAGTCTGATCGTGCCTAGAACTGAATAGATTGATTAACTTAGAGGTGTAAGAGGGGAAGTAAATCTGTTCATTCATAAATCATGAAAAGCATAGTAAAAGTTCATTGCTGCCAACTCTGTACATTTGAAATTCTAATTTGAAATTCTAAGTTGCAGTTGTTTTAATGACCAAATTCGATTTTTTTATGGATACATCTCAACAAAATTTTCTGTTTTAGGTGCGATTGGACTATAACTTGAGCTATTATTTTTTATTATTATTAGTCTACTAATTTCATTTGGTTTTTACTTGAAAATTTGTTCTAGATATGAAATGGCAAGATCAAAAAAAGAACAAGAGCGTTATCTTGAGAAGAGGAGAGAGATGAAGAAGATGAGTATGAGGAAAGCTAGAGAGAAGTTGTGAAGTGATCCTGTTAAATATGAAGAAATTAAGGCCAAAGATAGAGACCGATATAGAAGAAAAAAAGAAGAAGGAAAAGTTAAGTTAATAGGAGAAATGAGTAACAGTGATCAAAGACGGATACGTCAGGAATGGAGGAAGAGGTCAGAAAAATACCGTTTGAAAAAGAAAAATGAAGAAAACATCCATGATTTTGTAGTATCCAATAGTCCACCATTAACTCCAGAATCTCAAATTGAAATCATTCAGCCTAGCACAAGCAGACAACAGGAGTGTGGTAAAAAGATAGCAAGAAATAATAGAGAAATGAAAAACCAAAAAATTAAACAGCTGCAAAAAAAACTGGATATGGCTAATTCCAAAGTGAATCGATATAAAAAACGCTTATCAAGGCTTCAGCAGGCTCAAATGAAAGAAACGCCCAGAAAAAAAGTTGCCCAAATTATTCAAGGACTAAAGACCAAAGTTACTCCAGAAGTGAAGAAGAAACTTCTGTTTGCAGAAGTGATTTCCAAACAAATCTCAGTGAACTATCAATCACAGTCAAGCAGTAAGGATAAAAGGAAAATGGCTGCATCAGTGTCTGGAAAAATCATCAAAAAATACAAATTTGTCCAGTATTTAGCTTCCCTAACATCCACTGGAAGTCTAAGAAATCATATAATAGTAAACTTACAAATTCTAGTGACACACTCACTCACTGATTGACAAAAACTCACAGCCAAAACCGCTGATCGGAGAGAAAAACTCAGGTCACCATTGGATAGGGAGCCAAGAGTAGGTACAGGGAAAACTCCAAAACTTTGAAAAATTCCCCCCCTCAGGGGGGTTCAGGCCCCCCAAAGATTTTCTGCAAAGCTAACCGCTTATCGCACAGCAAAGTCATGAGGAACTTTTTTGTTCAGCACCCGGAGATACCCCGATTTCAATAATAAAATTCTAACCGGGTTCACAAGGGGGCCCAAGGGGGGCATTTGAATTTTTTTTTTGAATAAAAGATATTATAGACGAATATACTTGAAAAGAGAAATGATGCAGGTAAAAAAAGAAGTGGCAAAGTTTTTAGAAAAAGATGAATCAAGTAGATTAACTGCTGGAAAAAAGGAAACTCTAACTAAAAAGAAAATTAAAAAACAGAAAAGACTGCTGAATGACTCTTTGAAGAACCTTCATAAAATATTTGTTTCTAAATATCCCAAATATAAGAATATGTCTTACTCTTTATTTTGCAAATTTAGACCCTTTTGGATAGTTTCTCCAAGTGTTGAGAATCAAAACACATGTCTGTGTAAAATTCACGACAATATGAAATTATTGATGAAGAGAATTGCTTATCATAAGATTTTAAAACAAAGAAGTGACTCAGAGCTTGTGAAGTCACTGTGCTGTGCAAAAGAACATATTGAAGTGGCATGCCTGGAAAGGAAATGTTCTTATTGTAAACATAAACAAATCACACCTGAAGATTTTAACTCTGATGAGTTAACCTACTTCGATGAATGGAAGAACCTGAAAGTGAGTCAGCTAATAAAAGGAGAATTAAAAATATGCCAGAAAGTGGCCAAGGAGAGAGTTCCATGCACAAAAGGGGATCTTCTGGAGAGGTTGAAATTGACTATTTTACCATTCATGCAGCATCATATTATAGTAAACTTATAAATTCTAGTGACACACTCACTCACTGACTCACTGATTGACAAAAACTCACAGCCAAAACCGCTGATCGGAGAGAAAAACTGAGGTCACCATCAGAAAGGGGGCCGAGAGTAGGTACAGAGAAAACTCCAAAACTTCAAAAAAGTTCCCCCCTCAGGGGGGTTCAGGCCCCCCAAAGATTTTCTGCAAAGCTAACCGCTCATCGCACAGCCAAGTCATGAGGAACTTTTTTGTTCAACACCCGGAGATACCCCGATTTCAATAATAAAATTTTGACCGGGTTCACAAGGGGGCCCAAGGGGGGCATTTGAAATTTTTTTTCTCAATTTTTTTCTCCAAAAAATTCACAGCCAAAACCGCTGATCGCAGAGGAAAACTGGGGTCACCATCAGATAGAGGGCCGAGAGTAGGTACAGGGAAAACTCCAAAACTTTCGAAAAGTCCCCCCCTCAGGGGGGATGTGGCCCCCCAAAGTTTTTCTGCCAATTCAAATACACATTTTACAGCAAAATGGTAGAGGAAAAACTTGTTCAGATTGTGGAAAAACATCGAAATATGTGATAAAATTCGAACCGGGTCGGCAAGGGGGACCAGGGGGGGCAATTTTCATTTTTGGCCATTTTTGCGGGTTTGGCCAGATTTTGATGGGTCAATTTTCAATGATTCTAGATTTTTTAGCTTGTTTTGGGCTTAGAATGTTGTTTCTTGGACCCAAAGACCTCATGAAAATGTCATCTGCCCAAAACAAATATTCAGGGGGGCACCGGGGGACCTTTGTCAAATTTGGCAAATTTTGGGACGGCTGTATTTCTCTTATTTGGATATCGGGTATTATTGTGCCATACATCATTGAACTCAGCTCATCAAGGCCATTCAGAAACATATGCTATATGCCCAAATTGAATAAATGTTTTGGAACTCAAATTTGAAAATTTTCAAATTCCCCCACTTTATGAAGATCACATTGGAGAGGTACCCACTGAAATACATTCTACGCCACTCCCAGCATAGGTTGAACAATTATTTTGTTCTCATGAGTACCCAAAATCATTGAGAAAACTCCAAAACTATGACATTTTTTGGTCAGGGGGGCAACAAGCCCCCCTCAATTTTTTCAACTTCTCTATTTGACTATTTAGAGCAAAAGTGAATAGGACCTTTTTTGTTGAGCACCTCGATATGCTTCGATCTCAATGATAGAATTTGTACCAGGTCAGCAAGGGAGATCAGGGGGCGCAATTGTATTTTTTGGTCTTTTCTGCCAATTTTTCAAAAAAATGTTTGGGGTCTATTTTCAATTGTTTCTGATATAGTAGTGCAGTTTTCGAGGTCTGAATAATGTTCCTTGTGCCTGAAAAGCTAATAGAAATGAGACCTGTCCCCAAAAAAATATTCAGAGGTGGAACTGGGGGACATGTCAAATTTGGCTAATTTTTAGACTCCTGTATTTCTTTGGATATTTATTTGTATTTCCTGTATTTATTTGAATACCAGGTATTATGCTACATGACCAAATCAAATAACTAAATTCTGGAACCCAAATTTGGAAATTTGAAAAGTCCCCTGGGAGATCATGGAGTGGCAAAGCCCACAGGGGGGTGAAGGGGGCAATGCCCATGATACCCATTGAATTACTTACACTGATTTCTTCTAACCTAGAAAATCTGTAACCAGAAAAATCACTAACCCAAAAAATTTCCAACACAAGAAAATTTACATTCACAAGATAATGGGGGGGCGAAGCCCCCAGGGGGTTGCAGGGGGGCGAAGCCCCCAGGGGGGTGCAGGGGGGCGAAGCCCCCTGCCGAGCACGAAGTGCGAGTTATGCCAACATTAAACATCAGTTTAAAGCAATATCAGACATGAAGAAAAAAATAGGCAAAGATGAAATCTTATTACACTTTGATTTCTCTGAGAATTACAATTGTAAGTACTCAGAAGAGATTCAGTCGGCACATTTTGGAGGGTCTAAACCGCAAATAACTCTTCACACCTCTGTATGCTATTATTCAGATTCTTCAGATGACATAAGTACTAGACCCAAGCATCAAAGTTTCTGTACTCTATCCAAAAGCCTTCGACATGATCCAGCAGCAATTACTGCTCATTTGGACTGTGTATTAGATAGAATCCAAAAGACATTAGTCCCAAATTTGAAAAAAATTCATTTTCTAAGTGATGGACCTAGTACCCAGTATCGGAATAAAACAATGTTCAATCTACTTGTTAAATATATTACAAAAAAGTTTGAATTGGAAGAATGCACTTGGAACTATTGTGAGGCTGGGCATGGCAAGGGTGCCCCTGATGGCATTGGTGGATGCTTGAAGAGAAGTGCAGATGCATTTGTTGCCAGAGGAATTGATATTCCAAATTTTGAGACGTTGGTGTCACTTTTGAAAGATGCCACACAAATAGTTATTTCATCGGTCACAGAAGAAGACATCAGAAATATAGACCTATTGGTACCAAAGGCTGAAGAGTTGATTACTTTCAAAGGTACTATGAAAATTCATCAAATCTCTTGGTCCAAAAAGTCATTTTCCACACTGCAAGCTAGACGACTTAGTTGTACTGATTGCCAACCAGAAGAAGACTGCAAACACTTCGGAATTGGATCTATAAAATGTATCCTTTCAAGTATTCTCAAATTAAACATTAATCAAGTAATAATAATAGTTTGCATGAAAACTCTCTCTTTTCACATATATATTTTTTTAAATGCAATGTTTTAATTGTTATTTAATTTTGTGTTGCTTGAAAAATTTCCTTAACAGTACTTACAGTCAGTCATGAACAACACTCAAGGAAGAGATTATGTTATTCAGATGTTTTTTCTGATTCTGAAGAAGAACTGCTTGAACCCAGTCAAAATATCAACGACTTTGAAGATATAACCATTGGTGACTGGGTGGCCGTGATTTACGATGACAAATGGTACCCAGGTAAATGTTGTTGCTCGATGTATTATGTTTAATTGAAATCTATATCACCTGTTCATGTACCATTATGTAAACAGTAGCTCTGTCAGTAGGTAGACGGTTCTGAACATAATTTCAAAAATAAATTATTTTCTATAAAACTTTAATTACTAAAACACATTTGCATAACATCATAACAAATAACATGTAAAGACATAATATTATTACCATAGATGATTTATGAAGTGTCATTAACATGCAATATATAGGAGCTACCTATATATGCAACAATAGATCTATTCATCTTAAATTTACATCCAATGCTAAAATATTCAATTTATGAATTTTCTTCACAGCTGTTGTTGCCACCGTCTCCGTCCAGGCCTACCCACTTGGAGTCCAGCTGACGCAGTGCATTTCTACTTTCAAAATTCATGTTTTAAAATATAAATTTTGCCATTTTAGGTTATTTAAGTTTGTTGCTTCTTTTACAGGAATTGTTGAAGAGAAAATTGAGAGAGAATTGAAAATCAACTTTATGCACAGGAGTAACAATGGAAAGACGTTGCACTGGCCTTCTTCAGCAGATGTGCAGAGTGTCGTCATCGAGAACATCCTGTGTACAATAAAAACTCCACCTCACCCAATATCCAGTCGTCAGTTTGCTTTGGGAGATACAGAACTTGAAAAAATTGAACGAATTTTTGATGAAAATAAATTGTAAATGCTTTTGCAGGTTAATAATGAATAGTTTAATGTTCAAGTATTTTCTTCAGTATATGTTTCATGACTAAATATTATTTCATTTCATGTGAAAAATACATTATACTTCATATTCAAATGTCTAGATAAATTTGTAACCTCCATGACATCAAATGTAACTATCTATACATTCATTAGGGTCACATCCAGTACAAAATAAAAAAAAATTACAATAATAATAAACTTATAAAACACAATAAGTGCTGTTGTGTAACATCTGAAGATTGATTTTAAATATTTCCAGCTCTATAACTATGCACAATTAACAAGATCTAATCTTCAGTCATTTCTGTGGACATCATGTCACTTCCGTGGACAAGCTAATTTTATTTTCTTAAAAAAAATGAAAAATTGAGTGTTTTAAGCTCAACTGTTATCAGTACAATATTTAGAAGTTCATATTTAAAATGTAGGCTAATTTTGGTAGAAAATCAAAAAACTATTTTTTATTAATTTAATTTAATTGAAACTGTCCGTTTTTGAAGAATGACCCATAAATATCACTCATTCTTTTCAGATTTTGAAAGCAGGCCTGTTGAAGCTGAATTGCAGTGTGATACTTCTCCAAATGAAGACACCGAAAATGTTGATACAAATTCTGCAAACTTCAGTTCTGATGAATATGGAGACTTGGAAGAGGGCCGAAAGAGGAAGAAGAATTCATGCCCTGACAGTTGGAAGAGACAGAAAAATAAAAAATTGCAGATGCATGGAGAAGAGTACATAGGTTTCCGTAAAGAAAAGGATTCTGGAAAAATCATTCAAGATGTCACCCAGAAGGAACGAAAACTAGGTCCAAGGTGTGATTTGAATATGTGTAAAAGAAGTGGTTTGAGAAAGTGTGATGAAGTGTCAGAAGAAGTACGACAGACTCTATTTAATAAATTCTGGAAACATTTCAATTGGGATCAACAAAAAGTTTTTGTCACCAATAATGTAATTTGTTGTGATCCAAAAAGATGGTACACTAAATCCACAGATTCCAGGAGAGGGTGCACTTTCTTGTATCACATTGTTGTTGACAATGCCAGAGTACCTATATGTAAGAAACTTTTCTTAAGTACTCTTGGACTTGGAGAGTTCCAGGTATTATCATGGTGTAAGGCTAATACTATTGGCATGCCGACATCTAAGGATGTTATGAATGAAACTAGACCCAAAAGGTCAGAACCTTTACAGGAAAAGGCATTTCTCTTGAAATTCTTTGATGATTTAGCCAAACTTCCTTTGCACTACTGCAGAAGAGACTCAAATAAGCACTATCTTGATCAAACAATACCTTCTATTACACATCTATACAACATTTACGTGGATAAATGCAAAAATGTGACCAAGCAACCATTATAAAGAAGAACCTTTGATGACGTCTTCCATGGGAAAAATCTTTCTATCATGTCACCTAAAAAAGATAAATGTGATATTTGCTGTAAATTTGAAGTTGGAAATCTCGATGAAAGGGCATACAAAGAGCATAGAGAAAAGAAGGAAAGAGCTAGAGAGGAGAAGACTTCCGACAAGAAAGCTGCATCAGAAGGTAAATGTACACTTCTTATGATGGACTTACAATCAGTTAAAGTGTGCCCAAGTCTTCAAGCCAGTGCTGTATATTATAGGACAAAGCTCTGCTGTCATAATTTCACAGTGATGAATGTTGTGAGTAAGCATGTGATGAGCTACTGGTTTAGTGAAGTGGACACTGACTTAACAGCATCTTCTTTCGCGAGCTGTCTCACAGATTATATTGACAAATATTGTGAGAATGAAAAGGAGAAGGTAATTGTATTTAGCGATGGATGCACTTACCAAAATCGGAATGCTGTTATGGCAAACGCGCTTCTCAGCTTGTCAGTAAGAAAGAAGATAATAATAGAACAAAAATATCTCGAAAAAGGTCACACTCAGATGGAGTGTGACTCTGTGCACAGCTCTATTGAAAGAAAATTGAAATTGAGTAGAGAAATCTATTTACCTAGTGACTATGTCTCAGTCACTAAGGATGCTAGACGTTCTCCTTCTCCATACAACGTTGAGTGGATGGAGTATGATTCATTCAAGAATTATGCTGACAGAAAGCTCCAAGTTTTTGCTAGTATTCGCCCTGGGAGCTCTAATGTGGTCACTGATTTACGAGGTCTCAGATACCTTCCCACAAATGATGTTTTCTACAAACTAAATTTTGATGAAGAATGGAAAATCTTGCCTCAGAGAAAACTCAAACAATCTCCTACATTTGAATGGCCACAATTAAATGATAAAAAAAGGAAAATCAGTTTTCAAAAATGGAAGCATTTACAAGAACTGAAAAGTGTTATCCCATCACATTGCCACAGTTACTATGATTCTTTAGAACATGAATAGGATTTATTCTAAGGAATTCTAAGTTATTCATTTATTTCGTATGTCATGTAATAATGGTATTTGATAGGAATTGAATACAAATTAAAAATAGTGAATTGTCAGTAGGTACTAGGCTATAACCAATGAATGAAATTATTCAGACTGGTTTCTCCCCTCATTTATCCACAAAAATTAAATCTAGCTTTTTTATAATGTACTTGATTATGAATTTCTACTTTTTTCTTACAGTGTTTTCTTATTTTAGTGTCCTAAACTTCGAGAATTTAAATTTATTTATTTTCTTAAGAATCTAAGTTATTCATTTATTTTGTATGTCATGTAATAGTATTCAATAGGAATTTAATACCAAATTTAAAATAGTAAATTGTAATTAGATACTAGGCTATAACCAATGATAAAATTATTCAGACTGGTTTCTCTCTTTGTTTATTCATAAAAATTCAATTAAGCTTTTTTATAATGTTCTTGGATATGAATTTCTACTCTTATCTTGTAGTATTTTCTCATTCTAGTGTTCTAAACTTCAAGAATTTCAATTTGTATTTTACATTCAGTTTGAACTAGGGAATTTGAATTCTATTTCAATCAAATCAATACATGTGCTTGTTTTTTCCAATTAAATGTATTCTAAAACATTATTTTTTGTATTCATTTATCTTGAAAACTGAATTGTTATTCCATTAAGATTTCAAGTCTAGTAGAATAAAGGGTTGCAAAACATTGTAAGCCACACTATAGTGCCAAATCCTGAATAGCAGTTTCATGTAACCCACATAAAAAATTTAAATTTACTTTTATAGATGAAATGACTGCCTGAATTATTAAGAAACTTGAAAATAGTAAAACACAAGCAAAAACTTTGAAAAAATATGAAAAGTAAATGAATTGTATAGTTATTATTGATTCCTGGAAAATATGATACTTGTGGTTTACGAGAGTTTGCATCTTAAGTGACGAATTGATTCTGAACAGCGAACATTCAAACTTTGTACCTAGTCACTTAACCAAGAAATTCGGCTGGTCAGAAGTTCTAAAAGGATGGACCAATCAGAGCACAGGCTGGTGACACATGCGCAGAACAAAATGAGGATGTTGTTGTCGTCATGTCGTCAATGTGGGAATTGACCTTTAATCATCAATTCCACTATTGTACCAAGCATGCTTTCCATCCAATGAAATCATGCTAACAAAAGAAAATACAATACAGCTCCCAACTTGTGAAAATGGAGAATGAATACAATCAATATTATGAATACAATCAAAGAAATATATACAAGAACAAATGGAATTATGCAGCATGAAGAGGAGAACCATCAATATAATTGGAAAAATGTTTCCAGCATTCATAATAAACAATGAAATCAGAGAGATCAATTGATGCCAAAGGACAGTTCCTACATTAGGCCTACTGTTGTGGTACTGCTACAGACGGAGAGCTACACACTATAGAAATGAATGAAAAAGAAATTACCAATCATTTAAATTTCTTCAAAAGTCTCCTCCATGATGACCATCAGGATCTAGTCAATGTCACAACAAAACTTACAGATTTCACAAAAAATATTTCAAACCAATTTCATACCTCATACATCAAACTTCAGGAGAAAATCAATAAAGCATTACTACAATCAAGCCAGGTACAAGAAACTACAATATCAGACAGACAACTGGTATACGTTTTTCATGCCTTCACTCAAATACATTTGTTAGCATGAACAAGCTTATTATCAACTGTGAAGGACCAATGTCAGAAGAAATTACTCCCTCCCAGTCCTGAAACTCTAAGACATGATCTACTAGAACTTCAGAAAAAAACCCAGAAAAACAAATTTGCAACCAGCTATTCCAGCATATCTTCTACAAAGATACTACAAACTGCCAATCACAACTTGTAATTTCCACAGTGACAACATAGATATAACAATCAAAATTCCAATCACTACTACAGGGGCTGACTACTGTCAGGGTGAGATTGCATTGACAGCCCACCAACATATTTATTATATTAAAATAATGTTATCATGTTATTACACGGGTGTACTTTACTCACTCTTTATTGTATTTGAGAAATACTCGCTTATTGTGATTTTATTGTACCTCAATTTGTTTCAACTGAGTTATACTCATATTATTGTTACAGTTAACTGTACAGCCTAGGTGTTGTTTACTTTCAATCTTTGAGGTTAGTTTGATTTGAGCGCGAAACTGTTAACCGGCTTTTGCCAATTATAAATCAGCTGTTTTTGACAGGTAGGCAAGTCAACCCGTGATAAGGAGAATTTATGTCAATTATTGTATTCTAATCTGTGTGATAACCTTTCCTGAATAAATCTGCACATTCCAGCCCCTCTAAATTACTTCTTAAATTTATTTGATTTCTATAAATTACTTTAATTGTCTTATGTGGCACACTTGTCTTTAAAAATTCGTTGTAGCATTCCTATTGGTGGAATTTATTTTTCTGCGCCCTTATTGGCGAAATTAATTATGACGTCAACCTTCTTCCCCGAAATATCCTACTGGACCTTCCGGGAAGGCGACTTGGCTTTGAGACTTGATACAAGTAAGAGGTCCGTTTGAAACCTCATTTTTGTTTTAATGTAACTTTATGTAAAGTGCCGTTCTTTTGCTGCCTAATAATCTCGGTATTGTTAGTTGAGATTTTAATAATGCCAAGCTAATTTTTTGAAAAAGTAATAGTGAAATTTATACTAAAATCGGTTCACCACATGACGAAGCCAGGCATGCCACGAGATGTCCACCTACCATGAGATGAAGGCGTCATTTCTCCAAAAATCTGTGCGCGTAATATCATGGCCATGAAAGTGAGTGATTATTAATTGATTTATATTAGCTTGAGCATAGATCGTTTGTAAAACAACAAATACCGACTCCTCCTAGAACTGGTCAGGGCAACCCTAGGCAAAGTCCTAATCTCTGATATATTTTAAAGAATTCTATCTTCAATTGAAAGACAATCTAAATTATTTCTATTAATTTCATTAATTCATGGAATCTCTTTTCAGTCATATATTTTTATTATTCAAACTGCTTTAATTGATTCCATTATTAAATATTCATTATCTATATTATTCTTTCATGTAATAAATGTTAATATTTTACAATCTCTATTTTATTCAGAAACCGTGTTCAATCCTGGTTGCAATTTATTTATCTGAATCATTTCAGAATTTATTTTTGTGCAGTTATTGAGATCATAACGCACATAAATTCAATACATTCCTCGACCTTTGTCGCAGGATTTATTTCTCATTATTCTGCTCTTCTTCCTCAACCTTTGTTGAGAAGAAACAGAAAGTCTATTCCAGTATCAGTAAATCTGACGATTTATTATTAAAAACTTTACTCAGTAGTATGGGTTTATCCCGGATGGATTGGATTGTAGAAGTTTTAATTAGCAAATGTTAAACATTCCAAGCATCATCCACCTGGCATAGACTCCTGTGTCTTCTTTACTATATTTATCCCGGATGGATTGGATTGTAGAAGTTTTAATTAGCAAATGTTAAACATTCCGAGCATCATCCACCCGGCATAGACTCCTGTGTCTTCTTTACTATATTTATTAATTTTATATTGATCGTATCTCTCTTGGCAAATTGGACTGCATGAGAATATATCGTCGCATACGACATTCAAATGCTGTTCAATCCGACGAGAGATGATTCATGTGGTATTGGAGGAGAGACGGTCACCCTCCCTCTTGAATTAGAAATAATTCCACCGACTGCAGCTACCGGCGGGTTAAATTCCCAAATTATCATCCAGGCGAGTTGGTATATAAAAAAGCATTACCACACTACCAAGTATAGTATAAATCCCAAGTAGTATCATTGAATGTAGATATACTCATATTTCTTGGAAAATATAATGAAGACAAGACACAATGTTTAATCCACATTACAGTTGCTTTGAAATGACTGTCTAATAGTTGGGGCTAATCTAGCATCGACTATAAGCTTTCAAACAATCTTCCAAGATTGACGTCCAGCTATCTTCTTATATCACAAGCACATACGGAACAACAGCTCTGTCCGTATTTAAGGCATTGTGTGGTTTTGCAGCGTTTTGTGAAGCAGCTACTACAGGTCGCTTTGAAACCTTGTTGGGAATGTCTCTCTGCACATTTGAGAAGTACTTGCAGGAGCAAGAGAAAATCGTCTTTGGAGAAAAGAATGATGGGTGCAACAGCCTGCATGTGAATGGTGCTTCCATGGGGGACTTTGTCAATGACAAGTTTTGTGCATTGTCTGGGTTCCTTGTGGCCAAGCTCTGTGAGTTGTATCCAGAAGCATGTGATCCAGAACAACCAGAATAAAACTTTTGAATGAAATCAACAAAGAGATAAACATCTCTTTTATAACAAAAATATGCTCATTCATCAGAAACTTTCTTTTATAATTATTGAAATTTCTGTAATACCACCATAACTATTTGTCAACATCATCACCATCAACTAAAGTATTTGAATCTTTATCTCTTTTTCTAGATGGCATCTTGGGATGAAATAATGAGAAAACAATACATGATCATCAAAACTGGTGATAATGTATCAAATGAGTTTCAGGAGTTATTGGCAACAACATCATCCAGTGAAGTAATAAAAGGAAAAGTAATGGGAGAATATATTCAGAAATTATTAGATAGGAGGTTGGAGAGTGCATTAAAAAAATTTAATCATTGAAAAAATCTTTCATTTCAAAACAATAGTACAACATCTTTCCATTCAATTTCAGAGCAACAGTATGATATATTTCTATTCAAGCTTCAAATTGTAAAATTTCCAGCTGTCTAAATATTCCAATCAAGTACAATTTTTTCTCACAATGCCTGCAAGGTATTATTTGGTCTGTGGGATAAGAACTCAGTCATGTAAATTTAACATTTCCTACTAGTCATGAGTTTGAGTCCTACATACCAAATAATAGCTTTTCTCTTTTTTGATAATAACTTGCAATATTCATTCAATCAAAATTCACTCTAAATTAGTTAATTTATGAATGAATCCATGATGATTGCACAGATCATAGTATGCTTAGGTTGATAGTGCAGTTTTGGGGGATGGTAGGTTCTTTCAGATCATAGTATGGTTTGGTTGATAGTATGTTTTATTAAATGTATATGAGTATTAGATGACACAAAGCTTATGTAGGCTTCCTCCCATAGGTGTGAATAAAACGGGTGCCTGGTATGTTTCAGACATGGACCCTCACCAACCAGCCCTCAGACATGGACTCTCACCAACCAGCCCTCAGACATGGACCCCACCAACCAGCCCTCAACATCATCCTCAGCCACACACTATTCACGGCACTTAGTGAGGAACTTCAATGAATACATTGATGTATACCTGTCCACCCCTCACGATTGGCTTCCATGGAGATTGCGGGGGGAGGGGCGGTATGAGCTTCAATAGAGAATGTTGAAGATGCCAGATACACCATGTATTGATTGGAGTACAGTGGATGAAACACCCACCACCCCTAAGGAGGATGTATGTTGGGTGCCAAAAGAGAGGGGTTGGTGCAAGAGTTCAAATGGAAGACCTGGTTGAAGTTTTCCCCCACTCATTTGTATAAAAAATACTAAATAAACGTGTATATTTCAATTTGCTTTTCTTATTTAACCAACTTTTCCATAGACACAGTATAGTTATAAGTTGGTTTCTACTCTTCAAGAATAACAGATGATTCAGCTTTGAAGCTGATAAATTACTTTCACTATGGATGTAGTATGGATTATGATTCAATGATAGTAACTATAATGGCATCAAGAATGACGGGTTGGAGAAATTTTTCTAGCCTGTCTATGGAGTTCATTTGCAATCTGACGTTTCAAGCTCATTCCTTATACACCAATAACAATGTTGAACAATTGAAGCCAAATCTATATCACTATTCAGTGATATGATTATTATATATTTTTTATGACAAATTAAAAAAAAAATCTAGAATGGAAAGAAGCTGAATTAAGAAACAACAATCTGAATATTAACAAGAACATCTTTATTTTCTCACCATTAACAAAAAATCACAAAATTGAGATTCTTCACTATGCACAGTCCATGGGTCATCTTCTTGATCCCATTTGCGGAAAATTGCTCCACAACTTATACATTGAGTATCATCTTTATATCCTGTATAATACAGCCCAGCTGCAACCATTTTTTCAACATTGGGTAAAAGTTTTGGCCAACTATTGAATGAATCTTCCATGATTTTCTCAGTCTCCTCAACACACTGATAAGCTATTTCATAACAATCATATTGCTCTCTCCCTTTTTTTGCTATAGAACAATTTGGGTTGTTGATTTTATGCATGAAATTGATATGATCCAGTGTTAATGTTCCACTACTTTTCCACCCACTCTCTTCACAAGCTATACTATCTAAATAGTGATGAGAAACATAACCTGCTTGAAATATCCTTATTTCGATATGCAATTCTTGAACATATATGAGCTAATTTATTACAATATGACCGGTCCATCACTATTCTCTGACTATTACTGATTATGGTACAATATTTGTGTTCTATTTATCACATCATTTATATGAGATAGTTCATTATAATTATCCCTACATTCTCCAATATGATAAATTGTAAAGAGTTTACAAAGTTCATAATCAACTTTAGATTTCATCACTTTATAGATAAATCCCAAACAGTATAATTGAATGTAGATATACTCATATTTCTTGGAAAATATAATGAAGACAAGACACAATGTTTAATCCACATTACAGTCGCTTCACTATTCTTTTCTTCAGCAGCTATTTGAAGACTAAAGAGATACAATTCCATATTATCATTATCATTATCACGTGCTGAATATGAAAAGATAATAATGAAAGAATCAAGTAGAAAGAAAAAATAAGTAGTACATAAAACTTCATTATTTCCTCCATCTTATAGAGAATAAAAACAGTTGAATGAAATCAACAAAGAGATAAACATCTCTTTTATAACCAAAATATGCTCATTCATCAGAAACTTTCTTTTATATTGAAATTTCTATGATACCACCATAACTATTTGTCAACATCACCACCATCAACTAAAGTATTTGAATCTTTATCTTTTTTTCTAGATGGCATCTTGGGATGAAATAATGAGATAACAAAACATGATCATCAAAACTGGTGATAATGTATCAAATGAGTTTCAGGAGTTATTGGCAACAACATCATCCAGTGAACATTGTCAACTTCATCAACATCATCATGAAGTAATAAAAGAGAGAGAAATAGGAGAATATATTCAGAAATTATTAGATAGGAGGTTAGAGAGTGCATTAAAATAATAAAATCATTGAAAAATTTTTCATTTCAAAACAATAGTACAACATCTTTCCATTCAATTTCAGAGCAACAGTATGATATATTTCTATTCAAGCTTCAAATTGTAAAATTTCCAGCTGTCTAAATATTCCAATCAAGTACAATTTATTCTCACAATGCCTGCAAGGTATTATTTGGTCTGTGGGATAAGAACTCAGTCATGTAAATTTAACATTTCCTACTAGTCATGAGTTTGAGTCCTACATACCAAATAATAGCTTTTCTCTTTTTTGATAATAACTTGCAATATTCATTCAATCAAAATTCACTCTAAATTAGTTAATTTATGAATGAATCCATGATGATTGCACAGATCATAGTATGCTTAGGTTAATAGTGCAGTTTTGGGGGATGGTAGGTTCTTTCAGATCATAGTATGGTTTGGTTGATAGTATGTTTTATTAAATGTATATGAGTATTAGATGACACAAAGCCTATGTAGGCTTCCTCCCATAGGTGTGAATAAAACGGGTGCCTGGTATGTTTCAGACATGGACCCTCACCAACCAGCCCTCAGACATGGACCCTCACCAACCAGCCCTCAGACATGGACCCCACCAACCAGCCCTCAACATCATCCTCAGCCACACACTATTCACGGCACTTAGTGAGGAACTTCAATGAATGCATTGATGTATACCTGCCCACCCCTCATGATTGGCTTCCATGGAGATTGTGGGGGGGAGGGGCGGTATGAGCTTCAATAGAGAATGTTGAAGATGCCAGATACACCATGTATTGATTGGAGTACGGTGGATGAAACACCCGCCACCCCTAAGGAGGATGTATGTTGGGTGCCAAAAGAGAGGGGTTGGTGCAAGAGTTCAAATGGAAGACCTGGTTAAAGTTTTCCCCCACTCATTTGTATAAAAAAATACTAAATAAACATGTATATTTCAATTAGCTTTTCTTATTTAACCAACTTTTCCATAGACACATAGTATAGTTATAAGTTGGTTTTTCCTCTTCAAGAATAGCAGATGATTCAGCTTTGAAGCTGATAAATTATTTTCACTATGGATGGAGTACAGATTATGATTCAATGATAGTAACTATAATGGCGTCAAGAATGATGGGTTGGAAAATTTTTTCTAGCCTGTCTATGGAGTTCATTTGCAATCTGACGTTTCAAGCTCATTCCTTATACACCAATAATAATGTTAACCAATTGAAAACAAGTCTATAACTAACTTTCATTCAGTGATATGATTATTATATATTTATGGCGTCAAGAATGACGGGTTGGAAAAATTTTTCTAGCCTGTCTATGGAGTTCATTTGCAATCTGACGTTTCAAGCTCATTCCATATACACCAATAATAATGTTAACCAATTGAAACCAAGTCTATAACTAACTTTCATTCAGTGATATGATTATTATATATTTATGGCGTCAAGAATGACGGGTTGGAAAAATTTTTCTAGCCTGTCTATGGAGTTCATTTGCAATCTGACGTTTCAAGCTCATTCCTTATACACCAATAATAATGTTAACCAATTGAAACCAAATCTATAACTAACTTTCATTCAGTGATATGATTATTATATATTTTTTTGATAAATTTAAAAAAAATCTAGAATGGAAAGAAGCTGAATTGAGAAACAACAATCTGAATACCAACAAGAACATCTTTATTTTCTCACCATTAACAAAAAATCACAAAATGAAGATTCTTCACTATGCACAGTCCATGGGTCATCTTCTTGATCCCATTCGTGGTAAATTGCTCCACAACTTATACATTGAGTATCATCTTTATATCCTGTATAATACAGCCCAGCTGCAACCATTTTTTCAACATTGGGTAAAAGTTTTGGCCAACTATTGAATGAATCTTCCATCATTTTCTCAGTCTCCTTAACACATTGATAATTTTATTATTATTTAGCGTATGGCTTTTAATAGTGGGGAGACCCGAATAGGGTTGTTCCACTTCACCAACATAACCAATTATCCCTTGATAGGGAACATGGTGTAATTGAACTATCAAAAATAGCATTAGAAAATCTCAATAAATTTTTACATAGATTTGAAGCCGCATCAAACATTACGGATTACAGATAATTTCTATAAAATTACTAACAAGGATGAGATAGAAAAATGAAACTCAAGACAAGAACATTCGTGTCTTTATATCCATCTTCGCCTTTGAAGAACATTCTTATCCACTAAGTGAGAGCATTGGGTTTTTCGAGATTGAATTTCTCTCGAAAGCTCATCGATACTAATGAATTTTTCATTTGTATTTTCAGAGCTTCAACCCTACAATCCCATGGAGCCAGCAGCCGTGTATACCCGTCTCCTAAACCTCAAGGACGACGAAAAACCTGCCTTTGAAGACCACCTATATCGGACTCTCGGAATTGGTCTTGATCATCTACTCTTAGATTTTGATCACTACTTTTCTGGATTTGCCTCTCGAATTCTACCACAAGAAAAGGTCAGAGTACAACCGTCTAGACAAACCGACATCCTGAACATGACACGCTTCTTACTGAATAAAGATAATAAGTATAAAAATGAAGAAGAAGAAAGCGAGAATGATGAAGACGATGTTGCTATGACAACTGACCAACCACTATTTGAGATACCGGACTATCCTGAACCCTCCGCCATCATCCACTTAGACTATGGACACGCTCTACGAACACCTGAGCCGAGCGAACATTCTTATCCACTAAGTGAGAACGAGCCTGCACAATCTGAATCCAGGGATGAACCACAGCCTATGACAACCTGCTGTGATGATCAACAGCCACAAACCTCCATCAGCTATGACGCTCAACCGAACCGCAGTGACCAACCATACTGTGATGACAAAATGGAGTCAACCCCTGTTTACGTGAATTCCATCACGAACAATTTCGCCACTATGGTCGTTCATAACGTAGTAAACACTGCATACGTTACCAACAATCCAAATTTTGATTGTTATGAGGTCGAACAACGAAAGAACAATAGCCAGACTAATCTACCACAACTATCTGGCGACGACCTTTCACCAGATGATACTGACCTAAGAAGGCGCCTACAAAAGTTCAGACACTGCGGCTCTGACGAAGATAACTCTATCGCGGAGCATTTCATGAAATACACCATCTTTCATGGAAGTTTACAGGACTATCCGTATCTCAAGGTCTCCGCTAACGCAGGAACGATCCACGACGTAGCGTTGAGATTGCAGAGAGCATTCCAACAGAATAGAAAGAAGAGAAGAGTCAAAGACAGCTGCATTTTGAAAAACCTGAAGGCCGATCTAAGAAGACACATTGATAAGCTATTTCATAACAATCATATTGCTCTCTCCCTTTTTTTGCTATAGAACAATTTGGGTTGTTGATTTTATGCATGAAATTGATATGATCCAGTGTTAATGTTCCACTACTTTTCCACCCACTCTCTTCACAAGCTATACTATCTGTTCAAGCCAATTTTTGAATTGTCCCGCCGTCCTTTTGTTTGTGTGATTCCCGCTGAGCGCTGGTGGAGTTCCCAGCCATTTTGTTAGTGCAGTTTCGTTTTTAGTTTCAGTCAGTCTGTCGGGTCTGTCCTATAGTTGTCGTCAGGAACAGAACTCAGCGAAATTTGTCGCTTTTTCGTATCGTGGAGTTTTTCAAGAAAGTCGTCTTGAACTAGCCAAATTGCCATTAATTGTTGGAGAAAATCGTTCTCAAATTACAAATTTCGTTCATATATTATTTAATCGTGTACAGTAAAGTTATAATATTGGAAAGTGTCTGCCAAATTCACACCGTTAAAGTTTAACTTATTATTCAGATTGGAAGTAAACCAATCTCATTAATATCTCGTCAGAAATACGTTCATCAATAGCAGCAGAATTCAACAGCAGTGGATGACATAAGCTTATATTATCCTATCAACATCCCAAATCACCTCCTACCTGATTTTCATCACCCTCTTCCTGGAATTTGTAAGCTTAAGATCTATACCATATTATTTGTATTATCGGTGAGTCATTTTTTATCGTCATTGCATGTACCTCTATTTCTGGAGAGATATTATTTTGTTCCTTATTTTATACAGTCCACTAAAATCATTACCAATTACATATTTTGAACCAAGCATAAATTCGTTTAAGTTGAGGCTAAATCTTACATTGGTCATGCCAGGCCAGATATTGTTGGTTTTATATTCAAATGTTTGGCAAGCACTTATCCAATTTTTATTGTAAATTAATTTCGAATATTGTATTGTTTGTGCACGTTAGGTTTTGCATTACAAACCGGTTTGTGCAGTCAGTGTCGAGCCACATGGCTAGATTGTGCTTATCTCTATCATTCATAGCGTTAGCGTTTGTTGTAGATAAGCATATCGCTTATTCTTACCTTATTATCAAGAATTCTCTGTACAAATTGCGTACTATGATTCGCATTTTGTTCTCGCTTGAAATATCAATGAAAATCATTCATTGTTGCTATTGTAATTTTATTATGATTAATGAAAAGCATTAATATTTTAATTGAATTGCTGATTGCAAAAACAACCTAAACGCCATTTTCATTTTTCAGTGGATATTGCATTTTCATAGGTCCCTTTATAAGTTGAGTGCATAAACAACTCATGAAACACTTCTTAATATGGTAGAATAGTGTGCTCTATTGTATAGTGAGTGCATAAACAACCTATGTCCAGGACATGGGTTGTTTCTGCAGTCAGATGTTTGCTTGGCAAATGCCAACACAGCTGTTGTTTCAATACGGATTCATTTGACGCTTGTGACTAACCTACGAAGTGCGTGCTGCTGGTAATTTTGTACTGCAATTTTTACAAGTTTTCTTTTATCAAGTTTTTTACAAATTGACTTTTTACAAATAATTGAGCTGTGATTTGTGAAGTTGTTGAATCTCCAAAGATGAATGATTGTATTGAAAGACATGGTAAAAAAGAACAATCTATGACTAACCTATGAACTACAGGTTATAAACTTATTTATTGTTACTGTGATTTTTACAAATTTTCTTTTATGTAGTATTTTTTACAAATTGACTATAACTTTTCAAAAATTGACTCTTTACAAATAATTTAGCCTAGCTGTGATTTGTGAAGTTGTTGAATCTCCAAGGATAAGTGAATGAACTGAAAGACAGTGACCTATGACTAACCAATAAACTGCAGGTTATTGTGATTTTTACGTGTTTTTTTAATGTAGCATTTTTCACAAATTGACTATAAAATTTCATTAATTCACGTTTTACAAATAATTTAGCCCAAGTCTTAGCTGTGATTTGTGAAGTTGTTGAATCTTCAAGGATGAGTGATTGTACTGAAAGAAAAGGTAAAAAAAGAACAAGGAATGAACAGGATTATCAACGAAATAAAATCAAATATTCCCAAGTGCATGGAGAAGCATATTGTAATTACAAAGGAAAGGCTGTGCCAGCTATTACCACGGGTGAGGCTTGCAAGTGTATGAGAAAATGTTTTGAAATTATTTCTGATGATGACAAAATTGATATACTCAGAAAGTTTTTGGATCTATCCAACAAAAATGCGCAAGATATGTTTCTACAAGGTTTAATCATAGCAGAAAAAGTGAAACGTAGACGGGTGAAAGATAAAGAACCTGTCAAAAATAATACCTTCACTTATCATGTGATGATTGGCTCGAGTAGGAGCAAGGTATGCAGACAGGCTTTTATAAGCCTGTATGCAATAACAGCTGAAAGAGTTAAACGCATACGAAATTTACTTTTGAAGGGAGAAACACCCAAAGACATGAGAGGTAAGGCAAGAAGTGCTAATGCAATGCCAGCTGAAGAAGTTCTCAAGATTATCCATCATATTGAATCTTTTCCAAAACATGAAAGCCACTATTCAAGCAGACCTGTCATGTACCTTCATCAAGAACTTTCAGTTAAAAAAATGCATGATTTATTCAAAGAAAAGTTTCCCAATTCAAAAGTGAAGTATGAATTTTATGATAAAATATTCAATGAGAATTTCAATTTGAGGTTTGGTAGGCCAGCGGTAGATTGAGTGGTTCGTAGCCGAGGCGGCTAAGGCGTCAGACTGATTAAGTTATCAGCAGTCAGATAAAATCCATTGGGCCAGGGTTTGAGCCTGGTTGACGGTAGGATTTTATGACAAATACGGCCACTCCCGTCTTTCGGAGGAGACGTTAAGCCGTCGGTCCCGACTGCCTAAAAAGTAGTCGTCATATCTCATCATCACCCCACTCATTACCCACGCACAAGCCTAGAGCTCATGTGGGCATCATCCTCAGAAAAAAAAAAAGAAAAAAAAAAGATACATGTTGTGAGTGTGAAGGGCTTATGCTGAAAATTAGATCAAACACCTTAAATGACTCCGCAAAAAAGGTTGCAGCTGCAGAGTATGCTGTTCACAAACGAAGGGCCAATAAGTTCTACACTGCATTAAGAGAAGCCAAGGAAGCTATGGTGAAGGATGATACATTAGCTCTTTGTTTTGACTACATGCAAAATGTTCAACTTCCTGCTGTTCCAGTGCAGGAATTATTCTACTTGCGGCAACTGACAGTCTCCGTTTTTTGTATCTACAATCTTAAAACTGGTAAGTCAGTTATCTACATATATGATGAAGGGAATGCAAAAAAAGGACCAAATGAAGTGTGCATGTTAATTTCAAAGTATTTGACAGATTATGTTGATGAAAAAATCAAGAACTTGCTCCTGTTTTCAGACAACTGTCCCGGGCAAAATAAAAATCACCCAATTGTTAGGATGAATATGGCATTAATTGAAACACAAAGATTTGACACAATTGAACATTATTATCCTTTCCGGGGGCATTCTTTTCTTCCATGTGATAGGGTGTTTGGTGTGATAAAGCGGTCCCTGAAAAAGAAGGAGAGAATATATTCTATCAATCAGCTTGTAGAATATATCATCCACTCCAGTGCTAAATTCGATTTCATTGTAGAAGTAATAAAAGGAGATGATATTATTGAATTCAAAAAATGGTGGCCTAAATTTTTTCGGAAAATGTGCTATTCTGTAGAAACCTCAAGCAGGAGTGTTCCACGGAGTGAAAAAGTGGCCTTCAGTGTGTCAAATTACCACCATTTCATATATGGACAGAACATTTCAGGGTCTGTAAAGTGCTCTACAGTAATCAATGGCTTCATCCACCATACTTTCAAACTGAGGATTCCAACCACTGAACCAGTTGTTTTACCAACAGCCCACTCATATACAGAAGGAATTGTTCCCATAAACACTAAAAAAATAAAGGACATAAAAAAATGTGTGGAATATGTTCCTGATCATATTAGAGAAGACTTCTGGGATGAAATTCTGGCATGGCCAACTTGTGATAACAAAGACAATGATCCCCAGCAGTAAAAGGTAATTTCAAGAGAAATTTCATTATTATTTTTGACTTATGAACTCTGCCAGTACTTTTATAAACAATTTCTAGTATTAAATAAACAAGAAGTCTTGAACTCTATCAGCTTTTCAATGAGAAAACTAAGCATATTCTCAGTGATTGCAAAAACAACCTATATCCATTAAATTAAAAAAATCACTGAAATTTTTTTTTTAGAAATAACATCAACATTTTTTAACCAAAATGCCATTTAAATACCATATTTGACAATCATTCAATCCTAATTGATAAAAAAAAATATTTTATGTGAGTCAGTTTTTTTAATTTTCCCAACAATTTAAGTTTTGAGACATAGGTTGTTTCTGCAATCAGCGATTCAATTATTCAATCATGAGTGACAAAAACAAACAGATGTTGAAGCTCAAAAGAGCTAAACTTGAACAATATTTTACACGAATTCAACGTACCTTTGATTTATCTAAAACGGCGTTGAAAGATGAAAAAAGTGTTAAACAATTCATAATTCTTTATAGTTCCACTTCAACAAATATTAGTCAATATGAGGCTACTGAATTGGAAATACAAAGCCTTGAAATGGAGAATGATCCCGAGTTTGTACCTAAATTTAATAATTCACCCATGGAAATGTATGAATACATTGGGGCGGTTAAGAGGCAAACATATGTTTTGCATTCATAAATTTATTCTCATGTCTCACTGCTGAAGAAATGAAGAAACACAGAAGTGGTAATCTTCAAATAGCCATATCTCGGTTATTTATTATCCGATTCTTTAAAATTATATACCATTTTATTCAGAATAAAATTCTCTACATTTTTGTAATTCTACGTTTAATCGAAAAAAGCAATATTTCTCCAGTAAAATCGAATTGAAAAGTTTAGTCCGTCGCCATTTTGGAAAAAACAGATATTGAAATTTATTGATATATGCATTTTGTAAACCACACCTTTAATTATACCCCTACCAAATTTCATGAGAAAATCTTGTTTTTTCAACGAGATATGATGAAAAATATTAAAAACACAAAATGGCGGATTACAGGTAAACTAAGGAGAAATCAGCATTTTGCCAAGGACATTTTCTGTTTGTTTTGACTTGTAGAATACCGTGGTAGTACTGGCATCACTATTTTTTGGGACACCCTGTATATGAGCTAATTTATTACAATATGACCGGTCCATCACAATTCTCTGACTATTACTGATTATGGCACAATATTTGTGTTCTATCTATCACATCATTTATATGAGATTGTTTATTATAATTATCCCTACATTCTCCAATATGATAAATTGTAAAGAGTTTACAAAGTTCATAATCAACTTTAGATTTCATCACTTTATAGTATAAATCCCAAACAGTATCATTGAATGTAGATATACTCATATTTCTTGGAAAATATAATGAAGACAAGACACAATGTTTAATCCACATTACAGTCACTTCACTATTCTTTTCTTCAGCAGCTATTTGAAGACTGGGCACCCTGTAGTATGCATTTTGGCCAATTCTCATGAAAAAGTTGATTTTCAGATTTTGTGGTATTCAGGTTCTCTGTATATTTCTGTACAAGAAACTACCAACCTTATTGAAGAAAACGATTTTTTTGATGAGAAAAAAACATATTCTGATAACAGAAGCAACCTGTCATAATCTCTAGTTCCAGTCTTATTGTGTTTCCTTCTCATCTAAATATATTTTTTACTATTATTCTATAAAAATTACATCTCTATAATTGTAGTATTTTCTTCGATATTCTGTGTGACAATCGATCATTTCAATCAACTTCATCATGACCATATGACTATAAACAGTTAGTTGCAAATCATAAACAAACGGTCTTGTGCATGCTAATTTCTTTCAAATTTGCGAGTTTTGTGAAGTTTGAAGTTTGATTTTTGTGATCATTGCATAGTTTTTTATCTCTCATAATAATGCTTAGAACTGGGAAGACATTCAAGAAACGGAAAGGCATCGGGGGTAGAAAAAGTGAGCAAGTGACTGAGAAGCTGTTGAAAGGTTAGGTACTGAAATGCAGCTTAATGCTTCTGTTGCAAGCAGTAGTGCTTCTGAAAAGAAAATTTCAACATCTCTTGCATTATATGATAAATAAGAAGACTTTTCTAATGTAATAAGTGAAGGTAACATTATAGTTGATATTCAAGTACTGACTGAACTAATTTCAAAAATTGTTAGATGTAAGTTTTGTAATAGTGACAACAGTTTGACATTTTTTGAAGATTTGTGTAGTAGATTAGGATTGGCTTCAAAATTGATTTTGAAATAGCAAATAAATCTGAAAGAACATGTAGAAAGACATCTAATGGATATGAGAATAATCTAAGGTTTGTGTATGGTATGAGAGCTATAGGAAAGGGGCAGGCTTTATGCCCCTTTCCATCAGCAGTTTCCCCGGTACTTGAGTATTAAACGGAGGCCACCTAACCTACAGAAATATTTTGTACCGGATACCAAAAATAACTACATAATTGGAAAGAACAAACTTTAATAGATTAACAGGTGAAGTAGGTTAGGTGAGTTAGGTTAGGTGGTTAGGTTAGGTTAGGTGGCCTCCGTTTAATACTCAAGTACCGTTTCCCCTATCAGCAGAAACATTCTGTGCTATCATGAATCTTCCTAAGCCACCTTCAAGATTCCAGAAAATCACAGAAATTTTAGGAAATGCTACAAAGGAAGCTGCTATGGATTCCATGAAAAAAGCTGTAAAAGAAGCAGTTGAAATTGAAGATAGTACTGAATTGACAGTAGCTGTTGATGGGACATAGCAGAAGAGAGGATTTAAAAGTTTGAATGGTGTTGTTTCTGCTACAACTATCACATCAGGGGAAGTGATTGATGTTGAGGTACTTAGTAAATATTGTCAAATATGTAAAAATATAAATGATGATGTGAGTAGAGAGAGGCATTTTAGGAGTGGTCTCTGTTCTGCAAATTATTCTGGAGTAAGTGGTGAAATGGAGCTGTGGCAAGCACAGGTGCTGTGGCAATTTTTCAAAGATCGCAGGATATTCATGGAGTAAAATATACCAAATACTTAGGGGATGGAGATAGTAAGGGTTTCGAGAAAGTAGTAGAATCTGCTCCCTATGGGCTAAAAACAGTTGAGAAATTAGAATGTATTAGCCACATACAGAAGCAGATGGGAACAAGGCTAAGAAAGTTGCGGCAGGATTTGAAAAATTCAGTGCTTAGTGATGGGAAAAAATTTCTGGTAGAGGGAGACTGACAGACAAGGACATTGATGAGCTACAGAGTTATTATGGCAATGCTATTAGGAGGAATGTTTCAAGTGTTGATGAAATGAGAAAAGCTGTGTGGGCAATCTATTTCCACAGCACATCCACAGATGAAAAGCCTGCACACAAACTTTGCCCTAATGATGATCAAACTTGGTGCAAGTACAGTAGAACTCCAATTATCCAAACTCTGACTATCCAAATTGCCAATTATCCAAATCACTTTCAGAAAAAAAAATTGTCCAAAAAAAGTCTAAGTGCGCTATTATTCTTCCCCCCACAAAGCCAGTGTTTGCGCGTTTGCTCACTATTGTCCTTCCCTCCGTAGGCACAACACGTGGTATGAGTCCCCACTCCAGTTCCGGTTAAGCAAAACAGCTTACATTGACAGAGATGTTTGAAAAACAATGATTTTTATTTCTAAACTTGTACATAAGTACATTTTATTTATATTTAAAACATGTGAAAATATCATGTTTCTTTCATTTAATTCAATAAAAAAATAGTGCAATATCAAAACGTAGGTTTTTTCTCTCCAATGGCAATTTTAAAAAAAAACTCCAATTATCCAAATATTTGTTTATGCAAATGGGTCCCGGTCCACATTAATTTGGATAATTGGAGTTCTACTGTACAACAAGGCACAGAAAGAGGGAAAATCTTATAAGAATGCAATTCCCAATGAAATAGCAGAAGTGATAAAGCCAATATTCAGAACTTTAGCAGAGCCCCAACTTATTCAAAAATGTTTACATGGACTGACGCAGAACCCTAATGAATCATTCAATAATATTATATGGACCCATTTACCAAAGAACGCTTTTGTTGGTTTGAGAACCCTCAAGTGTGGTGTTTATGACTCTCTATTATCTTTTAATGATGGGCACTATGGTAGGATTTGTGTATTTGAAAAACTTGGGCTGAATCCGGGCAAAAATATGATTAAGGCATGCAGAGGTTTTAACAACAAGCGCATCAAAGAAGCCAACATTGAAGCAAATAAAGTGTATAGAATGGGTGCAAACAAAAGGAAACGTGCTGCTGATGAAGAAGATGACCCACAGAACCCAATGTATGGTGGAGGAATGCACTAAACCAATGTGGGTGATTATTTTGCTATTTTATTATGAATTTTTCCTAACACCAAACTTTGACTCCCTTTCCCCAGAAATTCACTTTTTTCATACAAAGGTACATTTTTCTCAGG
Source organism: Laodelphax striatellus (assembly GCA_017141395.1). NCBI lineage: Eukaryota > Metazoa > Arthropoda > Insecta > Hemiptera > Delphacidae > Laodelphax > Laodelphax striatellus. Next base: position 26,620,384 of record CM029532.1, on the reverse strand, counting down.
ATCTATAAGTGCTAAAGAGCTGAAATTTTTACTGAGGTTGAGGAAGGGCCTGATAAACTTACTGAGTTTTTTGTGAGTCTGTATTTTCATTATTGGTTGAAAAAAAATTTTCAATGAAATTTCATACAGAGAAAAGTACATTTCTAAAAAAATATATTAAAAATTTTATATGTGAGTTTGAAACTTGAAAAAAAATCAGTAGCTAGTGGGAAGTACAAATAATTCATGTGCAAAAGCTCATTCCTGTAACATCAATAGAACCTGAGAAAAATGTTCCTAAAAATCATGAAATTAACATGGACAAGATAGACACTACAGGGTCCCCTTAAAAGAAGTGCTTTGAACATGTGTGTTTTCAAACATTTGTGTGCGGAGTTGGACTCAGACCACAAGGCACTGCTCTTCCACACTGAGGTATGTTGGCTCTCAAAAGGTAATATGCTGGCACGCCTATATGAGCTGTTGGAAGAGCTACAAGTATTTTTTATGAAGAGTAAGATGGACAACTTATTGTAAAAGTCAGATGATCCATATTTTGTTGTGCAACTTGCTTATTTAGTTGATATATTTGGCTACTTAAATGAACTCAACCTAAAACTCCAAGTAGTCCAGTCAATGAGTGGTTTTTAGGGGAAAAAATACATATAAAGCTAATTTTTCTCCCATCGACTACTATCATATAGACAAGTGTCCTGGCAAAAGTCCTAACCCCTACCCCTCTTGCTTCCCCCCCAGCACCCCCTCAAAAGTTTCAGTTTGCAAGAGTTTCGTATATTGTACGTATCTTGGCTTCCAATGAAGATATCAATTCAAATATTTTTTCATTCTTCAGATAATTAATTTTTCTATATTTTGTTCCATTACCATTTTTATCTTACTCTTGTAGTTCCAGAGTTATTTGTGAAAGAATGAAGAAAAATTCAGATTTTATGCTTAAAAATTTTATACTTCGACAAATAAAAGTTTACATGATTGTTTAACAGGAAAATGTTCCGAATAAATGTTGTAGAACGTTTCATTATCTTAAATTTGAATAATCACAATCTATATTTTACTACAGATGATTATAAGAAAAAGTCCATCAAAGTGCGATCTGCATGATCTCAAATCGCTCGGCGGCTGGGCCAATGCATATATTGAACAGGTGGTTTCGTGAAAATAGTCCAGTCATTGAAGGTTCAACACAAAGAATTTTTGCTTACAAATGCTGATATCTTGGAAGTCCTTGATGATAGAAAATCCTGATTGGTTTCAAATTGTAGATTGCAACTTCTTCTTTCATTTCCAATTGAAAATTTTTTAAATATTCATTTTACATGACAGAAACAATTGATTCTGTAAGTCCAAAAACTTACAACATGTTTCATTATTTCACATTTTCAGCATTTTTTTAATTAGACAGGGGGATTGAAAATGTTTATAAGATATTTAGAAGCTGGAATTTTCTACAATTTAAGCCCAAATACGTGATAATAACTTGTTTAAATCTTCATCTAGAGGCTATTTACTAACTGTCAAATGTGAAAAAGTTAATGAATTAATTTTTCTAATACTTTAATTAGATTTAACTTTCTTGTTTAAGAGTGAAACATAAAAATATATTTTAGAGTTTGTAGAGAAATGAATTCTCTACAACTTGATCACTATTTGTAATTTCCAACGTCGGTATCTTCCTAATAAGAAGAATTCAACTATTACCATGCACTTCTAAAACAAAACATAATTTTAAAATTGAAACTCCTTTTATAAGAATAATGAAGTTAAGAATCTCGGATGGTGATCAAAATATTGAGAACTCTCCACTTTTCAAACAACAATATAAAGTGGATATAAATATAAAATTATGTAGATGTGGAATTTGCAGGGTGCTTTAAACTATGCTGTTGTGTTCATTATTATTGATGCAAGGAGAGATGATCATATCATGCCGTTTCAAAGGAGCCTGCAATGCTTAGAGTTGAAGGAGAGAAGGCAATATTTCCTGTTATGTCTTGCCTATCATCTCATTGTTGAAGGCAGAAGTCTATAGTAGGCTACTTGAAAGAGAGATTTACTATCTTTGCACAGGTTATTTCCAGGTTGTGGTTGACAAAACTACAGTATCTAAATAATGTTTCTATTCTTCAGTTTCTTATATTTTTCTGGACTATTAATCTGTATTGGGAGTTGGATTTTTCAGAAAAGTTATAATTCATCATTAATTTCCAAAATGGCAGCCAAAACTTGGGACAATAGGAATGATAATTTGGCCTGTAAAGTGAAGCCCAGCTATTAGATCTAAACGATTCAGTTGCGGCTGAAGTTCATTATCTCAGACAATGTTATAAGAGGTTTTGTAAACCTTAACTCGATGAAAAATAAAATTGTAGGGTGTTCATCATCAACTGAATCCGATTACTAATTTCATTGAGGACGACAGTGAGTGCCGGTATTCATTCAAAGAAATAATTGCGTGGTTTTGTTACAGACTTTCAAGTCTTTGATTATTTTGAAGTCAAGAATTTAATATTTCTTTTAGGATCGGCTAGTTGTATGAGTATAATAATTCATCTTGGATGAAAAGTACGCATTTTACATACTAGTCACAAGGTATTAGTAAGTTTGTGGTTCGATAAATAGATAAATAAACGTTGAGGGCGATTGTTAAATGATTTTCTTCGGAATACAATAGGAATTATTGAAGAAGACATTCATTTATAATGAATTATGGATGTGGAAAATACACAAGTGAATTTTTGAGTAGTAGAAAATACAGTATTATCTAAAGATGCTTGTAGTAAAAGAATGTAGCTTTAGTTTATCCTGAGCATGTACAACTCATCAAAACCTTCAATGTACTCTCTCTGGTAAGATAGGCAATTCAAGTGTAAGCAATTAACCGTAAATATTACTATTCACGTATGTTAGTGAAGTCTACTGATAACTTATGTACTATCAATGGAACATTATTTGTCAAAAATAAACGTATTCTAGAATTTTTTCTGAAAGAATAGGACTTTTTAATTACGTAGAGATTATCTGTAAACAGTTACAGCGGTGCAGTAAGTTACAATGGTGCGGCGGTGGCCATTGGTCTATTTAAAGCCATCATTTTCCCCAGCAAACATTAAAATAGTAGACCCATCTTCAAATTCAATCAAGATGTTCATAAATTCAAAATTATTGTGAAAGAGAGATTAATAATACTATACAATAAAATTATATTTTAAATTTCTTCAGGATATACATTATGTATTGGAATAATAAAAAAAATGGTCTCTGTAACATAATTGTAGGTAATAATGTCCTGGAAAATATGAGATCAAGTTTGATTCAATATCTTTATCAAGGGCTGAGATAAACCCCATAAACGAAACCCTTGCAAACTGAAACTTTGGGGGGGCATTGGGGGGGAAGCAAGAGGGGTAGGGGTCAGGACTTTTGCCAGGACACTTGTCTATATGATAGTAGTCGATGGGGGGAAAATTAGCTTTATATGTATTTTTTCCCCTATCGGGGGTTTTTTGGAACTCATTGACTGGACCAAAGGTTCTGGAAACGAAACGTTGGAAGGTGTCAACAATGTTTTTGTTTTTGAAGATAAACTTTGTGCATTCCTGTGTAAAATTGATCTCTGGATTTCCAAAATTGAAAAGAAGAACTATCAACCTTTCCAAACAATGAAACACCTAGCTGATAACCCAGACTATTCTTCTGTCACAGACAAGGTGCAAGAAAACATGCTCTGTCACCTGAGTACTCTGAAGAGCAAGTTTTCACGTTACTTTCCTGAGTACAGCAGCAGTGAGACTCCAGTCATGAAGCAGATGGTTTGCAATCCTTCTACCGTGAAGCCAGACGCCCTGCCAGATGATATCCAGGCAGACCTAATCGAGCTACAAAATGATAGTGACCTCAGAGACACATTTGAATCTGGTGTGAAAGTTGAAGAGTTCTGGTGCAAGAAAGCTGTAGCCTTCAAAAACATTCAGCACGAAGCTCTGCGGTATATAATGTTGTTCTCAACCACATACTTGTGTGAGCAAGGATTTTCTGCAGTATTGTGGATAAAAAATAAACAGAGAAATCGATTATTGAGTGTGAGCAGCGATTTGAGAGTAGCCCTAAGCAAGACGATTTCCCCAACAATGTCCCAACTAATTAAAAAAGCTCAAGCGCAGAAATCACATTAAAAATTTTAGCAAACTTTTTTTATTCAACAATAGCACTTTTATTCTCACGCTCAGGCTTTGCCTTTGTGGGTATTGATTTCCTTATTGATTTTCTTGTATGTAATGTAAAACATGATGGGAAATAAATACTTTTTGATTTGATAATAAAGTGCTGACAGGTATTTGTTGAGGCTTATCAATTTTGTGGCGATAAGTTTACCTTCCCCCCCCCTCATCAACCCCTTACACATATGAATAGAATAGATGATCTGGGCCGCTTAGTGTTCAATTCATCCTTAGGTGGGCTGCAGGCTCCTTTGGGTTGGGAAACACTGCACTAGAGGGGAAGGTTTTTGACAGGGATTATGCCATTATCACGTTATTGTTTCGATTTTAACAAAAAAGGAATGTTATATTAGGGTCTGTCTTTGAATTCTGAACAATCTCATTACCCTCAAAGCCAAAAACCCCCAATTTTTTCATTGATGTATAAAACACACTAACATAAAAAAATGCAAAAAACTTCTTCAAACAATGAAAACAATTATTCATTAAAATGATTCACCACAATAATATATAATCAATTATTTGCATTTGAATAATTTATTTCATTATTTAAAAAAATATTTCATTATATTTATCTTTAATATTTTTTTAAAATGAAACTATTTCCAATATTTTTTGAATGAAATACTTTTCATCCAAATTGAGAAGTGCATTTTTTTATAATTGAATATGTAGATTGAGAATTATGAAAAGCTTTTATTGAATACATTGAAGACAGCAGTAGAACGAGAAATGAGAACAAGAACTAATCAAAATCAAGCCTTGTTATAAGTTATAATATAAAAATCACTATACTTTACTCAAAAATACTATAGGCTACTATTTACACAGTTATAATTAATCAACTAGAAATGCACAGAAACTTCACAAAATACAACTGATGGTGATGAGATGAGGGAGGCGACATTGGGGAAGGGATATTGTTGATAGTTTGATTGTGTCATGGGAGGCAGAAGCCAACTCGCCCAAAAGGACCAACTCACCGCGACCAGCTCATACAAGGACTGATTCCCCTGGCATTTCATTTGTTACCACTTTTCAGAAATATTTAGATGCAGCTAACGGTTTGACATGATATATAAATTAATTTTCAATTCACTAATTAGTTATCAATTTATTAGAAATTAGTTATCACTCTATATTCAAATTTTATTATTAGTTTAATACTTGACATGATATTTGGTCTTTTGTCTATAGTTTCCTATGTGAGAGTCTTTCTATATCTCAAATCCAACTCATCACATAACTTGATATTATTTCACTTTTGATCTTCTAATTTTATTCAATCAAGATTTTTAGATGAGCACAAGGTATTTTTTGGTGCAAAATCAAATGCAGACTATTTGTATGCATCCAATCAACATAATTTTAAAAAATCAGTTCTTCAATAAATTTTGTAAACATACAAATGTGTATAGTGACTGGACTAGTAGGGCTATTCATATCTCATCATCATTAACATCATCATCATCATCCTCCTCCCCAGATTACCAACTAACATGTTTTAGTTGTAATTTTTCAATGTTTGAAAAATAGTTTCATAGTTTGATCAGTGAATTAAGAATTAATTTATATATATCATGTCGAATTGTTAGCTGCATCTAAAATCCATGAAAAGTGGTAATAAATGAAATAAATAAAGTGAACTGAAATAATCTGTCCTTGTATCAGCTGGCCGCGGCAAGTTGTTCCATTCCGACATGCTTGATGCATGAAAACAAAAATTCCCTGTGAATCCCTGCAGTTGAGCCAACGAGCTAACTTTTGTCATTGGCTAACCCCTAGGCATAAGGCATCTTGAAGTTACATTGGGATAACAATAATCCGTGGTTGATCTCTGTCTCATCAACCCATTTTTTAGCCCTGGCGTAACTTTAGCCCGTGCTAACTTTAGCTCTGGACTAGTAAATCCAGAGCTCATGAACTGCCCCTTAATTAATCAGTCATGACCTAAACATCTCTAATGAACCGGCAGTTATTTTTGCGTTGCTATGAAAGAGACTTTCAAGTTTTGTTAAGATCACAGAAATAATAACTGAGAGAGAAACTACTGCACTCTGATATTGCTTTAGGACACACGATAATACTTTTTTGAGTAAATGAGTATTTTTATGCAATAGGAGAAATTGAATGATGAAAAGAAGCCCGTCACATCACAGAGTAGAAATACAATATGACTATTACAGATTGACAATTATAGTCTGAAAAGTTGAAGAATTATTCAGAAGTTAATTTTAAGCATTCTTCTAATCTTTTATAGAGAGTATAATAATACTAAATTGTATTTTATCAAGGAAATTTAAAAAAAAAATGAATTGTACGGTTTACTATTGAATTTTAATGATCATCTACTATTGTTGACTACTCTTAGTGTAACAATGAAATTCTGTCTTATTTAAATAAGTAAATGTATGGATAAATCAAATGGGTAATTTGAGTAGAGTTTGAGCATTTAACCCTAGATTACTACCACTACGTAAATTTTATTTTACGAGCAGCAGCCATTTTTTCTTGACTCCTACAATCCACACTACAGACACTTCTCAAGCCACAAGTGCTTCTATTCGTTAGTTGGCTGGATGACAGCATAGTGGAAGGTTAGTGGAAGGTTCATTTCGAGTGAGTTTTATGGCAATTCCATTGTATTTTTCAAACCTCTCACATAAATTTATGTGTAGGTAGTAACCAAGGGGAATCTGAGAGTGTCAGTCTTACGGATAAGTATATAGTAATTCATTGTGAACAGCTTTTTGAGTAATTTTTCAGCATTCTTCATGTCTTAGGTAGTTTTATTTCACTTTTAGTTAGTAAGTTTAGTTCATTTTATTTAGTTTAGTTAGTTAGTGATCTATTCCAGTTGATTGGTCAGTTCATTTCAGTTATTTATTTTACTTCACAATGAGTGAAAAAACATTTTTGAATGACAAAGAAATTGTTGAGATATTGGATGAAATAAGTGATAATGATGAGGTTGAGATTGACCAAAGTGACTGGTATGACAGTGATGCTGACCCGGAATATTTTCCACAAGAAATTGAAAATGTTTATGATGCAATGTTGGATGATATTAGAAGTTTGGTTATCAATGAAAGTGCAAATCAACACAAGGAGAAAAGAATTGAAATAGACATTACATCTGAGCCTTCTACATCGAAATCATCAAATAATAGGCATAAGAAAAGGAAGGAAATAGACATGACTGAGCCTTCTACATCAAAATCATCAAATAAAAAAGGAAGAAATTTTCCCATCCTGCAACATCAACAACAACTAGTGGAAGAAATAGGGGGTTGGGAAGTAGAAATAGGGATCCAATTCAGATAAATATTGATGATGATACTGCTAATTTGGAAGTCCATCACCCTCTTATTGTACAACCAACTAGTGAAACCTCAGATGGCAATGACAATTTTGTGTGACAAACTAAGTGTGAAAATACCTCAGGAAAAACCCCATCCAAGAATATCATTCATATAAAACCAGGACCCACTGCAAATGCTCGCCAAGCTAATGAGCCAATTGAATGCTTGAAGATTTTTTTCACACCAGAGATCATTGACATTATTGTAACACACACAAATGAGGAAATCTTCAGGAAGAGGGAGAACTACAAAGACCCACATCATTTTTCTTTGAAGGAGGTCAATGCAGAAGAAATAGAAGCTTATATTGGTCTTTTGATTTTGTCGGCTGCTTTGAAAGACAATCACTTGGCTGTGAAAAAATATCATTTGATTCAAATTACTGTGGTGATAGTTGCAATCTCTTTGAAGTCAATATCGTCCTAATTAATTACTTCTACAGAAGAAGTGTGTGTGTGTGTGTGTGTGTGTGTGTGTGTGTGTGTGTGTGTGTGTGTGTGTGTGTGTGTGTGTGTGTGTGTGTGTGTGTGTGTGTGTGTGTGTGTGTGTGTGTGTGTGTGTGTGTGTGTGTGTGTGTGTGTGTGTGTGTGTGTGTGTGTGTGTGTGTGTGTGTGTGTGTGTGTGTGTGTGTGTGTGTGTGTGTGTGTGTGTGTGTGTGTGTGTGTGTGTGTGTGTGTGTGTGTGTGTGTGTGTGTGTGTGTGTGTGTGTGTGTGTGTGTGTGTGTGTGTGTGTGTGTGTGTGTGTGTGTGTGTGTGTGTGTGTGTGTGTGTGTGTGTGTGTGTGTGTGTGTGTGTGTGTGTGTGTGTGTTTGTTTGTTTGTTTGAACAACACATTTTGAACACACTGGGCATAAAGTGATGTGCTGCTTTACATGCGTCATTAATCTTCTCTGTTGCAATAACTTTGAAGTCAATATCGTCCTTGATATCACTAAGTATTGAAGCTTGGAGTTCTGAAGTCTTAATTTATTAGTCATGACCTAAATATCTCTAACAAACCGGCAGTTATTTCTGCGTTGCTATGAAAGAGACTTTCAAGTTTTGTTAAGATCACAAAAATAATAACTAAGAGAGAAACTACTGCACTCTGATATTGCTTTAGGACACACAATAATACTTTTTTTAGTGAATGAGTATTTTTATGCAATAGGAGAAATTGAATGATGAAAAGAAGCCCATCACATCACAGAATAGAAATACAATAATTATGACTATTACAGATTGACAATTATAGTCTGAGAAGTTGAAGAATTATTCAGAAGTTACTTTTAAGCATTCTTCTAATCTTTTATAGAGAGTATAATATTATTAATATTAATATTATAATAATTTTAAAAAAAAATGAATTGTACGGTTTACTATTGAATTTTAATGATTGTCTATTATTGTTGACTACTCTTAGTTTAACAATGAAATTCTGTCTTATTTAAATAAGTAAATGAATGGATAAATCAAATGGGTAATTTGAGTAGAGTTTGAGCATTTAAATATGGGGACTGAAGGTCAAAAAATTGAAATATTTGGTCATTTTTGGTTTTTGGTCTAATATTGTAGTTTGAAATTCCCTCTTTCCAATACCACTTGAATCACATCACTACAAGCAATAGGCGATGTTTTATAAATGTTTTAGTGAACAGATGTAGCAAGCTATTTCACTGAAAATATTCAATTTAAACTTCTCCCGTTTGTTTCGAATATTTTTACAACTGGCATTTAGTAGATTGATCTGATTTTTATAGATTGATTTTTTCTGTCAACTGTCAGCTGTGATAGTGATTTGAGAAACATAACCTCTAATATTATCATGGTATTTTATTGCTGTGAACAAATGAAAAGTAATAGTGTTATATCGGTCAGCTCTCAATACTTTACACATTTGTAGTCACTTTTTCTTGTTATTAGAGATTATCTACTATAATAATGGGTCATATGAAAAAAGTTTTCAAAAAACGTAAAGGAGGATTCAATTATCAAGCAAAACCTACAACTGACAACAGATACATTTCATTAAGTACCAGTGCCCAACCTAGTGTAGATAATGGTGTTCCACTTGTTTCAACTTATTTAGAGAAACTGCATACTTCTATAGAAAATTATGACAGTCTCTCAAGCACCTGTGAATATATTATTGTAGACTTTAGTTTTCTCATTTTCAAAGTGTAGCAGTATGCAAAATTTGTCAACATGGCCTGTCATACAAGAAAACTCAAATTATCGGACTTGCTGCAAAAATTACAATATTTTGTCCATCCTGTGAAGCAAATTCTACTGAGTTTTATAATTGTAAGCAGACAATGGTTGAAGAAGATGAAAAAATATCAACATTTTTTGATTTAAACCTTAGATTAGTGGATAGTTTTTGGCCAATAGGTAAGGGAAGGACCTTAGCTAAAGTTGTTTGTGGGATAATGAATATTCCACCACCTCCAGACAATTATAGGCAACATGAAATTCATCTTTGTAATGTGATGCAAACTTTATCAAATGAGTCAATGGAGAAAGCAGTAGAAGAAGTTGTAGATACATCAGAAAGTAGGGATATTTGTGTTGCTGTTGATGGGTCATGGCAAAAGAGGGGACACACATCTCTGAATGGTGTAGTAACAGTGACATCAGTGGATACAGGGAAAGTGCTAGATGTGGCAATCATGTCAAAAGACTGTTTGTGCCCAGAAAAATCCCAGAATATCCATCCTGATAACTGCACAGCTAACTATTCTGGAACTAATGGAGGTATGGAAGTGGCTGGTGCTTTGCAGCTATTTCACCGGTCACAAGAACTTTATAATGTGAGGTACATGAAATACTTGGGTGATGGTGATTCTGCAGCATTCCAATCTGTTGCTAATTCCTTACCTTATGGTGATGATCGTATTCAAAAACTTGAATGTGTACT